>CP139507.1:340364736-340424018 GCA_021014915.2 Artemisia tridentata subsp. tridentata | reverse complement strand
AAATTCCAAACCTTCGGGAATGAACTAGATATGAATCCAAATAAATTTTGTGACTACATTTTAACATTTAGAAAAGTACAAAATATACAAAATAATTGTTTTGTCCGATTTATATAAAATAAATTAAATAAAATACAAGATAAATGCAAATAAAATTAGGAAATTATCACAATCAGTATTTGAGCTTAATTAGACTTTCTTGGACTGAAATATATGATCCCATATCACTTATACACGTTTTCTATATTTATCCTATATATAATAAAATTTCAAAACCCTAAAAACACTTCACAAAATTCGATCAGCCTCTATTCGACCAAGAAAAATTTGTGGGTTATTTTTATGGTATTCTACAACATCTAAGGAAGCTAGGAAAATCATTTGGAGGGTTTTGGAGTCGTTCGTTTGATCGCTAGAGTTTTTGTTTTGTCGAATTAACTTAATCGAGAGGTATAAATCCTATTATCCCTTTTTCATGTTCGATTGTCCATGTAGTATTTTTATTATGTTCTTAGGATCATATAAGACCTAAATAAAATATATGAATTGAATCATGCTAGCTAAATAGATCGTAATGATTTTTGAGAGCAAAAACGTACGTAAAATCCAAAACAAGCTATACGATTTTTCCAGGGGTTGTAATTATTTATTTTGGACCTTATACGAATTATATGATATGGCAAAAATGCTTGAACGAATTATAGAAGTTTAGTTTGATCGTGGCTAATTATTTTGTAATCGGATCTATGAATATCGAATGAAAGAAAATAAAAAGAAACCCTAGAATGAATTAGGGTTAGGGTTTGGTACTTGAATCTGGACATTAAATGCTAACTAATGATGAGGTAATGATTGTTGAATGATTAGAGGAACTAGGGCTTGTATTTGCATATTAAAAATGTTATACGCATTATAAATAAATAAGGAGGGCTTGTTTGCCAACTTTGAAACTTAAGGATTATTTTTATAATGTTAATGAGGTCAGTACAAATGTGTAAAAATTATAAGATGAGGTCCTTATGTGTAAAATTTGCAAGATCATGATTATTTGTTAATTTAAGGTTCGAATTAGAAATTAATTAATTAGAGGGACTAAAAGTGTAAATTCAGGAAACTTGTGATTATTTTGTGTAAATAATATTATTAGGAAGATAATATGTAAATTTGGATATTTATGGGCTTAATATGTAATTATTGATAAATTGAGAATTTAATTATAAGTTTTGTAAGTTAAGGGACTAAATATGTAGTTATGTGAAACTTGGAATATGATTCGTACCATATATAAATTGGAAGGTTATATTCTGTAATTTGGTAAAATAAGGTGTTTGAGGTGTTAATATGAATATAGTAAGGGTTAGAGTGTAAATTATGTAACTATAAGGTCTAATTTGTAATTTTAATAACTAAAGGGTGTAAAGTGAAGATATTGAAACTTAAAGGACTAAAGTGTGAATCTGAATCCATTATGTGTTCAAACTAGTAATTTGTAATAGTTTCATTTAAAACCCTAATTATGTAAAAACTTGTCATAAATAACCCTAGACTCTTGTAACTAGCTAAAATATACCTTAATCCCATAATAAGGCTTGATAAATGACTTAAGCTAAATTTGTGATATTATAATCTTTCTAATTATGGAAACTTGCTAATTCGGGAAACCTGCTAATAAGGAAAGTTACCTAACAAGGAAAGTTACTTAAAATGGAAAGATAACTAAAAACCACTTGTCATTCTGTCTTCTACTCCCTTAGGTTCGAGGAAGGAGTAAGTTGATCCTTGTCATTTGCTATCCTTGTGTTCTGCTAATAAGGTACAGATATTCTGCCCTTCTTGTAAGGTGCCTTCGTTTCTCTTGATTCTTATCTTGATTCGTTTAGGATTCCCAAAGCCATTGCTATGTTCCCTTGTATTGTGAACCTTGGAGTTGAACCTTTGCCTTGATCTTTTGTCTTAAACCCTGCTGCGAACTCTGATAGGAACTTTGACTTGAAACCAAATATGTTGGACATTGTAAAGGGGATGAGAAAACCTTTTTGATTATTTATGAAAACGTTTTAAGAAAACTATTTTTAAAGATGTCTCTATGAAAAACTGTTTGAAAGGACCATTTTTACGAAGACCATTTTGTAAGATTATTTTCATAAGAAAATGTTTTAAAGGATTTCGAACCTTTGTCATTTACTTCTGAAATATCTTGACGTGAACCCTTTATCATGAACCTTTGATATTTGGACTTTGACCATGATTCGATGACTTAGACTAGTTGGACCTTTGCTGTGATTTAGACCTTTGACCTTTGACCTTTCAGTTGATACCCGAGCCAAGTTCGTTTCCTAGCCATGAAGGTAACATGGCCGTGTCATTGATGCACCAATGGCATGACTCCAGTGTGTTCGAGTGATGTTACACACCGTCCCTATATTGTTCGTAACGTGCACATTATATTTATTATTATATTATTGTTCGAGGGGCGTATGGATGCATCCTAGGTTAGTGTTTGTATTAATGGATATTATATTATATTGTTCGGTGATTGATGTTGTGTGCAATACACGTCTCTCACAAAGTTCGGGAACTGATCATTCCAATTTGATACATGAGGTCACCCCTCATATTATCTAGTGACTTGAGAGGCATCCCCTCTAGATTGCTACAGGGTTACTATATTTGATTTTTTCGGGCTCGTGGAGGATTACTGACTCTTTTATTTCCTTTTCTTTTCATTTCATTCTTATTATATTCCTTGCCTATGACTTATGTATTCCATTACACTAAATTATACATGTTCGTTTTCGTTTCCGTTTATTATATATCTGTTCACTGGGCTTTTTAAGCTCAGTCGCGTTTCTTTTCCCGCGGCAGGTTTTAGTTGGAAGCTGGGTATGAGTGGAAAGACTTTTGGACTTAGAAGACCTGGATAGTTATTCTGAAGTAGAGACTCTTAGAAGGATTTGCATTTGCAGACTTAGTATTTAGCTTTTGTTTCCTTGTTAGCCTTGTATTTCAGTATTTCATTTGTAACCTTTGAGAACTCTTGTATTACTAATGAATGTATGCTTGTTTTGATCTGATATGAAACCATTAATGTGATACTTCTACCCTTGCCGGGTTGGGGTGTTACAACAACACAAGGTAATAAAGAACGGAATACATACTCCATTTAAATACATTCATCCAAGTCAAATAGTGTTTACAATAAAGTTTCAAGTTCAGAAAATAAGGCCCATGAGTTTAGTTTTCCCATACAAACAAGTCATAGTTATGTGTAAAAACACTTCGGAAGATAGTCTATGACCCTTGTCATGCCAATACTTTGCAACAATCAAGCAGATTAAACAACTGAGAAAAACATGCTAAAAGTCAGCAAACACTAGTACAAAAAAGGGATTTAGTCACACATGCTTTTTTTCGAACAGCCACATAGTCGCTTTTTTGTGTGACTAAATGTACGAGAATAAAATAAACAGCCACACTTGATCCGACTTGTGTGACCATTGCCGAATTACATATGAGGCTATAGCCACACATTTGAATATTTTCGTGACTATACGTATCTGGTAAAAAAAATTTTGATTTTTTAGTCACTTATAATTTGGGACGTGTGACGGATACAAATAAGGTTGAAACATTAGTCACACTATATATATACATATGTGACAAATATATGTCACGCAATTGAAAAGTGTGACCAAAATCCATATATGGTCACACGAAGTAATTGTGTATGTGGCTAAATCATATGCTCAAGTTTGTCACACATTATTTAAGTGTGACTGCTAGTTTTTGTTGAAAATTTAGCCACATATGAATTTGAAATGTGTAACAACTGAAAAGTAAGTTTGAAGCATAGTCACGATATGCATTTAAAAGTGACAAATATATGTCACACACTTGAGATGTGTGACCAAATGTCATATATGGTCACACTAAACCATAGGCATACATGATTAAGTGTGACCAAAATTCGATACAAATAGTCACGTAAGTTAATATGTGTGTCTAAAGTTAAGTGTGTGTTTGCCTGCCAATTCCTAATGTGTATGGTCACACATTTAATTGTAGCACAATCATGTGACTATAGGCAATAGTCAAATTTTGTCATACATTATTTAAGTGTAGTCACAATTCGATACATATGGTCACACATTTCTGATAACTTATGCAATAGTCAAAAATTTAAAAATATCAATGTTTTGGCTCGATTGTAAGCATTTATGTAAGCATATTTTGTCAGACTATATATTCTAGCAGTAATAACTATACATTCTAGCAGTAATAACTACACATGTTTATCTCATAAGCAGTAATAACTATACATGTTTAAGTCAAACTATACATTCTAGTAGTAATAACTATACATTCTATTTCTTGTTCTTGGGTCCTAGATACTCTTTCATCTTCTTGAGCAGTTCATATGCCATGTTATCATAATTAAGCTGAAGCTTGAGTATTTTCTTCCCACGCAACATCTGATGTAGAATGTCTTTGTGAAACTTTAAAGGGTAATCCTTTTCTACAAGCATGTAGATCACCAACTCATTCACAGTTAAAGCATGTACTCCACATCGTTGAAAAATTTTCCATTCTTTAACAGTATTGTGCGTTAGTCTTCTCCAACATTCATCTTCATGATTTGGTTCAAACATTACCTTCAAATAATTCCAGACTTCTCTATCATAAGCTTGTTCTGGTGTCTTATTACCAAATCTTTGTTTGAGTAATTTCCATAGAGCTATCATATCTCGTCTATCAAAATCATGAACCATGTGAAGAAAGCTTACAAACCTTCTAGATGAACCATCATGCCTCTTAATATCGTAATAAATTGTTTCCCCATGAGATCCAGACTTATAATCAACAATGGGATGTTTGACAGTTAAAGGTTGTGCATCCATGGCTTCTCCTACAGAGTCAACTGCAAGTTCAGTGTGAGCTTGCATTTGTTCTTTAGCAACAGCTTGCTCAGTTTGTTCTTGTTTTCTCTTTTTACTGCCTTCTATTTCCAACTGTTCACCTGCTCTCTTTGAACTGTCATTCAAGAAGAGTTCATTGTTTCTCTTGGCAATTGCATACAATTCTTCAATGCTTTTATAATCCAAGAATTTCAAATCCTTTAGTTTCCAACTGGCCACATTCTTCAAATATCTGCACATGAGTAGATGTTTATGATGTACATATTGGGTGTTGTTGATATTAATATAAATTTACCTTTGCAACAAAAAAATAAAAAAATAAAAAAATACCTGCACATGATATCTCTTCTTTGTTTTTGAGTGGGTGGCTTGTTCTTCTGAGCTGCATATCTTTGTGCTGCAAACTTCTTCTTTTTTGCATCAAAAATTTCTTTCAGCATCCTGGCTTTTTCATCTACTGAGTACTTATCTTGCTCTTCTTTATGTACTATTTTAGCAAACTCACAATCAGCTTCAACCTGAGCCCTTTCCTCAAACCATGAAGCTATTAACTCTGCATTTTTTTGCGCTTGTAATTTTTTTGCATACTCCTTGTCTGAAAGAATCTGAGCAGCTTCTTGAGCATCAAGATCAGCCACTTGTCTTGTCAATTCTTCATCTGTAATCATTGGTTGTTGTTGTTATTGACTAGGTGACTGAAACTTAAATTTCTTCTTAGGTTTTGCACTCCTCATCTTTGTTAATATTTGAGCCATAGTCATATCATCATCACCTTGAGTAGCAGTAACCTTATCAATAGCAGGAATAAATTTAGTCTCAGTAGCACTAACATCAATAGCAGCAATACTAACTTCAGTCTCAGTATAGAGAACTAACCTTATCAATAGCAGGAATAGCAGGAATAACTGGCTCACTAGCAGGAATAACTGGACCACTAGCAGGAATAACTGGGTCACTAGCAGGAATAGGTGGCTCACTATCAACAGTTGTAACCTTGCCCAAACGCCTATCCATCACCGCTTCATTCCCTTGGTTATCAGCAACTAGAAATTCCATTGGATCACTCTCTTCACAAATACTTTCACCCTCTTTATCCTCCCCTGAAACTTTGCCTTCATTCCCCCCCTGTTTGGGAGCATCCTTAGAAGCTTCAGAAGATTTAACCTTTTGTTTGGGAATTCTTGATCCTTTGACTCCTTCTAAATACCTAACCCTTCTCTTCAAAGCCTTTATCTCCCCACCTTGAGCTTTGATGACTCCATCTTGGGAAGAAGCTATTGCTCGCAGATCACCAATTTGTGCAGACAGCTTGGCACAGGTATCCTTCAATTCATTCAAAAGTTGCAGACTATCCTTACCACTTTGGCTTGTGTTACCTAGCCCGAGAGGTGGATCACTGGAAAAGTTAAGTTCAGCCTCACCCCTAGGATGAACATCCGAACCCCCCATTGTTTCCATGTGACTGGGACCTTCACCTGAATCAGTTCCAGAGGAACTTTCTTCATTAGAAGTTATCTTGGTTCGGGTCTTAATGATGTTACCACTGTCCTGTGTTGCTGCTAAGCTAGACACAGTAGTGGCAGCCCTTGCCAACATGTCACTCTCCCCCCCAGTGACATCCTCATCTGCAACAGTTGGTATAGAACCACTAGCCTGAGGTAGCTCAGTGTTCTTGGTGTTAGTCCTACGTTTATTGGTCTGTTGTTGTTGTTCTGTGGGTGTGTGATGGGTACCAGCTGGGATTGCTGAACCTTCACCCATTTGGGTTTGGGCTAGTGCCAACATTGTTGGAAACAAAGGTGTCACTCTCCCTGAAAAATCTTTTCCAACCCTCCTCATATTAGCAAAAACCTTTTTGGTAAGGCAGGGAGTGGGAGAAACATTTTTGTGACTTTTCTTTTTTTTAAATTGGTTGTCCAAAAAGAGTTGCAAAAACCTTGGATATAGAAAATATTTAGCCAAAGAACTATCCAAGTTCCTAACCATATTATCAAAAATTAATTTTGAGAAATTAAATCTTTGAGTATTTTCAGCCAAACAAATTATAGCAGAAGCTAAATTACTGCTAAATTCATTCCAAGCAGTGGTCTTTGGACTTAGACACACTAAGACAGTATGAATTAAGAATTTCCACTAAGGAGAAAAATTACCTTTTTGGAACTTTAAAGCATCTGTATATCTCTCATAGCCCATCAGTGCAAGTTTTTCAAAGATTGTAGTATTTGGAAGATTCTCAACTCCGTTAGCATCATCTAGGAGAAGATCTCTTCGAATAGACGCCTCTGTAATGATAATCATCTGCCCATCTACAAGGGCATGGATTTGTGCTTCCCCATTAATAGTATTGACCTTAGCAGACGACCAAAACTGGATAATGTTGGAAGTATATATAGTAGGTTTTACTGTTAATGCAAACTTAATATAGCTTGCATTAAGGAAATCAATGATCTCAGTAAAATCTACAGACTCATTGGATTTTTCTAAAAAGGCAACATTATTATGAGGTTCGGTAAAAGTTAGGTTCGACATTATGATTTGATTTGGGGGTTTTGCAATTTGACGATTAAAATTCGATTAGGGAGTGGAAGAGAGAGAGTAATGTGTGCGTGAATGTGATTGTGTGCAGCAATTGGGGGTTTATACCCTTTAAGTAAAAAGTGATACAAACTACCCTGCACTCCCAACCACTGCTAAAAGGATACCCAGCAGTACAACGTTTCGCTAGCAGTACAATTGTTTACCTAGCAGTACAATAATAATAACTACATTCAAATATCATAAACTTGTAATAATAACTGCATTCATATATTAAACCAAGTCAAAATAAGTTTACATTTACATAGGCAAAATATATAAAGAAAAGATACATTAAGACACATATTTACTAGCTTCAATACTTCTGTAAACATCAACTATTTTCTCTCTTTCTTCTTCTATTTTTTTGTTCCTCTCCTCAATTTTCTTCTGATGCTCCTCAATGACCTCTAAATCTTTCTTGTTTCTTTCTTCATACATCTTTATACGCTTGTTGTGAATTTCTAACAATGCGTTTTCAACACCATACTGGCCTTTACTACATTTCTCCCAAATATTTTGGGATATGCCAATTTTTTTATATTTTTCAGGCATCGGTGGAGGAGAATCATCCCTTGGGCGTTTGTTTTTGTTGGAAGAAGGAGTTGAAGAGGAGTCAGCCATTGAAATTTGAAATTTATTTTCTAATGAAAATATCAAAGGAGTTGTATATGGTACGGTTGATTATGAACGGTTTTAAATTGTCGAGTTATACAAATAGGCTAGAGAGGTATACGAACGGTTCCCAATACTTTAGGCGGGAAGAGGGACCATCGAGAGGCGCCAAAAGTAAACAGATGGATAATATTGATCGGATTTGGTTTGTGTTTGGTTTGGATTTGACTAGTGTAGTTGATCTAGAAGTGTGTTTGGTGTTGGATTGACTAATTGACTTTTTCATTAGGGTAATTGATATTTTCTATATTAATGATGTTTAATGTAATTTGTGTGCTAACTTTAATGACTAATTGACTTTTTCATTAGGGTAATTGATATTTTCTAGTACATGTTTAATGTAAATACATGCTTTAATATCTATCGCAGTCTGAATGTGTTTGAGAAGTATGGGTATATTTAGGCCACTTCAAACAATAACTCAGCCTTAACAAATTCAAATTCAAATTCAAATTCAAATTCAAACGTAAGATAAAGTACAACATATTAACGCTGCGTTAACGCAGGTTAGCCCCAACAATTAAAATTCAAAGTCACGTTAATAAAACGTGTGCATTTGTACCCTATAAATACCAATGCTTCTGAAGCGCACAAGTCACACAGAAACACATTCCAAACTTCTCAAATACTCAAGATCCAAGCATCTCAAATTCAAGATATCTTCCAGAAAAGATTTCGGGCAACAATTTCCAAGCCCACCTCGCCAAAAGGATTTTGGCCAACAATTTCCAAGCCCACCTCGCCAAAAGGATTTTGGCCAACAGTTTCCAAGCCCACCTAGCGAAAATGAAAAATTCCATACTCCACCCGAGCATATCTTTCCGGTTTTCCAACCGGAAAATTTTTCGGTGAATAATCAACCTGAAAATGAATCGGTTCCCAACCAAGACCCAAATCCGTTTGGGTTAACTGAGGAACAACTTAGGCAAGAGGAAGCAGATATGCAAGTCCTCCTGGAAATGGAAGCACTTGAAAGAGAAGAAGAAGCTGATCGTTTGGAGCGGCAAGCCAGGGAGGATGAAGAACGTAGGCAAAGGTAGGAGTCTGGTTTTTTCACACCTTCCGAATCCTCTGAAGATGGTTACCCAGATTCAGATGATAGTTTTTATTAATCGTCCGTTGTTTATGTTAATCGTATGTTGTTTATGTTAATCAATCGTTGTTTATGTTAACGTAGTTTTTATTTGACATTTAATGTATTTCTATTTCATGTTTAATGTATTTCTATTTCATGTTTAATGTATTTGTATTTGATACTTTATTTTCAATTTATAAATTGAATTGAATTTGAATTGAATTGATAAATTTTAAATATATCCCGCCCTTTTGTTTAATTTGAATTTTAAATTTTAAATTTTAAATATCCCGCTCGTTATTAATATGTTGTACTGTTACTTTACGTTTGAATTTGAATAATACTCGTACGGTTACTTTTACTTTCAATCTGATTTTTAAAATAGCCTCCAACGGCTAGTTTAACGGCTTTCCACTATCAAAGCCACTTTCACAACACTTCGTTTTCTCACACAACTTCTTATAAAACTCTCTCGCAAGTATCACTAATTTTAACACAAACACTGTGGCTAACAAATTAACTAGCAGAGGTGCAAAAGACTATCCTCACCCGATTACACAATGAACAAGAAAAAGAACTCAAATTGATTAACAATTTGCTAGGTGAGATAACTCGTATTATGCTACAGATGCATAATCGTGCTGATCCAGAGGTCGAAAGGTTGCGTGAGTTGCCTCAAGACCATCCAGCTATCAGGGTTGGTCTAGAAATTAAACTCTTTTAAGAAATGATGAAACAGGGTCGAAAGGTTGCGTGAGTTATTGTTGGGTGTGTTGCTCATGTACAAACATATAATCTCGGCTCATTCGTTAAACATCTCGTATACAACCATATCATCTCGGCTCATTCAATTCGTTAAACATCTCGTGTATAACCATATCATCTCGGCTCATTCGTTAAACATCTCGTATACAACCATATCATCTCGGCTCATTCGTTAAACATCTCGTATACAACCATATCATCTCGACTCATTCGTTAAACATCTCGTGTATAATCATATCATCTCGGCTCATTCGTTAAACATCTCATATACAACCATATTATCTCGGCTCATTCGTTAAACATCTCGTATATATACAACCATATCATCTCGGCTCATTCGTTAAACATCTCGTATACAACCATATCATCTCGGCTCATTCATTAAACATCTTGTGTATAACTAAAGCTCAGTTAATTAAGGGTGAGTGTGTTAAAGCTGACGTGGCATTGTGTTAAAGTTTAAAGCTGAGTTATTGTTGGGAGTGCTTAGAGTATTTTCTTTTGTTGTTTCGGTGGATTTTAGCGTGACTTAATCTAAATACCGCCAATTTTGTCCATATAATCTTCAACTACGTACGGATAACTGATACCCGCGGGGAAACCCGAAAAACCGATGGATAATATTTATCGGGTATCCGGTGGGATATGGGGCGGGTACGGGTATATTATAAACGGGTTCGGTTATGGGTATACTAAAACCCGCCCCGAACCCGAACCGTTGCCATCCCTATTTACCGGCTATAGCCGGATTTCACCGCCACATCATCACCATTAGTTTTTTTTTTTTTTTTTTTTTTTTTAAACAAATCTTGCCACGTCAGCTATAGTTAAACCAAACCACAAATTCAATATTCAACCAGCAATTAATCCCTTTACCCGGTCATTTGTAAACACACACAAAAATCAATAAACCCTAATCAACACACACATTCTTATGGCAAACACAAGCACGCAAACAATGAAACCAAAATGGGTAGTAGTTTGTACTGTTGATGTGATGGTTGCACAGTATGATGCATTATTTGCGATTATTAAGATAGTACTGGAGTATAAAATTTGGAGCCAAAAATTTTATTTATTCAAGTTTATGCTTTAATTAACAGGTTCAAAGGGAAATTTTTCAAATAATTCAATTGTTAATTTCAAATTACAACTTGGAGGCAAATTTTTGGATCGAAATTTTTTGAATCACAAACGATTCATATTCTTGGTGTATAGCCTCTTTTCTCTCCTTAAAAAAAAGACTGCAAATAAAAAACAAAAATCAAATCTTCTCTCACCATTACTCTCCAAGCTAAGCCATAATCATTTTCTTTTACCCTTTGTTGCTCAAGAGTCATGGAAACTGAACCCATTGTTGATAACCATACTTTGCTTCCTCTTGATCATATTGTACATGATGATAACGCCTTAGAATATGAATCCGAAAAGTCTTCTGATGAAGAAGATATAGATGAGCCTGTAACCAACCAAACACCTGAGATAGTAGCTAAGAGGGGCTCAACCAGGCTAGTAAAGTTTCGCGCAAAGCATGACAAACCTGGTGCAATAAAGCTCAAGGTAACCTTCGATGCATTCGGTAGGGTAACAGGGGAAAACAGAGCAGTGTTTGTGAGTTTTTTAGGAGATGTGGCTCGTGAGCAGATAGGTGTGAAGATTCTACACTGGAAGAAGGTGAATAAAGAAGCAAGAGATAAACTATGGGATGAAATCTTGGTACATATATACTATTTTGTAACCCAGTACTACATAAGTTTATGTATGCAGTTACATTATGTGCAACTAATTAACAACATTGTGTTAATCTTTTCAGAAATTTTTTGTTGTTGACGTCAAATACAGAAAATTGATAATGATTCGTCTTGGTAAAATGCTAAGGAATTACAGAAGGAAGCTCAAATTCAACTACATTTTGCCCAACCTAAATACACCTTCCAAACTGAATGAAGTCCCGAACTTGTATAATACAATAATGAAATCAGAAGACTGGGTCGAGTATGTTAAATACACGACCACCGAAGCATACAAGGTTTTAATTAGTCATCTTTAATTAAGTGTATATGTCATTTTATTATTTTCAGTTTGCAGCATTACCGCATCTAAACGCCTTATGATTTTGTGTTTTTAGGAGAAATCTGAGAAAGGTAAAATGGCGCGTTCCCAAAATATTTATCAGCATAAAATGGGACGAGGTGGATATGCTTACGTCAAAGAGAAAATGGTAAGATTACACAATGTTTGTTTTACCAATTAAGAGACGATCAGTATGAGAAATGAATCTGTTTACATTGCCCAATTTGCACATTTGCATTAATACCCTCATATTTTCGATTATCTTGGTTTAACTGTACATGTGTAAGCATCCTCATATTTTCATTTATCTTGGTCTAACTTTACATGGGTATGCATTTGATGTTTATTAGATCCAAAATAAAGAGATTGAAACGGATGAAGAACCCCCCCCCCCCCCGTGATGTAATGTGGGTGAAAGGAAGGGTAAACAAAGACGGCGAATACCCAAATGATGATATTAAATCAAAGGGAGATGAACTTGTAAGTTTGACTGCTAATTCTATTATTATGCTTATATAGCAGCAACATTTAACTGTGTACTAGCAGTAGTAGCTTGTATATCAGCAGTTACTCTAACATCATCAAGAAGACTTTTAATCCCAACATTTCCTATATTTTTTGTGCAGAAAGAAGCTGATGACAAGATCAAGGAAGGAACATCGGGTTTTGATGATGGCACTGATGCCATGACATTTGTATTTGGTAAGGAAAAGGGCGGTTATGCCAGAGGAGTGGGAGGTGCAGTAACATACAAAGAGTATTTTGGCCTTCCTCGAAGAAAACAAGAAGCCAATGAAAAAATTGCCTTACTTCAAACTCAACTGGATAATGAGAGACGCGAGCATGAAGAAAAAGATAAATTGATCAAGAAATTGTCCGCCGAGATGACCGAAAAAGATGTGCAGGTCAATAAATTATCCGGTGATGTGGAAAACACAAATATAATGCTTTCTCAAATTCTGCAACAGTTGAATAATAAAGGGATGAATATAACTCTGCCAACTGAACCATCGTCAATAGCCTCAGTTGTAAGCCATTTTTTATGTTGTTAACAATTTCATTTTCTAATGCTAACTCCACTGATGCTAATGATACTAGGCATTGAACATAAACTGATGAGTGACTGTATTTCTTAATTTATATTGCAGGTGACTCCAATGGCCATTGACAATATTGCAGGTGACTCCAATGGCACTCAGAAAAGTGGTGTTGTAAGTCCTAAAGATGCGGGAATTGAGGAGAAATCCAATGGCCTTGAAACTTCTAAAAAGGTAACGGAAACAATGGTAAGTATAGAAATAAAAGATCGCCCTTTGATTTTTGAATTTTACATACATGATCGACTAATGTACCGTGTTTTATATATACGTATAGGAACCTGCTGCTAAAACTGTCAGGCCTAAGCATAACCTTAAGTCACGACGAAACGGGTCTCCAGATTCCCAATCGCTACAAAATGTTTCGTCTCCAACACAACCACTGCCAACAATATGTATTTTAATTTCAACATGTTTCTTGTTACTCTTTTGTTTAAATAATGTAACGTGTTTTATATATACATATAGGAACTTGCTAAAACTGTCGGACCCAATAAGCCAAAGCAAAAGAAGCGACGAAACGGGTCTCCAGATTCCCAATCGCAACAAGATGTGTCTCTAACACAAGCACTGCCAACAGTATGTATTTCAACATGTTTCTTGTTATTCTTTTGTTTAAATAATTTCTGATATATACATAAAAATTCTTTTTTTGTAGACACTTAAGTGCAAACTGTGGATTATAAAGCAAACAAATATTGTTGCTTTGGGTACCGTATACCAGTCTCATGGAAAGCAAGTGCTGCATAACCGACCACTCCCAAGTGATTGCTACAAAGTGTCGATTGATGAATCGTTAGTTGATGCAGCATGCGTACCGGACGTAGCAAATAATGGGTTAAAAGTAGTTAAGAATGTTGAAGGTAGTTTCGTTGCATGGCCATAGGATCAAGTTATTTTTGAAGAGGTGGTACGTACATGTGTTTTTTCAACCTACATATATAATTATTCATATGTAATTCAATGTTTGATAGAAGCGTCTTTTGTTTACTACAGGTTACACCAACAAACCATGTGACTAAATGTGTACCACAGGCACCACCGAAGAAACAATATATATCTGCTAACGACTTAAGGCAAACTCCTAAGGGGGTGAAGGTTCAAAAGTCTTTAGATATTTGATTAATTAAGTACGACATTACAATTGTATATTCTGTCCAGTTATATACATTCGAGTTTAATTCAATTTGAAATTTCTTGTGTTTTTTAATATTGTTTTATATATAATATATATACTCATTCCAGCAGCACTAGCAGCAGTAACTCTGCTTCAGCAGGACTACCTTAGTACTGCTAGCAGTAGCAACTCTGCTCCAACATTATTGGTCACTCTTTGTTTAATTCGATGTATGACTAAATAGTACCAAAGGCCACACAAAATAAAAATTCATGTGACCATTGGATGAACAATAGTCACGCAAAATACACAATTCTTCACTTTACACAGCATATGGTCACACTTATTAACAACTTTGGCCACTTTATGCTTAATTGTATGTGACTAAATACCCAAAACAAGCATGCTTTGTGTGACTAAATATTATAAAAGGCCACACAAACATAAAATTCAAGTGGCCATTGGATGATCAATAGTCACACAAAATACAAATTTCTTCACTTTAAACAGCATATGGTCACACTTATCAACACTTTTGGCCACTTAATGCTTAATTGTATATGACTAAATAACCAAAACAAACATGCTTTGTGTGACTAAATATTACAAAAGGCCACAAAAACATAAAATTCATGTGGCCATTGGATGATCAATAGTCACACAAAATACACATTTCTTCACTTAAAACAACATATGGTCACACTTATTAACACTTTTGGCCACTTTATGCTTAATTGTATGTGACTAAATACCCAAAACAAAGATGCTTTGTGTAACTAAATATTACAATAGGCCACACAAACTAAGAATTCATGTGACCATTGGATGATCAATAGTCACACAAAATACACATTTCTTCACTTAAAACAACATATGGTCACACTTATTAACACTTTTGGCCACTTTATGCTTAATTGTATGTGACTAAATACCCAAAACAAACATGATTTGTGTGACTAAATATTACAAAAGGCCACACAAACTAAGAATTCATGTGACCATTGGATGATCAATAGTCACACAAAATACACATTTCTTCACTTAAAATAGCATATGGTCACACTTATTAACACTTTTGGCCACTTTATGCTTAATTGTATGTGACTAAATACCCAAAGCAAACATGCTTTGTGTGACTAAATATTACAATAGGCCACACAAACTAAGAATTCATGTGACCATTGGATGATCAATAATAAACATTTCTTCACTTTAAACAGCATATGGTCACACTTATTAACACTTTTGGCCACTGTTTTTTAAATTGTATGTGACTAACTCGAAAAAAATAACACACGATGTGTGACTAAATCATCACAAACGTCACATTTATTATATTTTTGTGTGGCCATAGGATGGGAAATAGTCACACATACTGATGAATCCAACAAAACTTGTGCCTAATTAGTCACACATATTCGGGTTTTGGTCACTCTTTTTTGATGAAAACGGCCACAAACTAAACAATGTGACCATATGATACCTACGGTGGCGCGACTTTTTGTCACACACACCCAAAAAAACGTGTGTGACTATATGCATATAGTCACGCATTTCCAGTGTGACGATAGGCAGAATCTGTACCAGTGAAAAGCTGGTGAGTTCATAGGTTTAGAATGAAGCAGTAAAGTAATAAGTTTGGACCAATAGTTTTTGTATACGAACATTACAACACATATAATGTAGCACATAAACAATAATCAGGGGCCCATAACGAGTCCTTAACCCAATACACTCGTAGTTCGACTTGGTATACGCTCAAATTGACCCGTCTGGCCAACCAAACGGGGGAGTCACCCCAATAGATCTATTTAAATCAATCGCGCTCCCAGCGAGCATTAACGGTTCATGAAGGTGGGCATAACAGTAGGTTCAGGGGCTTAGGCTAACTACGCAGTAGTTTTGAGAAAATGAAACATTATTGTGGTCCAGAAAACGTTTTGCATGTTTCTCACCCCGACGTTGTAAAACAAGTATAAGTAAAGTGGGGCTATAAACTCACCTCAGCAAAGTAGGCAGTAAGTGAAGTAAATCAGAGAGAATGTGGCACCAACACGTGACCTAGATTAGTAAGGCATGTTTTAGTTCACAGTTTAAGTTTAAGACTCAACGAGGTTAAATTTAATTTAAAAGTTTTAGAGTGTTGTGTTATTGTTGCTTGTGTGGCATCATTTAAGTTTAAAAATAGTTTTCTAAATGTTTGTGTGGATTGGCTCTTGGAAGTGTGTAAGTATGCAATGAATAAGATATCAAGGACGAATAGTCTTTCGTTTGAAAATAACCAAAAGACAAGGTGTGGAAAATAATCACAAGTAAATTCTAGACGTTGACGGATTATGTAAACCTTATGGTTAAAAGAATTTATAATGCTAAGTGTGTATAAGATGTCTAAAAAGTTATGTATCAACTTTATCTTCTCATTTTCAAATCGTGATCAACCGTTACCATTGTAGTTTATAAAAGTAAACGTGAGTTTATATTTCTATCCTTGGTAAAAAATGGGCATGACCCGTGTATACGTGCTTGTTTTTCCAAGGTGACTAAGAGTCAAAATTTCCATATTATAATAATGAAATGCGATATAATATCCAATAAAAATTTGTACGTTTAAGTGGGTTATGTTAGCTTAAATAAACCACGGGTATGAATTAATGATCTCAAGTAAGTTATAATTTACATTTTCATTAGTTTGATTTAATCTTATAGTTTAAAAGTATTAAGTTTTGATTATATGTTTCACAACGAGTCATGTTAAGTTTTAGATATGCTAATATAGATCAAAAGTCTTAAAATAATTTAACACTTAAATCTTAGTTTAATCTAGTTTTTAAATTTATATGCTAACTTATAGCTTCATGTGTAGTACATTTAGCTTTGTTTTAGGAACTCATTTATAAAACGTGCTATGAAATTTTATGTATGCCATGAGGTTTGTCGATATTGAATAGTCGAAACATGAAGGGAATAAGTAACGGAATATGTAAAGACGACACAAGAAAACCAAACGCACCCTTATGTAGAGGTTATGTGGAGTGGGCTTTGGCCCCGTATGGAACAAACGAACACCCTAATCTGGATGGGCTTCGGCCTAGTTAATGAAACAAACCAGCACAATCCCCAAAACACTAATAGATGGGCATTATTTTTCAACAAAATCACCTGCTCTTTTAGGAATCCCTTGACACAGTATTGAGCAAAAACTGGGAATCCCTTGACACAGTATTGAGCAAAAACTAACACACACTGATATATGTTAACCTTAACGAATTAACCTTATCAGGTGCAACAAAACACTATAAAAGTATGTTGGTCACCCTTTTTAGATCAATTCACACACATATAAGTATTAGAGAGAGAAAGAACAAGTATGGATATAAGAGAGAATTTCTCTTTCCATTCACCATCCACACCTCTCAAATGAGAGGTTACAAACTTATATAGTCTCACATAACATAAACATAGGGAAGTGTGCCATGTTTACTTAACTTACTAATTCAACATTAACGTAAATACTAAGACTAAACTAGATGGCACACTTCTACTAATGCGTAGACTATATTTTTACGATTCTAACAAGCTATTACATGACCATATTACAAGACTCATTGACTCGATAATGATCGTCACTTTAAGCATTCCCAACAATCTCCCCCTAAGGGACGATCATTGAGATCTCTCTTTGATTACATTTATGATCATCACTTTTGCGTTTCCAACAATCTCCCCCTAAGGGGTGATCATTGAGATCTTATTCTGTGACATGTGGGTTATGGGTCCATCAATAGAAAAGGATGATCATTTATCTTCTTTGATGCTTGTTGTCTTGAACTTTGAGACTTAGTGTAATAGATTTGCTAGATTCTTTGTTCCAATCATGCTTTGTGATCGGTGTTCTTCGTTCTTGTTTTAGTGATCATTTGACGTCTTCTTTGCTTCTTCGGCTTTCACGTCTTTATAATCTTTGTTCTTTGTCCTTGTTGTGATGTGATATGGTAAAATCTTGATCTGCCTTCCACCGACGTTCTTTAATCTTGATGTCTTTATGTCTTTTCCACCATGCTCATACGTCTTTTGACTTTTGTTCTTCATATATCAAGTTGTTCTCACTTCATAATCTTCAATCATTGACTTGTGAAAGTTTGTTATGCTTGATCTTTGACTTTTCTTTGACTTCTTTAAACTTTTTTATCTTTTAGTCTTCGTGAGAACTTTTCTTCGTGATATGAGCATGATGGAAGTGGTAGTGGTGGAACTCCTGGTCTCCATGATTACCAGGAATGTAAATAGTTAGTAATAAATCATCCGGCACTTACAGATTCGGACTTCGAGATCGTCAACAGCATAGTGTAAAGACTTTCTCTAATCCTAGCCAAGGCCATTCCTGAACCAGATGCCCCCGAAAGGGCTGACACAGATACACCGAAGTGTATCAACGATTCAGGTGAGCCGCTGAAGTATACCGAATTATCACTCCACGACTGTAGACCGTTTGGAGTTACCATGAACACTAAGCGTAATCCCCAAGGGATTACCGAAGTGACCTGCTGTCAGGGCTATTTGATGTTGACCCTGGCAGGATTTCCATTCAATCACTGAGAATCACATTTTGTATATTCCCTCATAAATGTTCTCGGCAAATTACTAAGATCTGCGTAGGACTCTTATAATTTACAACTGGTGTTCTTATTGTTGAAAAACCAGTGTAGAAATGTTAAGTGTTCCTATGAGATCTTTTATGTATCTCGTGGCTCTAGACTCGATTAAGTGCTTATTGATTTTAGTCATCGGAGGCATGGAGCAGATTGCCTCCTTTTCAATATCAACACATCTCGGAATGAGAGGTCGATAGATAATGAAGGGTTCTCCGTGAGAAATGAAACAAGTGTCTTTTGAGAGACACCTGAGTGGCAAGAAGGTTTAGTGCAGTGCGTCACTGGGTCCATGACGGATTAATCTTCAATACTAAAATGGATTGCAATGTCAATCGGGACACATCTCAAAATTTTCAAAATTTACAGATTTTACCAGTGGGATGATCTAGTTATTCTAATATATTAACCTATATGCGTGAAAACACTAGAAATTAAGGGCAAACAAGTATACAAATTTTTAAGAATTGGCCCAAAAATATGAAAATTTAAAAAAGTAGGGAAAACTAAGATAAGAAAAGACCGAGAGAAACGAAACTTCACGGGCTTAAGAAATCGCGATATTAAAATCTTATCATATGGAATTCGATCGCGATTTCTCTTCCAACCAAGCATGTCCAATCAAGAAAGTAATGCCACAATCATCCAATCTCCAAGAGCTTATTAAATAGCAAGAGGGTTGGTAAGTCAAGGTCGTCCCACGAGACTTGGTTGTACTCAAATGTTGTTTGATTGTTTAAGCAAGTAACAAGTTGATGGTTATGATTGTCACGGATCAAACCAACAAGAAAAGCAATTATAAAAGCATGATGTAAGCACATAAACACTTGTTTAGGAATAGTAACCAATCGTGATGGAATGTTGAACATGTTTGGGTGAAACATAGAAGGCACATATCAATTTTCACAAGGACTTCTAGTCAATGGGTAATATCAAGAAAATCCATGTTTCTACTAGTTTCACGGGTGAGTCCTTTCGGCCTATATCTCATCCCATTACGCTAGCTCTTTGTGTTATCAAATGTATGAAAAAGATGATTAGTTTCATTAGTTCTTACGAGTTCTTTCGACCCAATCTCGTGATTAAATATTCCCAAATTCATTTAAAAACTTGAATACTTAATAGTTGTCAATTATCAAATACCAATCCATTTTGGCCACCAACTTCTTGGAATTAAACAATATTAGAAATCTTTTCATCCTTTAAATCCAACAATGTTTAATTAACAAGTTTTAGAACACGAATTATATTTAAACAAACTTATGAGAACAATCACTTTCTCTAACCAACTAGTCAATCATTCACACGAAAGTATACATAATTCCCAAACTAGTATAAAGAGATAATTGTAATCAAACATGTAACACAACACACAAAGGAATTCTCATAATCAACATAAGCAAAGACATTAATATGATTGAATTTAAATAGAAACAATACCAAACATTAGAGTCAAGGCATCGAGTGCTACAATTCCAACCAAAAGAAACTACCAAAATACAAATCATCCATCCATAAACCTTCCTGGAAATTGACCTCATGTTGTGAGTATATGACTTAGGGGTGTTTGGTAATAAGGATTGTTGGTGATGTATGTGGTGTTTAATTGGTGTGAACTATAATCAAACCTTATGGTGCTGGAATGATCAAGTTATATGTCATGCTAATGTAGACCAAACCAACTCCCCAACACCTCTAGAAATGGTGGGGAGTGGTAGGAGAGAATCCTCCAAGTGTTGAGAGAATTTGATGATAGATTATAAGGTTTTTTGATGATATATTAGGTTGTTCAAACACTTAACCAAGCACTCCTATTTATAGATGAATACTCCTTGGTCACCAAGCATGTTCCTTGGCCACAAAGTGTCATAAAGATGCAGGAAAATGAGTTATTAGGAGTATATGATCGGACTTGGAAGTAATGGTACTTAATTCTTCACTTAAATGCAACTTTGGAAGACTTTAAGTGGCTGAACCTACGGTCGGGACCTAGGACCTGCGGTCGGAACGTCTGTTGGACCTTGGGTTTGAACTCTAAACCTTGGGTTTGGACTTGACTGCTCAACCTTGGGTCTGGAATGTGAACCTTGGGTCGAGACTGACTTTTGCACATAAATTTCAACTCTAAGCTAGCATATAATTCCCACTTTTAATACACTTCTTGGCACTTAATCTTGACTTCATTTTCACCTCTTTCTCTTGAACTTGGAAATAATCATAGCATGAATCTTTATCTTGTACGGAAAACTTCTCTTCGTGCATAAATACTTGATTTTGTCGACTTTTCTTCGTATTTTTCTCTATTTCCTTCGACATAGTTGTACCTGAACCTGAATACATCTTTTGCACCTTTTAAGCGTAAAATGTTCACAAATACAATCAAATATCATGCACAATCATCAAAATAACGCTAATAAAACATGTTAGATTTGAGCGTTATCATATACCCCCACACTTAAACTTTGCTTGCCCTCAAGCAAATCTAAGAAAAGAAAATTTTAAATGCATATCTAAATGAAAAAATTTTAAAATTTTTTTGAAAAAATTAGAAAATATCGAAATATCTTTTTAGTTTTTTTTATAAATAAGCGAAAATTGAGCGCACACTCCCCCACACTTAAGGGTTTGCTTGCCCTCAAGCAAATCTAGCAATTAAGAAAAATATATCCCACATGGTGTATGAAAAATGATTAAAAAATATGATGCAAATCTACCAAGTACAAATACGAGATACGATTCATCGTTTTAAGCTTTATAGGTGAAAAACCAAGATGTTTGACAATACCCTACAGATTCTCTTGCTTGATAACATGGCTAAGCACCTCACGAAAAGGAATGAAAGTATAATTCACTCAACACTCATATATTTTTGGTTGTGGAGTATATAAGAAAATCACACTCATATTGCTCAGTCATGATCCATTTATTACCATAGGCTTGTACAAGAAACAAAACTCCACCGACGCGGCATAAGCACCAAGTGTAAACATCTAAAGAGGACTTTTTTTCGGGTTTAAGGCTTCAAGGGTTATATTAGACTTATGTGCAACTATCTTATGCAAAACATAATAGCTCGCTAACAACGAATTCTTGCATTACCAAATAACGGATGGTCACTAAGGATAACCTTAGATCGCTAACAAGGCTATCTAATTCCTCAAGAAATCGGATGGTCACTACATGTCAATACACTTGATAGTTCCACAAAGCCAAAAGGGTAAGGATAAGGCATGGGAGTATTGATGAACTCAAATAAGTACATTTTATTATTATCATTTATCCTATTTATTTGACTTGTTTTATTATATTATACATGAGAATCGATACATTAATGTTTACTTTAGTAATTCTCAGGTAAAAACAAGCATTATGTGAAACTTGGCGATTTTGGACTAATTATGGAGCAAAACAAGCAAGATGTCAAAAGTCTGCTAGATCAAGCTCGTTCTACTCCAGATACGCCGCATTATACTTCTAACATACGGCGTATCACTATCAAGATTTCACAAGTTACAATCCAAGACAGCCAAAGTACATGCGCCGCATACAAAGATCAAGATACGCCGCATCTGAAGACGGTGTACGAATATTCCAGAATATCTTAATCTTGGACCCCACGCGAAGTTAAGTCAATGTGCCGCATCTATCAAATCAATGCGCCGCATCGATCCCTCAGGCAGAAACTATAAATACCCCAAGGTCAGACGAATTTGAGAGTCTTGGACAGAGGTAAGATATAACCCTAGAGCCGAATTCAGACGACCAAGCAGCACAAGACACACCTCAAACAAAGATACAAGAGCTGTAAGAAGGTCCTGCATGTATTCAATTCATTAAGTAGTTTTGTTTTATTGTATTAGTACACTTTAATTCATCAGGATTGATGGGCTTGTGTCATGTGACTACGGAAGATCATGCACTCCCCTTAATATTGCTTTCCCATTAATTAAAGTTTATATGTTGATGTCTTTGGTGACTTTTATTAGTGCATTGATAACCTCTGTGTCTAGCTGAGTCTTGCTTGGGTCGCCATGCCCCTTCTTCGCCTATTTATTTTTGCGTCTCTTAAATAAATAGGATAGACATAAGTAATCATTAAGGGTTTACTCGCCGATAAGATTAGAGCCAACGAGAAAGGTTTAATTATATACACTTCATATAAAACTAGCAATAAAACAAGTGACAAGCTACTTAATTATCAGGACAGGTCTTCTTATTGTCTCGAGTATCTATCTGTGTACGTGTGTGCTAATCGCTGATTCGTGCTCATTAGTTTAGTTTTCTATTTAATCATAACCAAACCGTGCCAGTCTCTCAGGCTGAACCCCCTTGCGTTAGATTAGGTTGTATAGCTAACTTAGGATATTAAAATACTGATTAGAATAACTAGATAATACGTTCCACTCTTAGTGATCGTTAAGTGTGTGTGTTATTGATAAGTCGGCTAAATATAAATTTAAAACTTGAGTAGGCATTAATACTGCTAAACCGCAACGACACACGCGCACGCATCAAGTTTTTGGCGCCGCTGCCGGGGAGTGAATTGTTATTATCTGTTAATTTGATTTAGTATTTTAATTAGGTTTTTCTTTTTAGTTTATTTTTAGATTCTAACCACTAACCCTGTTATATATTAGATAAATTGCATTCATTGTATAATTTGCATATTTTCTGTTTTGTTTGTTTTCTGTAATTTTTGTTTCTTTCTGTTTGTTCTTATTTTTGTTTTTCTTTTTTTCTATTTTTCCACATTCTGCTATCGTTGTATTGTGCTGATACAAACGATATGGCGCATCTGTTTTCACAGATACGGCGTATTGCGTTTAATTTTTATAAAATACAACGCGTTTAATAAATTCGAGTACGACGCATCTTTCCCCAAGATACGGCGTATTCTGTTTTTAATAAGAAATTTTTCTAAACCCTAACGCCATACGACGCATCTGTTTTAACAGATACGGCGTATTTTCTATTTAAATTAAAAACAGTTTTTCGAATTATTAAACAGAAGCGACGCATCGATATTTATCGATACGGCGCATCTACTAAATCAAAAATCTTGTATTTTGAAACGTAACGAAAATACGGCACATTAGCTTTAGTTAATATGACGCATTTAATTTTAATAAATATAATCGATTTTTGATAATTTAAACTTGATACGGCGCATTCTAATTTATAAGCGGTGTATCTGTTTTCTAAATAAAAGTCTGATTAAATTTTAACGTAATTAGATACGGCGTATCCAACTTTTTGGATACGGCGCATCGTCCACAGATATCAGCCATTTTTATTCTTTATATTCGTTTCTAAATTCATTAATTTCTCTTCTAGCGAACAGATCCTGCTGAGGATTTTACCTATGATGACAGGGTTTGCTATGGAAGATATGTCAATGAACGGATATCTTCAGCATAGACATTGATGTGTTCAATTATGAGACACCCTTGTGCAAACAATTCAAAGAATTTAATTACCTTTTTCAAATCGACGCTGATGTGCTAACTGGAGATCTACCAGGATTCAAAACTTATGATGAGTTCAAAAACACCTGGTACTACGAATGGAATGACCAGATACCATGGGTTTGGGATAAACCATGGGAATTTGGGCATATTAATCACACTTGTAAACCTTTCCATTTCAAGGATGGAAGTAGTGAATGGCCAACCTGTGATTGGAAGAATGATGGAACCTGCAATGGGGGAAGTATAATTGGAATGAAACGAGTTGGAAACGATGTATACTTTGAAGACTATGATTGGTATGAAACAGTTGAAGACTCCCGACGTAAAGCAGAGGCTTTGCAAGAAAAAGGTAGAATCGAATACTTAAAAGAACTAAAGGGAGCATCGAATACTACTTTCTGGGAATGGGTGCATAGAAGATGTGATGATTACACAAGGCTTAATCAACGCTTACAATGGGAATTGAAAAGAAAGTGGGACGAGACTCAAGATTATTATCAATCCATTAACTTGGTTAATTATTATCCCTATGATAATAACGATGAGTCATTAATTGATGAACTTGATGACTATTTGAATAAGGATCCTTATTTCAAGTTTGTTGATAAAGACGAAGAAGAATTCATCGAGAGAAAATGTCGACTACTTGGGATCACTTATAATAACCCACACATGATGATTTCTGAAAAATTTGAAGTCATCAAATACTCTTTGGGACCATATGAGGAATATGTTGCGACTAAGACCAAAGAATATATTAGATTAAGTCGAACGGAAGAAAATGTTGCGGAGCTATACGGTAACATCTTTCGGATGAAAGAAGAAGGATGGCACGTAACAAGAACAAAATAAGGAGTTGAACGTGAGTCTAACTTGAAGACTCTGGAATAAAGACAAGTGCTGACCGGGAGACAACCCGGAAGAAAAATTTTTACTTTTCTGTTCTGTGTCGAGTCTGTCAGACCTGCAGAAGATGCGGCGCATCTCCATCATAAGATGCGACGCATCACCTGCACTGGTCATATCTTATTTCATTTTCTGCATTTTTATTTTTGACTTTAAAACTTTCTGTCAGTTTATTTAATGCGGCGCATCCCTGGTTAAGGATACGACACATCTTTTATTTTATTTCGTATTTATTCCAGGCTTGATACGGCGTATCGACTGACCTGATGATTTACAGTTTAAATTTTTAGGTTTTATTTTTACTAACTACTAATGTATTATGCAAGTTTGAACCTTCTTAACTCAGGTGTGTTAAAGTCTAAATGGTATTATAGATTCCTGCATTTTTGTGGATACATCATCTATGAAGCTTAAACGTTCTCATCCACAAGAAAGTTGATTTTTGCTCTTATACGAATAATGGAGGATCATACCGAGCAAATCTCAGGGGAGTTTTTCTGTTCTAATTCTTTTATTTTCCAGTTTTTAACCTTTGACACAAACAACGAGGACGTTGTTTAACTTAAGTCGGGGGATGGAGAATTAGAACACTTACTTGTCCTAAACTTTTTCAAAATATGCTTAAAATGCGCTTAATATATCAAAATTTAAAATTTTTTAGCATGTTTTTGTTTAAAGTCTAAATTACATAACCGCACACATAACTCTATTCTTTCAAAAATATTAAAACTTTAGTGTGCCGGTGACTTGTAAACTTTAGAACTTGGCTTGTATACTATTCGAGACCACCATAATGAGTATTATTTATATAATTGGAGTGACTTGTCTAAATTGGTAAATTTCTAGGATTACACCCAAATAGCCTTTATATGTTATGTGATATTAACTAACTACACTGGTTAGTTAACCCCGTATAAACCCTTTGTTTACTCTCACTTTTAGAGTAAGATACCCCTAGAAAAACCCTCAGAGCCATTCCTTTCGTTTCTTACACCTTTGTTATAATGTTTCGATACACCCTTACACCTTAGCCTACCCTGTAGATTAAAATCCGTGGTTAATTGCTTTAGGCAAAGTGTGTTTCCTTACATTACCTGTGTTCGCGTGCGTAATTCATTATCTTTGGTTAGGTCGGGAAATTGCACAATGCATTTGGTATGAAAGTAAATATTGTATAACTTTTAGTTTATTTTTCGTGTGTTTGCTACTTTCACTATTACAGTTATTTCTGAAAGTATGAAGAATATGGAAAAATTATCCGGAAAAATAGTGATAGAAAAGTTGTGAAATTTTACACATATAAAGTTAAAAAAAAAAAATAGAAAAGAAAAAGAAAAAGGAAAAGTTGGAAGTTTGTTTTAACCAACTTATGTAAAGTTTTGTATTAAGTGGGAGATATCACCACCATTTGTTGTTGTATATTATATTTATGGATTGAATGGGAGTTGGCCGTTATGGGAACGCCAACTAAGGTTATTCTTTGATTGAGATTTTGTTGAGTATAATTCGTGTCTACCTAAAGCATGTGTTTCAAGTGTTAAAGCGTGAGTTATTCAATGATATGAGTCTTATTCATGGGATGGTTGGGAAAGTGATTAACCACACTTAGGATTTTAATTTATCTGTTTTGTTTATTTTTTATTTTACACCAATTTATATCCCAAATATTATCCATACCATATATCATTCTTCATCCAAACCTTTGATTTATTGAGATTAGGGATTTGAGAAATCTTAAGTATCGTAGTCGTGGATTCGGCTATGTATTTATGATTTTGTCGCCCTTTTTGATATAATATTATTGGTGAAGATTACTTGGTCCTATCTTTAGCCTATTCGAGTTAAGGATTTGAGCAATTGCAAGTATCGTGGTCGTGGATTCGATCATGTATTTGTAGTTTTGTCGCCTTTTCTGGAATATGAGATCGATAGAGATTAAAAAGGATGATCAACCCTTAACCAACAAACCCTTTTTACCGCTTTAGACTTGTTATTCCTTAGCTTTAGTGGGGGAGATGCGTATACTTGCCAAGCCTATGATAGAATATTCGTCACAACTAAGCAACTAAACGATTTAGAATTGTTTTACATTAAAAATTATTTTGGTTTCTACTTAGTTAAGTGTTTGGTTGTGTGATTATGAAAAAATGAATACGTGCTTGAATATAAAAATAAATCCTAATATCTTTTAGGATACATTTTCATACAATTAATTCTAAGGTTTAATTGGGGACAAGTAAATTCAAGTGGGGGGATATTTGATGAACTCAAATAAGTACATTTTATTATTATCATTTATCCTATTTATTTGACTTGTTTTATTATATTATACATGAGAATCGATACATTAATGTTTACTTTAGTAATTCTCAGGTAAAAACAAGCATTATGTGAAACTTGGCGATTTTGGACTGATTATGGAGCAAAACAAGTAAGATGTCAAAAGTCTGCTAGATCAAGCTCGTTCTACTCCAGATACGCCGCATTATACTTCTAACATACGGCGTATCACTATCAAGATTTCACAAGTTACAATCCAAGACAGCCAAAGTACATGCGCCACATACAAAGATCAAGATACGCCGCATCTGAAGATGGTGTACGAATATTCCAGAATATATTAATCTTGGACCCCACGCGAAGTTAAGTCAATGCGCCGCATCTATCAAATCAATGCGCCGCATCGATCCCTCAGGCAGAAACTATAAATACCCCAAGGTCAGACGAATTTGAGAGTCTTGGACAGAGGTAAGATATAACCCTAGAGCCGAATTTAGACGACCAAGCAGCACAAGACACACCTCAAACAAGATACAAGATCTGTAAGAAGGTCCTGCATGTATTCAATTCATTAAGTAGTTTTGTTTTATTGTATTAGTACACTTTAATTCATCAGGATTGATGGGCTTGTGTCATGTGACTACGGAAGATCATACACTCCCCTTAATATTGCTTTCCCATTAATTAAAGTTTATATGTTGATGTCTTTGGTGACTTTTATTAGTGCATTGATAACCTCTGTGTCTAGCTGAGTCTTGCTTGGGTCGCCATGCCCCTTCCTCGCCTATTTATTTTAGTGTCTCTTAAATAAATAGGATAGACATAAGTAATCATTAAGGGTTTACTTGCCGATAAGATTAGAGCCAACGAGAAAGGTTTAATTATATACACTACATATAAAACTAGCAATAAAACAAGTGACAAGCTACTTAATTATCAGGACAGGTCTTCTTATTGTCTCGAGTATCTATATGTGTACGTGTGTGCTAATCGCTGATTCGTGCTCATTAGTTTAGTTTTCTATTTAATCATAACCAAACCGTGCCAGTCTCTCAGGCTGAACCCCCCTGCGTTAGATTAAGTTGTATAGCTAAGTTAGGATATTAAAATACTGATTAGAATAACTAGATAATACGTTCCACTCTTAGTGATCGACACTCTACTTACCATTATATTCATACTGACCGGGTACACTGCTCGTTAAGTGTGTGTGTTATTGATAAGTCGGCTAAATATAAATTTAAAACTTGAGTAGGCATTAATACTGCTAAACCGCAACGACACATCACGCTCCATCAAGTATTTATGAATTTGGTTTTAAAATAAAGCTAAATCTAAGTCCCATGTTGCTAGGTACGAACAAACCACAAACCCGTAAATGGTTATAGTTACAATCTTCTCCTCTTCACATATCGATCACCAAATATATATGTATATCACGTCTTAGCACATTGGCTAATCGATATCTCAAACATACTTCATCTTTCTTTATCTTCATAATAGTAATATAGCACATTGGCTATAATTGTCATCACACACACACACACACACACACACACACACACACACACACATATATATATATATATATATATTATATATATATATATATATATATATATATATATATATATATTTACATTTTTTTTTCAACACCTTTCTCCTTCATACAGCACATCTTCCCCACACTTCGCATAAGCATACACCACAAAAATACAAATAAAAAGTTGCGCACCTTCATCTTTGTCGGAATGGCACACACAATTAACAAAGTGTTGCTAACTAATAATCATCAAAAAACAATCCAACATACCAAGCAACTAGCAACCCACCATTTAGACTATGACACGGGGTAGGCTAAGGTTTAAATTGTAATTTTTTATTTATTTTTTATTTATTTTTTTATTTTTTTTATTTTCTGGATGTAACAAAAGAAAAAAAATGGCTCGGAGGGTGTACTAGGGGTATCTAGCGCTAAAATTGAGCGCTAACAAATGGGTCCATATGGGAGGTTAACTAATCGATGTGGCTAGCTAATATATCATTAAATGTAAAATGAAAGGCCATTTGGTTTAATTCCTAAGGATGCCTCTTTATCACACGAATACACTTATATCACACGAATGTGATCTCACTGCGGTCTGGTAATGATTTGCAAGCACAAGTTCTAGAATAAATAAAATCACCGGCACACTCATAGCAAAAAGATCAAGCATAAAAGATATATGCTATATAAGAATAGGCTCAAATCCTCACATATTTAGTAGAATGGGCTATAATTGCGCAAGATAAGAAAAGACCGAGAGAAACGAAACTTCACGGGCTTAAGAAATCGCGATATTAACATCTTATCATATGGAATTCGATCGCGATTTCTCTTCCAACCAAGCATGTCCAATCAAGAAAGTAATGCCACAATCATCCAATCTCCAAGAGCTTATTAAATCTGCAAAAATAAACTAAACTACCAAAAAAAAATAAAAAAATAAAAAAATAAAAAAAAAAAAAAAAAAAAAAAAAACGTAAAATTCTAAAACTCACTTTCATAGGCATCACGGTTGCATTTAGCATATGCAACAAGCCTTTTAAACCCCTCGGTGGCCCGAGTGGACGAGTTAAGTCTCGTGAGGGTTTCGAGTGAACATACCCACAAAGTTCATAACATTTTTTATTCATTAAAAACAATTACTTATTTATTTACGACATACTAAAATTAACAAGATTTTAAATATGCAAAACACAAGTTTAAGTAGAAAGAAATTGAATAAAACATTTAAACTTGTTAAAGAAAAACTAGATTAATTAAAACATAAGCAAATAAAAACAAATAAACAAAAATATTATTTATTAATTTTTATTTTTAAAAATATCTTTTTTTTTTTCTTTTTTTTTTTTTTTTTTTTTTAATTTATGCTACAGTGACCGGCGGTTTGGATTTGGAGGGGTCACAGAAGGTTTTGAACCGTTCGGTCTAGATTTGGACCGGCGGTTTGACAGGGATCAGTTTTCACAGAGAGTTTGGACCAGTTGGTCGAGTTTTGGACCGGCGGTTTGGACTGGTCAGTAGATTTTGAACCGGCAGTTTGATTTTTGGACCGTCGGTTTGCAGAATTTTTTTTTTTTTTTTCCTTTTGTTTTTGTTTTTTTTTCCTTGACATTAATATGAAACAAGCCAAAAGCACAATTCGCATGACCTGGTGTGAATACAACGAATAGGACTTTGTTGTTTTGACAAGCTTTTGGTTCTTTGCTAAATTTTTTTTTCTTTTAATTATTTATAAACAAGCATTTTTTTTTCTTGGCTCGTATGAACCTTTTTATTATTCTAATTATTGATAAACAAACATGTTTAACCTTTTAAACTTTTATTAAACTTAAAAATAAAATTAAACACAAAAGAACAAATGAAAATTAAGACGAACATAATGGTGGGTTTTTATTTTCGCAAACAATTCGAGCACAAACTTTGAAAGCAATCATTTGAGAGAGCATTTTTAGAAGACATGAAAGAAAAATCCCAACACCAAAAACACTTGATTTTGATGCCAAGATCATTAAGCAAAAGATGAGAATTAAGAGATTTTTGAAACAAAACGCAAGGGAGCAATTAAGCAAACAAGCAAGAAAGAGCAATCAAACAAGAGCAAAGAAACAATCATTCATGAGCAAGAGCAATTTAGCATTCGAATAAACTAGCAAACAAGAAATCAATCAATATTTCAATCAAACGAACAAAGAGCACAACAAACAAGTCCCCGGCAGCGGCGCCAAAAACTTGATGGTGACGGTGCCGGGTCATATGAATAAGACAAGCAATTCAATCAAGAACTCAATTAAAACAAACAATCAAACATTTCAAGCAAACAATTGAACAAACAATCAAACAAACACCTAAGAACAAAAACCAAATCCCCGGCAGCGGCGCCAAAAACTTGATGCGTTCGCACTAGGTTTTAAATTTATAATACAAGAATTACCGGTTAACTAGGAACACATACGAGCAAGTATACTCGTCCGTGTGTAGCAAGAGGGTTGGTAAGTCAAGGTCGTCCCACGAGACTTGGTTGTACTCAAATGTTGTTTGATTTTTTAAGCAAGTAACAAGTTGATGGTTATGATTGTCACGGATCAAACCAACAAGAAAAGCAATTATAAAAGCATGATGTAAGCACATAAACACTTGTTTAGGAATAGTAACCAATCGTGATGGAATGTTGAACATGTTTGGGTGAAACATAGAAGGCACATATCAATTTTCACAAGGACTTCTAGTCAATGGGTAATATCAAGAAAATCCATGTTTCTACTAGTTTCACGGGTGAGTCCTTTCGGCCTATATCTCATCCCATTACGCTAGCTCTTTGTGTTATCAAATGTATGAAAAAGATGATTAGTTTCATTAGTTCTTACGAGTTCTTTCGACCCAATCTCGTGATTAAATATTCCCGAATTCATTTAAAAACTTGAATACTTAATAGTTGTCAATTATCAAATACCAATCCATTTTGGCCACCAACTTCTTGGAATTAAACAATATTAGAAATCTTTTCATCCTTTAAATCCAACAATGTTTAATTAACAAGTTTTAGAACACGAATTATATTTAAACAAACTTATGAGAACAATCACTTTCTCTAACCAACTAGTCAATCATTCACACGAAAGTATACATAATTCCCAAACTAGTATAAAGAGATAATTGTAATCAAACATGTAACACAACACACAAAGGAATTCTCATAATCAACATAAGCAAAGACATTAATTTGATAGAATTTAAATAGAAACAATACCAAACATTAGAGTCAAGGCATCGAGTGCTACAATTCCAACCAAAAGAAACTACCAAAATACAAATCATCCATCCATAAACCTTCCTGGAAATCGACCTCATGTTGTGAGTATATGACTTAGGGGTGTTTGGTAATAAGGATTGTTGGTGATGTATGTGGTGTTTAATTGGTGTGAACTATAATCAAACCTTATGGTGCTGGAATGATCAAGTTATATGTCATGCTAATGTAGACCAAACCAACTCCCCAACACCTCTAGAAATGGTGGGGAGTGGTAGGAGAGAATCCTCCAAGTGTTGAGAGAATTTGATGATAGATTATAAGGTTTTTTGATGATATATTAGGTTGTTCAAACACTTAACCAAGCACTCCTATTTATAGATGAATACTCCTTGGTCACCAAGCATGTTCCTTGGCCACAAAGTGTCATAAAGATGCAGGAAAATGAGTTATTAGGAGTATATGATCGGACTTGGAAGTAATGGTACTTAATTCTTCACTTAAATGCAACTTTGGAAGACTTTAAGTGGCTGAACCCACGGTCGGGACCTAGTACCTGTGGTCGGAACGTCTGCTGGACCTTTGGTTTGAAATCTAAACCTTGGGTTTGGACTTGACTGCTCAACCTTGGGTCTGGAATGTGAACCTTGGGTCGAGACTGACTTTTGCACATAAATTTCAACTCTAAGCTAGCATATAATTCCCACTTTTAACACACTTCTTGGCACTTAATCTTGACTGCATTTTCACCTCTTTCTCTTGAACTTGGAAATAATCATAGCATGAATATTTATCTTGAACGGAAAACTTCTCTTCGTGCATAAATACTTGATTTTGTCGACTTTTCTTCGTCTTTTTCTCTATTTCCTTCGACATAGTTGTACCTGAACCTGAATACATCTTTTGCACCTTTTAATCGTAAAATGTTCACAAATACAACCAAATATCATGCACAATCATCAAAATAACGATAATAAAACACGTTAGATTTAAGCGTTATCACTAACCTATGTTTGCCATAAAACCAATCATTTGAAAAATCTCTCAAAGTGTTTATGAGTGTAAAACTTATATTTTTTACACTTTGAGAGTTTTACATTTTTCAGAAATACTCCCCCTTAACATGTGCTTATAAGTGTTTAAATTAAATTTGCACATGTCGGGAAGAGTCAGCACTTTTAAAATTGAATGATTTTCAATGAACATGATCGTTGCGAGACACGTTTACATCACTAGTAAAACTAGCTTGAAATTATTACCCGTCCAGATCATATTCAAAGAAAATCTCTCGAAATCGGTACATTCTACTCAGACAAGTCCTTTGCGAGACACGTTTACATCACCGGATAAACCGGCTTGAAATTATTACCCGTCAAGGACATGTCTTTTCGATTACTGACTTTTGATATCGTCAATTCGAGGGTATAATTCCTGAGTCGAGCTCATACGAGATTTCAACTGTTATTTATCATATTTTAATCACTTACATATTCTCCCCCTCAAAAATAGCATATTCATGTTGTTTTTGAAAACTTTCGATTAAAATATGCTTTTTGAGGTTTATAGGAACAATTATCAACAATAACTTTCTTGATTTGGACAAAGATTTTCGTTTCAAGTACTCCCCCTTAACAAGGGCGTACTTATTCTTTTGAGCATAATTTTGAAAAGCTTAGAAAATTCTGGTTAATTCTGCTAAAAAGTAAGAAGCTTTCGCTTCTTAGTTTAGGATTGAGGCACTGAAGCATACCTCAGGGTCCTTTCTTTACAAGAACGGGTTATACACTGTTATATGTGCACAAGCCATTAAGCATGATTTTGATGGAACATTTTTCGTTTTGGAAATACTCCCCCTCAAAACTCGCATTTGTTTTGAGAATTTAATTATTTTTTTTAATTTAAAGTTTGAGGGAAAGAGTCTTCTTGAAGCAAAATTCAGAAAGATTTAGAAATTTCATTTTGAAAAATTCTTGAATAAATTTTGCTTCAAGGTAACTAAAACGTTATACTCTGAAATACTCCCCCTCAAAACTAGCATATGTTTTGACATTTTTAAACTTTGGAGCGAATTGGGGAGTAAAGATTTGAAAATCTTGAGCAAAATTTTGAAAAGTTTTGAAAAACCTTTTGAAAAATTTTGAATAAATTTTGCTCAAGATTAAGAAGTTTTTAGGATAAGTGCACATTTGGTTTTAAAGAATGGTTTAGCAAGGCACTTTCCTTTCTTTGAAACCCGAGTTGTACACTGTAATGTGTGTACAAGTCATTACGTTGAAGTCCGAGTCCTTAGCTGAATACTAAGAAGTCATATAAAGTTTAGATTAGATAACAACCTTGGGAACCCATTTAAGCACGGCGCTAACGGGTTTACTAAATTTTGAAATCCATTTGTAAGTTGTGTCAATCTGATTTAAAGATGTTGAATTCCAACGAGGACTGAAAACCGGTGTTTCATTTTGAAATAACACTCATGGAATCAATGGGGATTTAAAACTCTTTTTTCGTTGAAAATAGTTTGAGAAACCCGATGTTTCTCTTGGAGTTTTAAAATCTGAAGTAGAAGATTTTCATCTAGAGTTGAACCTCATGGGTTCTCTTTGAAGAGTTGTTTTTGTGATAAATGGAAACCTTCCAGTATTTGGAATGTTCAAAGAAGAGTCATTCTTATATTGCAGCGAAAGCAATTCTGATATTAAATATTTGAAAGGTTTTGAACGGCTTTGCTTTGGTCTCCACACTTGCTTTACCGACGTAAAACGAAAGTGTGGAGTTACAAAAGCTTTAGTATTTTCTTTTGAAGCATTTGGATTTGAAAACTTTTGAGAAGTAAGTGTTTCAGAAAAACTTGGTTTCTTCGAAAATTTTCTTCCTTTTTGCAAAGAATAGGTTGTAAACTGGGAAACCTTTATTGAAAATGATTTTGATGATTCACCCGTGTAAGCCTTTTTCGAAACACTCACTTTTGGTGTTGAAAAATTTGAAATAGGAGCTTTTCCCTTTGATCGGTTAAGAGAATCAAACTTCACTTTTAAAGCATTGTATGAAGTTCTCAAATCACTGTATTCTTTTTAAAGAGAAAGATGATCTTGGGATGCCAATTTTGATTCTAAAGAGGCAATTTGTTTTAAAAGTTGATCTTTTTCGGCTTTAGAATCATCCATTTTACGAGCCAATTTCCGTTCGAACTCAACATTTTCTTTTTCAAGTCTTTCAAAATAATTTTCGAATTTTGTCGTTTTGTTGAAAAAGTCAGTTTTGGCATCCTCAAAATCGTTTGTTTGTTGAGCTAAAAGCGTTCCAAGCTCAACCACTTTTGTTTGAAGCACATGATTTTCATTTTCAATCTCATTTTCATAAAGATACATTTTCTCCCCCGTTTCCTTTTTAAAATCTGGAGTATTAGAATCGAACAGGGGATTTGGAAAGGAAACTTTTATGATTTGAGACTCAACCTTTTTCATTTTCATTGATTCAATCTTTTGCAAAACATTTTCAAACTTTTTATCAGCGAATTCAGATAATTGAGACTTCAAATCTTCAGTCTCTTTTTGTTTCATGTTTGAGTTTTGTGTCTAAACTCGTGAACTTTTGATTGTATCAAACAGATTTTTGTCAATCAGTTTCAAATGCTCAATTTCTTTTTCGTATTTCGAAATTTGACACTTCATTGACACGTTTTCATCATCAAGTTGTTCAAGTTTTGACATCCAAGGGTTTTCAAAAGACTACTTTTCCAGATTGTGTTGTAAAGCTAGTTCAAAGTCAATGCTTTGTGCTTGACATCTTTGAAATTTTTTTTCAAGAGAGAATATTTGACGTTTCAGTTTCTCTTCGATGTCGCTTGACTCTTTTAAAATTCTCTCATTTTCGTGTCTCAACATCCCATTTTCATTAGTTTGTGTTTCAAAATCATTTATATGTTTACTATAATACTCGAGCTTTTCAGTTAACGACGTATTATGTGCTTTTAGTTCACGATTGAGCTCATTACATTGAACAACTTTGTTTTGAATAATTTTGATTAATAAAGCATTTGAAGCACATTCTTGATCATGATTCACATTGTCATGTTCAACCGTACCTCCATTAGGATCCATATGTGGAGTCTCAGGAGTAATATTTCTATCATCCTGAATCACCACATCTGTGTCGTTAATGTACTCAGGTTGTCCATGACTTTGTGTCTCATAAGCAAACACATTATCAAATATATTGATATCATCAGTTGATTGATGTACCTTAACCAATGTATCTTTACAATGTGAAGGTCCGACATCAACAACTGCAGTCTTCAAATCATCCTTACATTTGAGTTTCTCGTCAGTATCCGAATCATTCCCTAGACCATTTTTTCCATTATGTTTTTCTGATAATGCATTATGACCCGTGAAACCCAAATTATCATCTGATGTCCCTTCCTCATTGGCCGTTCCCGCTTGTATCTGCATCTCCATTTCAATTCTTTCCCGTTCTTTTTCTTTTAACCCTCTTCCATGCAATACTTTTTCATTTGACTCTTTCTTCTTTTCCAGCATCTCCCTCAGATGAAGTGATCTTTCAGTAAGCACCAGTTCCAGTATATTCATTTGTTTAAGCAACTGATCTCTAAAAAATTCAACTTTAGTACTAATGATGCATTCTCTCCATATTTTGCTTGCTGATACATAATCCGAAGAATTTTTGAGCACTCAAAAATCTAAGTAGAGAAACCATTTTAACTGTGTCTTGAGCACTCTATATCCTACTATGCAGTCACTTCCCTGTTCAATTTGCTTCTCTATGTGAAATATGTTGTGCAAGAGTTTCCCTTTGGAGGTCAAAAAATCCATTTCAGATCTGAAGAGTGTTTCAAAAGCTCGATGAAATGATAAACCCCATAATGGTAACCTTGCTTTTGAGAGTGCCACACATTGAAGCTTAACTGGTTCAAAATGTGATAAACAATTTTCCTTCGAATGAATAGCTTTTTGCACAACTTGAGGCATCTTTCTCTCTTGTGAACTTGATTCCATTTAATTTCGGTGTGAAATGAAAATGGATCTTATAGACGATAAAGAAGTGATTTTTGTTGACGAAATCGAGTTATCCAATAGCTAGCAAGGAAGTTATGTTCAACGAACCCGAAAAATTTCACCCAAAATTAAAATTAATCTCGGATAATTGAAGCTCAAATAAAATCGCGATCCGAAATTATATCTCAAAAATTTATCCCAAATGAGCCAACTTAAGTGAAAAATTCGTCCTTGTGATAACACATCAACCAGCCCAATAAAAAATCGTCCTTGTGTCCACTCTAATATGCAGTCCACTAAATTGCAGCCCAAGTCCAATAACCCTAACCCTAAATAATCATTATATAATACCACTAATTTTTCACTACCCTAAAAACATGTAACCCTAATTACTCTAAAAAAAATACGCAGCCACCCACTTCTTTCCTTCTCTCTTATATCATCCGAACGACAGTCATCAAAAAAACACGTTCCGAGTATAGATTAAATCCGAACACAAACCGAACACCAACACACCTTCTTGATGTTATCCGAACACAAGAACATTTGATGGTGGTTTCTTGTTTAGATTAAATCCGAACACACGGTAGGTTTCCTCCTTTTTTTCGTATACTTTTAAACCGAATTAAAGATTGGATGAAAACCGTTTGATTTTTGTTCCTTCGATATGATTCGAAAATTAAAAGGAAGTTATACTTCTAAAAAAATGGATCTATGATGATTACTTTTTCGTGGGTTGGATCTTTTTAAAGGTCATGAAGCTTAATGTACACCACGAATGAAAAAAACTGGGATCGTGAATATTCTTTTCTTGTTTTTGTGTTTAATCGAACGAATCTTGTGACTTGTTTTTTCTTTTTCGTTTTGAGTTTGCTTTTGTTGAGATTCGTTTGAAAGTATGAGTATAAGTTGTGGTTAGGAGAAGTTGCGACTATTTTTGTGGTTATTAAGTCTGAGTTTAAGTTGTGGTACAGAAAGGTACAATTCTGAGAATCTTATCGAAATTTCTTTACAAGAAATTCTATTTCAATTCCGACAAAGTCGTGAATTCTGATAAAATCAATTCTGACAAAACTTATCGAAATTTCTTTACAAGAAATTCGATTCGAATTCCGATGAACTCCGAAGTGTTGAATTCCGACAACAGGTACAATTTCGACAACCTTATCGAATTCCGATAAACCCTCGTGGGCAATTCCAATGCATAAGGGTTTGTCGAAATTGCTTTACAAGCAATTTCGATAAAAACTTTCCGATGACTTTTCCGGCCAAAAATTCCGACCAACTTTTTCCGACGAGTTTTACAATTTTATGAACACAAAGTTAAATCGAAATAAGCTCAAACTGAGACAGTAAATAAGTTGTTTTGGACACAAAGTAATAGATCTGGATAAAAAGGAAAAAAAAAGGCAATAATGAGGCTGTTATGGAGTGATTGGACCAAAAAATATGCACTTTAGAACTGATAAGCTTCTGTTGGACCAAAATAAGCACTTAAAAAAAAGCAATAATAAGCTTTAAGCTTAAAAATCAGCACGTAAAAAGCAATAATAAGCTAAAACCGAGACTGATATTGCTAAAAAGAAGATAAAAGACACGATTTTTTAGGCAATAATACACTTCTAAATCATCTTTAGGCTCTTGATACCAATTGTTGGTCACCCTTTTTAGATCAATTCACACACATATAAGTATTAGGGAGAGAAAGATGTGTTTTAGAGAGAGAAAGAACAAGTACGGATATAACAGAGAATTTCTCTTTCCATTCACCATCCACACCTCTCAAATAAGAGGTTACAAACTTATATAGTCTCACATAACATAAACATAGGGAAGTGTGCCACGTTTACTTAAGTTACTAATTCAACATTAACGTAAATACTAAGAATAAACTAGATGGCACACTTCTACTAATGCGTAGACTATATTTTTACGATTCTAACAAGCTATTACATGACCATATTACAAGACTTATTGACTCGATAATGATCGTCACTTTAAGCATTCCCAACAAAGCACTATAAAGAACATTTACCACCAAAGAGATCACATAATAAAAGAAGCACAAAACTAACACACTCTTTGGTCTTTTGAGTTCGAATTTGTACAACAACACAAACTTTGTGGTGTCGTTGTGGGATGTGGAACCAAGGCAACCCTATGTGGGTTATTCCTGGAACCAAAAGTGACTCAAACGGCTCGTACCACGCATCAAGACTATAGCCAGTTGCCTAAGCTGCTAAGTGAGCTAGGCTTGTGGTTGTTCTGTTAACCCAACGAAACTCAATCCAAGACATGCGCACCCTACGTGGGTTGCTGTCCAGTGAGGGACAAAACCAATCGGCCTATTACGAGAACTTTAGCAGTCAAAGGGATGAATCGAACAAGAATTCAGGATGTGTTCACCAAGAAAATAAGCATAATTCGACTCAACCAATATCTAACTTATACCCACCCGAGACAAGTCTTATATCAACACTGAAGATCATATACCCAATCTTCCATCAAAATCCACAACAACTCAAGATTAACGCAAGGACTCAAAACATTCAGGATTAAACCAACAACACTTCCAAGTCCAAGCTTTATGAATCCGGATTTAGTTTCTTAGTTAAATCATTATAGGTTTCGGTTTACCATACAAATAATAACACAAAATAAATTTCATCAACAAGTCGTTTCACCAAACCAACAAGGCAATGATAAACTCAGAATCAACAAACTCAAAACAACAACTGAAAAATTAAACCGCATACAAATTGTTTCACCACAATAACATCGAAAAGAAATTAAAAGATTAGTTCTTACAATATTGATGTGTCGAATGAATAAGAGACCAACAATCAAAACCCAACTCCGATTTTCAAGCAAGCAATCCACACCCCTTTTTCAACACAGAAAACGTTTGCACTTAGTATACCAACTATGAATTTGTTTTGATAAGGCTTGAGTGTGTGGACTTGCTTGTGAATCGACTTGAGTTTTAAAAAGTATAGACAAGGAAGGTTTGACCCTCCTATTCTCGATACCAGTCGACCCATAGCCAAAAAGGGGATGCTATCACCCTCAACTTCATCATCTTCTTGGTTGGATATGTTGACTTCGAGGTTTAGACAAAAATAGATCAGACCTGCAATGCTAGGGATCGATTTGGAGCTTTGTTGTCATCGAGTTGCTTCAGATCTGGGTTATCCAAATGGTGGGGAAGATGATACGCAGAGGGAGAGAGATACGTGTTTGTGGGGATAAGAGAGAGGGGATAAAACGTTTTATCGTCTTAAATCTTTTTTTTTTTTTATATAATTAAAAGTGAGCGTGTAAGTAAATAAAAATGTAAATGTTAATTTTAAATAAAGGTAAGTGTTAGGTTTTTATTTAATAAAGGTAAGTGTTAGATTAATAGATTTAAGTGTGTCTCGTGTCTCGCTGAGCTCCGGTTTAATTTGGTGTTTTCCGGGTTATCATGAGCAAGAGCGATATCGTTATCAAATGCGTTTTTATAATAATTATATATAAAACAAGGTTTTGGTTCCCGGATAATAAGCACTGGTTTTATGCCGTTACTGGAATTGTGTCGTTACGCGTGTGGTGTTGTGTGCGAGATATTTCTCGTTTTATTACGTAAATACTCAATAATAGTCAGAAAATGAATTGTCCACATATTTCTCATAAAAATATCCAATGTAATGAGTTACTGTAAACTACAGTGTTCGGGTTTGCTTCCAAAAATAGTTATGCAAGCTCATGAATGCTTAATTTAACAGTTAGGTAATAATAAATGTTATTATTAAAATATTAGTGGGAAAATTACCATTTGTCACATCCTTCCCGCCTTAGAAGGAAAACCGTCCTCGGTTTTCACTTAGAGTTACCCGATGGATTTGAGAAAAGGTGTGGGTATTTACGATTGATCTCGTCCTCACGCTCTCACGTGTATTCGGGACCTCTTCGAGAGTTCCAGCGGACTTTAACGATAGGAATGCGGCTTTGCTTAAGCCGTTTGATTTCTCGGTCCATTATCTTGACAGATTCTTCAATGATGTTTAGCCTCTCATCGATTTGGATTTCCTCTAGAGGAATGGCAAGAGTTTCGTTTGAGAGACATTTCTTCAGGTTGCACACGTGAAACACGTTGTGCACAGAACTGAGCTCTTGTGGTAATTCGAGTCGGTAGGCTACCGGCCCGATCCTGGTGACAATTTTGAAGGGTCCAATGTATCAGGGATTTAATTTCCCACGCTTTCCAAAGCGAATCACGCCTTTCTATGGCAAAACTTTTAACATAACCCAATCTCCCACTTTGGGAACTCAAGTGGTTTTCGTCTCTTGTCTACGTAGCATTTTTGACGGTCTTGAGCTGCTTGCATCCGACTCTTGATTTGCATAATCTTTTCAGTAGTCTCTTGTACTAGTTCAGGACCAGTAAGCTGACTTTCTCTGACTTCAGCCCAGCATATAGGTGATCTGCACTTTCGACCATAAAGTGCTTCATAGGGTGCATCTTTGATGCTTGTGTGATAGCTGTTATTGTAAGAAAACTCGGCTAATGGTAGGTGTCTATCCCAGCCATTTCCAAAGTCTATCACACACGCTCGCAGCATGTCTTCTAAGGTTTGAATGGTCCTCTCACTTTGACCATCTGTTTGGGGATGGTAGGCGGTGCTCATATCAAGATCGGTACCCAAAGCATCTTGTAGTGATCTCCAAAAGTTCGACGTGAAACGGCTATCTCTGTCGAAGATGATAGAAATCAAAACTCCATGTCGTGCAACTATCTTCTTTAGGTATAACCATGCAAGTTTATCCATGCTGCCATTCTCTTTAATTGGCAAGAAGTGGACGAACTTGGTGAGACGATCAAAGATTACCCAAATGGTGTCGTAACCGCTTGATTTTCTTGGCAGTTTGGTAATGAAGTCCATCATTATGCGTTCCCACTTCCACTCGGGAATCTCTGGTTATACAAGTAAACATGATGGCCGCTGATGTTCAGCTTTGACTTTCGAACACGTTATGCATTAACTGACATACATCGCAATGTTAGCCTTCATGTTGGGCCACCAGTATAGTTTCTTCAGATCAAGGTACATTTTGTCGGCTCCTGGGTGGATAGAGTATTTAGACTTGTGGGATTCATGCATGATGAGGTCACGTATCCCTCCATAGAGTGGGACACAACTTCTGTCCTTGAAACACAATGTCCCATCGGTTCTTTTCACGAATTCGTTCTCACTCTCGGGCATACCATAGATTTTCTCGTTGGGTCTGTTCTCTTCCTTGAGTGCCTCGGCCTGAGCTGCAAAGATTTTCGATGGAAGGGGTGAAACGATTGTCATACCCAACGATCGTACCCTTAGGGATTTTGGTCGTTCTTTCTGGCTAAAAGCATCTGCTACCACGTTTGCTTTGCCTAGGTGGTATCGAATCTCGCAATCGTAGTCGCTGAGCAATTCTAACCAACGACGTTGTCTCATGTTAAGCTCCTTTTGGTCAAGGATATGTTGCAAGCTTTTATGGTCGGTGTAAACTACACACTTGGTGTCATAGAGGTAATGTCTCCAGATTCTAAGTGCAAACACTACTGAACCCAATTCCAAGTCATGTGTAGTATAATTCTTCTCGTGTGTTTTCAGTTGTCGAGAGGCATAGGCTATCACCTTCTCTCGTTTCATCAAGACGGCTCCCAAACCTTTGTGTGAAGCGTCGTAGTAAACTACAAAGTCTTCACTGCCTTCAGGTAAGGTTAAGATGGGTGCGTTGCACAACTTATCCCTAAGGAGTTGGAAGGCTTCCTCTGCCTTATCTCCCCAGTCAAACCTTACATTCTTCTGAGTTATTTTAGTTAAAGGCTTTGCTATCTTTGAGAACCCTTCAATAAACCTCCTGTAGTAACCAGCAAGTCCTAAGAATTGGCGTATTTCGGTGGGTGTTTGGGTGTCGCCCAATCCTTTATTGACTCGATCTTTGCAGGATCCACATGAATGCCTTGACTATTAATCACGTGACCCGGAAATTGAACTGTTGGTATCCAAAACTCGTACTTTGAAAACTTAGCATACAACTCCTCTTTCTTCAGCAGTTTAGGATTAGTCTAAGGTGTTCCTCGTGCTCCTTCTCGCTCTTGGAGTAAATCAAGATGTCGTCGATGAAGACAATCACAAATTTGTCCAAGTACGTCTTGCATACCCAATTCATAAGGTCCATGAATACTGTCGGTGCGTTGGTTAAGCCAAAAGGCATAACCTGGAACTCGTAGTGGCCATAACGAGTTATGAATGCCGTTTTCGGGATATCCTCTTCCCGAACTCTAAGTTGATGGTATCCGGATCTCAAGTCGATTTTTGAGTAAACGCACGAACCTTGAAGTTGATCAAATAGATCATCGATTCTCGGGAGTGGGTATCGGTTTTTGATGGTTAGTTTGTTCAGCTCACGGAAGTCAATGCACATTCTAAAAAACCCATCCTTCTTTTTGACAAATAGAACCGGGGCTCCCCAAGGCGAAGAACTCGGCCTGATGAATCCTTTCTCTGAAAGTTCCGACAATTGGTTCGATAGTTCCTGTAGTTTCGTCGGAGCTAATCGATAAGGTGCTCGTGCCACAGGTGCGGCACCAGGCACTAGATCGATTCAAAATTCGACCTGTCTGGTTGGCGGGAGTCCAGGTAAGTCTTCAGGGAAGACCTCCGGGAAGTCTCTCATGATTGGTACATCTCCCAAATGTTTTCCCTCTGGCTCCTTCTCTTTCTTCTCGGTGACTTTTGCTAGAAAGAGGTGACATCCTTTCTTAATGTACTTCTGGGCCTTTGTGCAAGAGATGATGTTTAATCTTGACGCGTTTCTTCTGTCTCTTCTGTCGCCTTCTATGATTAGGACTTCGTTCCCATAAGGCAGCCGAACGATTTTCTCGTCACAAATGATGGCGGCATGGTACTTCGACAACCAATCCACACCGATAATAATGTCAAAACTACCCAATTCTACTGGCATGAGGTCGATGTTGAACGGGTGATTTAACAGGTTTAAGGTACAGCCTCTTATGATAGTTTCTACCCTTTCTACGTTCCCATTAGCTAACTACACATTGTATACGTTGTCTAGAGTGGTCGGGGTAATACCAAGTAGTGGACTAAATGCAGTTGAAACAAAACTCCTATCTGCCCCCGTATCAAACAACATGGATGCATAGCGGTTATTTAAAAGGAACGTACCTATAACAACCCAAAATTTTCCACGTCAACATTTAATTCTAAACTCTAAGTCATTACTTTGAAATTTACAAGAATACTTTTACGTATAACTTTTTAGTTAAATAAACGTAAAACTAGGAACAAACCTATTGTGCACTACGACTTTAGTCTAAATTTAGTCTACACCATTACATTTTATTGCCACTACTCAGATTCGTAATTTAATCCTTATGGCAATTGCATTTTTGTTTACTTATGATTACAAATTTAATAAACGCTTTTCACAATTTAAATAAACACCCAACGTACCCGACACTCCCAACCATTTTTTTTTTATATATATATTCTCATACTCCTTAAATCACTATGAAAGTGCCAAATATTATTTTCATACATTTTTCAATCCTTTTACAAAAATTACCTAAATATGCGTATTTAACGTTAACTACCAAACCAATACCCAATACATTCAATATATACATTTTTAGACTAGATAAAACATACCACACTTATTATTTTTACCAAGTGCCCCCCGCCCTCCTATCCCTAAAAACACCATACATTAATGGTTTTTGACTAAATTAGGGTCAATATTCAAACTAGGGACAAAGACCAAAAGATTTGTGTGCTTGACTAAAATTTGGCCCCCCCCCCCCCCCTTTCCCATAATTTTGGCCACCCTAGGCTTTTATAGCCAACACAAAATTTTCCTACTTAAAGATATAATTGACCATTCTTTGAATTCCCCTATATATATAACACAAGTTATAACAACACATACACTTTACTTACAAAGAAAAATAAACCATCACTCTCTCCTACACTATAAACGACCACAAGGAAGATAGGAAGCGAAGAGATTTGATTTTTCATAGTCCAAGTGCTTTACTTGGGTGTACTAAGTCGTAGCCAGGGTTTAGGAGACTTGGTTATTGGGTAAACTTGTGTTTTCATCTTCTCATCATTTAATCACACAAGTAAGTATACAACCAGTTCATAATTTTTTATACTACTTACTTATGTTTATATCGTTTACAAATGTTGGTCCACAAATTGTATATGGATCACTAAGTAGTTTTGAATACCTAGCAGATGGTTAGGATAAATCCGAACCAATCTAAGTGAGAAACCCTAAGTGATTGTTAATTTTAATGCGGAATCTTAACAAGAACAATTTAGAACACAAGCAGGGATATCACTAACTTCGTATATTGATATTCACTATTATCAATTCGTACAACTCACACATTTGCTAACAACCTTTAGGGATCCTTTTATAACACAAGGAAACCCTAGATGACACAGAAGATATACACAAATCCTCTATAAAGATACATACACGCAATGGTATCTTTTCCTATATATCTCTAACAAACTTCCCTATCTTCACGACCAGACCAGACTTAATAAGTCAACCAGACTTAAATTAACTACCAGACTTAATCATTACATAACCAGACCTAAAACACAAACAGACCTAACTCATAAACGACCAGACCTAAGTAGTAAACTACCAGACCTAAGTAGTCTGTTCTTGATATGCATCATAATTCCCAACAATCCTCCCCTAACTTGATCTTCATGCTTCATGAACTTCAAGTTCTTCTGATTTAGCTTTCTGAGGATTGAATCTTGAACACTTTGAAATATATTTAGGTCTTGTTCCTTTCTAGCAGCTTGAATCTTTGATAAGCTCTTCTGATATAGACTTGACAGCAACAATGACTATATGTACATCAATTCATATTAAGTTTCATAGCTATTCTCATCACTTCCAGGTGTGTTAACACCTGTGAGAGGTGAATCATTGAAATTAATGGATTTGATGTCTCTTTACCAATAGCCATTACTACTGGAGTAGCCAAATGTTTTGGTGTGCAAGACCATGGTACACTGATAACCATATGATTTAAGCAAATCACAGCTTATCAACGGATTTGTTAAGTCTTTACCAAAGCCTTTGCTTCTGGACTAGTCAATTCTTTGATGGAAAAGCACCTCATCATGGTGAATTGATTACCATTTATGGTTTTCCACAGCCTTTACCACAAGCCATAACCTTGTGGGCTAGCCAACTCTTCACTTATCTTAGATATGGTGAGTTGAATACCATACAATTTTTGGCAAATTGTCAGCCATAAACGGATTTGAGCAATCTTTACCTGTTAGCCGTTTGCTCAGGATTAGCCAGTCCTTGTGTTGTGATGAGACAAGGGGACTGATAACCTTTTGATGTGTTAGTGCAAAGCACCTCCACCAAGTGAGAAAGTTCCAATAGTCCCCACTCAACAACTTGTGAAAATCTTTCAAACACTCTTAGGCCTACATCCTTCAAAGACTGCTTCTTAATTAAATCCAATAACATCTCATATCCTTCATCCTTTTTACTAGCATACAACTTTTTGTTCATCATTTCCTTGCAGACACTTGATGATAAAGGATATTCCACCTCTGCAAGCATATAAATATCAGCATTCTTTAATGACACACAATGTACCTTGCAGGTAGAAAGTTACCTCCGCTGACAATGTTCTGTTCTTCAGGAATTTCCACCTAATCAACTCAGTAGGTGGCCGAACTCACCTTCAATTTCCCCAAAAGACTCTTTTCAAACCTCTTAGGTGGTTGATCTCCTTTTAAGTTTACCAACTGATACAGTTCAGAAGACCTTCCCCATTCACATCAATCAAAAGCCAGCAAAATTCATTAAACAATTAGAAAAATCTTCCCCTTTTAATTTGATATGCAGCCCCCCACCAGTCATGAAATTGATACTTAAATCTTTGTAGGTTTTCCCTTTTTGCTTTCAATAGTTCCCCCATTGTAGCTCCCTCAATGAAGGTTCTTCATCTAAATCCTCTTCACAAAACAACTTTCTTGGATTTACCTTCCTTCCAAACCTTTTCTTCTATGAAACACAATAGGCCTAATCACTTCACTTGCACTTCTTTCTGTTGATTACCAGCTTCAGGTTGTTATCAATCACTTATCAATTCAATGACTAGTTCAGTCTTTTAGCCTTTCTACCTTGAAAGCAAAATTTCTGCACATCATCATAATCAGTAGCTTGTAACCTTATCTCTCTCAAATCCTTGAGATATGCTACTTGAATTTCTTCATATGACTTCTTTTCATCTGATCCAAAAAAGATGCATTTGAATCTTAAATACATCTCATATCATATTTCCCTTTTCTGCCATAGACATCTTCTTAGGAACTTAGCTTTTTTTTGAAGTTTGAACCTTTTCCAAAAATCCACCCCAATGATCATCATTACTTCTTGCATTAATGAAGCACTAACTGTTTGGCTTTTCATCAGCAGTTAAACCTTCAATAGTTAGCAATTCTTCATACTTTGCTCTCACTTCATCATCAACATTGAGTAATTTTGTAAAATCATCAGATTCTTCAGCCCACTGTCTTGCATAACGCATCAACAATTTTGCCCTTTCTTCATCAGCAATATCTTGAGCCTTAATCCTCTCAATTTCAGCCTCAGATGCAAGTTCTTCTCTTGTTTTTCTCTTAGACTTCCTTTGGCAATGAAGTTTTCTTCCATGACCTGCTTTCCCTTTTTATGCAGATTTTCTTCTTCATACCAGAACTAAGTTCTTACCAACCTCACCGACTCATTTCCAGACTTTTCATCAGAAATAGTTCCAAACTTCTCCAATCTCTTCCTCACAGACAAAATTAACTTTTTTCCCTTCCTATTTTGTTTAATTTTGCCCTTTGATTAGCCAAAGTCTCTGCAACTTCCAGTTCCCGGACTAATTGTAGTGGTGACATTATCTTAACAAGTGATTCTTGAATTGTGTTTGGAAAGAATATTTTCTTGTTCATGCTCCAAAAATTCCTCCCCTTTTGGAAAATTTTCAGCTTCATCATCCTAAATACATCAAAAGAGACACCCTTTTTCTTCATTGCTACTCCCCATTTTCTTTACTTTCTTCACCAACTCACATAAGCTTTCCTTAGTGCCTCATTACCCTTTTCCAAAGTGTCAATCTTCTTCTGTAGTTGAGGAAAATGAAAGGAGATCTTCCACAGTTATGGGATTATGCCCCTCCCTTTCAGGACTTGGAAAAAGGGGTTTGTGGAGTGAAGATTGTTGAATAGGTTAGATGACTTTCAAGATGGTTGTGATGGTGAGGGATCTGGGTTGGGGGAAAGGAATTGGAGAGGATGTAGGTGTAGCAGATTAGATGATGCTTGGGCTTGTGCTTCAGCAGGGTCCACTTTGCAGCTCCAGAATGCCGCATTGTTATACCAAGCATAGCAGCAAGCAAAGGTTTGTCTGCCCCTTGAAAACTCCTTTTTAGATTTGCAAAAATTTTTGGAAGTAAAGGCCACACTGATTAAGGCACTTTATCCCCTGTTTCAAAATTTAAGATCATTTGCAAAAATCTTGGATCATTAAAAATTTTGGGTTCTTAGCATTTTTCACCAATCCTTCAAAAATTAATTTTGAAAAGTTAAATTCCTTCCAGATGATAAACAACCAATGCGAAGCAATTTTGCTTCCAAAATTGATCCCTCCACCACTTTGGGACTTAAATCTGAAGAAATGATGTACTAAAAACCTCCACGAGGTGAAAAATGACTTTTCAAAAGGTAAAAACTTCCCTTGGGATACCCAAGCTATCAAACCCTCAAAAATATCCTCATTAACAAATCAAATTCTCCTAAGGCTCATCCAATTGAGACTGTCCCTAAGGTCTTCAGAAATGGTAAAACCATTTTTGTCTATGACAACTTTTTAAGCATGGTGGGCCCCCTCATCAAGAGTCCAGAGGTAACCGACCTCCAGAACTGCTTGACAAGGGGCTGAAAATAGTGGATTATGAGTTAAAGAATAACAAATAAAGAACCTTTTAAAAAAATCCACCAATCGCTCAAAACCTGCACTTTGATCGGGTTTCTTCAAGAACCCGACTTGATTATGTTTGTTCCACAAACTTGAGATTAGCCATGGTATTAATGAGTTGGTCGGTTGATAAGAGAGTAGGGGTTTGAAAAATGTTTGCGTAGAAACAGAGTCGGAGTAATTAAAATTTTTTAAATTTGGAACCAAATAAAGAATAAAAGAAATAAATAATATCAAATTTTAACAAATAAATTCATAAATATCTTGTTTTAAAAACGGAAAATATGCAACGGTAAATATATTAGTAAAATCTTTAGTTATTCTGACCAGATCTACGGCATAAAATTAACACTACCCGACCTAAAAAGTCAACCAGGCCCGAATCATACCTTACCAGACCTAACCAAGAGAGTAACTAACATACTTAAATAGCGAATGCAAAGCTTTGTAACACCTCATTCCACTCTTCCTGCAAGAATTAGTTTAAAGAACAAAAACAGGAACAAAAACCAAATTTTGCAAGACACAAACTACCAAATTTAACACTTAAGGTACCCATTTTTAAAACCCTTTTACATTTGCCCCCCTTAAATGTACATTCCTCCCCCTTAAGTGTAAATTCCCTTTTTTTTTTTTTTTTTTTTTTTTTTTTTTTTTTTTTATCACAAAAAATACTTAACCAAAATAAACACAAAGGTCAACTTTCCAAAAAAAAGCAAAATTTAAAACTCTTTCCCGCAAGTATTAACTCATACAAACCCAAACCCAAACATTAAAAAACATTAAACCTGATTTTTCCCTTAAAACCACCCATAGTTATATCACAAATACCATCACAAACCAAGAAAACCTTACAAGCAAATGGTCCATCCAACTTAAACACCATTGAGATTTCATTCCGATTCCTGGATCCAAAAGATCCATCCCCCTGAACATCCTCAGGAGGAAGGGATGGATACTTCCCACCCGGGATTCATCAATCACCAGAAGTAAGACATTGAGAGAAGCAACTCTGAGACAAGGCTAGCTCTTATGACTTGTCGAGAAGGAACCAACAATGAAAAACCAAGAACTTCAAGACCAACTCCTCCTTCTGAGTAAATGAAAAAAGGCCAAAGAAAAGTCCCCTCCCAGAATGATGAAGAGACCTTCCTTCGAAGACTGTGCCTTCCCTGAGTAGTGGTTATGTGCTACGTCCTCCACCAAGCAGTGTGATTCTTTCACTTCCAAGCCCAAAAGCATGGAATCAATTTGGTGGAAGAGAGCCAAGAAACCTTCCTGATTTCAGGTAAAGGGAACAAAGGGTAGGTTGGTTGAGATTAGCTATTTGGAAAAATCTTTGCTAAGAAGCTTTGAAATTTTTGCATCCAGAATGCAATTTCTGTTATTAAATAAAAAGTTCTTTGGGCTGATTCTTAATTTTCCACAAAATGAAAAACTGCAAATAGAAAAGAGCTAACAACGGGCAAAACAAAGTTAAGTACAAAATACCAAACACACATACAATAGAGAACAAAATAAGACTGAAAATAAGAAAAACCCAAGGAGAAACAAGATAAAAACAAACAATATACAAACTATAAAAGTTAAAAAGAAAATCAGTTTTCTTAACACCCAAGCCTGAGTGGCTTGTGTCCCATCCTGTGGAGCAACATACTTATAGGTCTTGTATGAACTTCTCCAGTGAAACCATGTTTGGACATTATAGGTAAATTCATTTTAAAAGGTGGATTCCAAGTCCAGCAATCAGAGAAATTGTCATAAAACCCCCCTTTTTTGTCTTCTTGCAGGTGAATGACTTTTGTAAAAATATTTTCTTTGAAAATTTTCATTCCCTAGGTTTTTGAAAAGTTTCCTTGGGTCTACAAACCAAGTTCACATTAGGTCTCACGAGTTAACATAACCATATTCACATTAGGTCTCACGTAGGCCTCATAAAATTAGGATTTTGCCTATTCATTAAAGTTTCTGTAGCCAGACCCAAATTTGGTCTACCAAACAACAAAGGATTGGGTTTGGGGTAGTGTTATTTAATTGAACATCTGGGAACAAACTGGTTTAGCAGATTAACCCCTACTAGCATGTTCCAAACTGGTTTATTTGAACCATTAACCTTATTAGCATCATTCTTTTTTTCCCCACCTCTCTTTTCATTCTCTTTTCATGGAATCCAATCTCTTATTAATGACTTAAACTTCCACACACAAAACATCTTTTAGGAGCATAAATGTAACTACTCCTACTTTTCTCTGTGAACACTATTGCTTCTAGGTGACTCATTCAATTTAACAGATTCCCTAGAGTTTTTATGTATTGACACAACTAGGTTTAACTTTTCAGCCTTTTTTCATCACTATAGGTTTTTGGAACAACAGGTTCACACTTCTTAACAACCTTAGGTTCAGGATTCTCTTTTTCCTCTTGTTTTACTCAGTTTAGAGTGATCAGAGAATTATCAAAAGATCCTTCAGAGTCATTGGATTGACAAGAAAATATCTACTAAATTTGTCCCTGAGGTAGTTGATTCAGACACTTGAGGACCTTTCTTACCATACCAAAAGTGAAAACATCCCAACTCTTCTTTTTCAAGAGGGTATAGTCATCACCAAAGGTGGTGGTACTCCCTTAAAATCACCAGTCTTAAACAAACCATTGTACAAAGGTTTTTCAGCATAGTCCTCTTCTCTATTCTTTTAAAAATATCCCTATTCTCATTTTCCTCATATCCTAAGCCACATTTTTTTTTTTTGACTTAATTTGAAATCCCAACACTTAAACAGGTTTTTATTTGAATTTTCCATTGATCTACCCTTTTTTTTTCAGCTAACCCTTTCCTTCTGAATTTTAAGCCCAAACTTCTATACCTTTTAAGCTTCTCATCTTTTCTATATCTTTAGCTTGAAAGTAAAGTTTTTTTATTTAAAGCACATGTTGGTTTTGAAGGGTGACCTTTTGTCCTCTAAAGGGTTTTCACAGATTTTTATGTGCTAATAAATTTTACTCAATCACCTATTTGTTCTTGCGCTCTCACATAAAGCCTTAACATGATTATATGAGTCAGTACAAATTTGAGCATAAAGATACCTCATTACCAAGGCCATGGAGCATGATCAACCCTCATTTACCTTGGGTGCTCACCCCCATTGACTCCTCCCTTCCATTGTCACAGACTCATCTGTTCTTTTCCATCTTCCCATCTTCAATTCTTTTCTCATCAGCAGACTTCTTCTCTGGACAATTCTTGAAAATGCCCAGCTTGGAATTTGTAGCATTCAACATCCCCTTTGTGTACCCCCTGGTGATTTGTTTTTTGAAGTTGATAGTCCTACCATTTGCTTCTGAAATCGTTTGACCCTTAAAAGCAACCATGGAATGTGCCATTTTATATCATCCCTCAACTTCACATCATTAATTTGTTTAAAGGGCTTCACTAAATAAAGCTTTCATCTTCCGTTTGATTGGCAAAGAAAAAAATGAATGACCTCATCAGTGAAACTTGAAGAGACCTTTCACTTGAAGGAGTTTCATAGTTACCAGACCTAACACCAGATCTAACCTGTAAGTACTGCTTTGTTTTGAATACAAAAGCAACATTTGAGGAACTGGTTAACCCGAGTGTTGTTCTGATGTCCCCTTTCAAAAATCCTAGGATTATTGTAAAGGTCATCAGGTGTCATAAGTCTACTTCCTCCTTAATCCTCGCCACAGATACATTGCCCCATCTGATGGTAAAGATCTAAGGAATTTGTTGATTTGCATCCTCCCTTCGAGACTGCTTCACCTGAACTTTTCAATTGTTTTAAAGATGTTGAAATCTGCATACCCCTTCCCAAACCTTATCTTTGAAACACAAAAAAGTTTCAAATTGCTGTTTAAGAACAGCCTTTTCATCTTCTTGGAGTTAGCATTACCTCCAAATCGTTTCTTGATAGCTTCCCACATCTCCTTAGCATCAAGAAGCCATGAAACCTTTGTAGATGCTCTTAGGAATAGCCATAAGAACAAGGTTCTGGCCTTCTTTTCCTTCTCCCCAGCCCTAACTCCCACAGATACTGGGGGGCATTTTTCTGATTGCCCATCATTCCCTTGTAAATTCTCTTCTTAGAATTTCCCTTCTGGATCACTTTCCATACATCACTTTCAATGTATTCCAGATAATTTCCATCTCCAGGGCCCCTATATCATATTCTTCTCTCTTCATAGTGGAAGTTTTATGTTTGATTGGGGGTTGTGGAAGGGATGGGTTGTTGTTGTGTTTGAGAGTTACGGTTTCGGTTTTTCCTTCATCTTCAGTTTGATTCTCATCTCACTGTTATGGAAGAGAAAGTTTCGGGGCTTATCGATTCAGACATTGTAAAGGTGATTTGAGTAGAATTGGGTTTTTTAGTGTTCTAAACGAATTCAGAGTCCTCCTTGCTCGATACCACTTGTTGGTCCACAAATTGTATATGGATCACTAATAGTTTTGAATACTACAGATGGTTAGGATAAAACCGAACCAATCTAAGTGAGAAACCCAAGTATGTTAAGTTAATGCGGAAATCTTAACAAGAACAATTTAACACAAGCAGGGATATCACTAACTTCGTATATTGATATTCACTATTTCAATTCGTACAACCAACATTTGCTAACAACCTTTAGGACCTTTTAAAAACACAAGGAAACCCTAGATGACACAGAAGTATACACAAATCTTCTATAAAATACATACACCAATGTACTTTTCCTAAATACTTAACAAACTTTTCTATCTCACGACCAGACCAACTTAATAAGTCAACCAGACTTAAACATATAACTACCAGACTTAATCATTACATAACCCAGACCTAAAACACAAGCGACCTAACTCAGAAAACCAACCAATAGAAAAATACCAACCAATAGTCTGTTCTTGATATGCATCAAATTCCCAACACAAAGCTTAATATCAAGTTTACATACCCTTTGATTATCCAATGTACATGTTGTAAGTTTTGTAAAAAAATGAACTTGTAACTAATAACCAAGTCCAAATAAATTTCATGAATAATTAGGGATTCAAGAACTTGAAAAAAAAACAGTGGAAAGACTAGATTAGTTTGGGAGTTGTTTTAAGGGGTTTTTAATGATTAGAAACTAGGAAACGCACTTTTTAAACACTTTAAAAGAGAAATGTCCAGTTTTGTAAAATATAGAAAAATCAATAATTTAACGAATGATTTGGGGTAGAAATATAGAAAATAGACTCAAATACGAAAACATGGCCGCTTGAATGGGTAAAACGAGTATATAACGAAGAAACTACTTATTTTAAGATAAGAGACTAAAATGGAATTTCCTGAAAATATACAGCTGTTAAGGACTTTCGAAAAGGGAAAATAAGACTTAAAAGTTAACTAACATTCCGAGCCTAGAATTCTTTAGAAAACTCAAACACGAACCCCGGGATATAAAGAACTCAAGAAACACAAAACGACCAAGATACCGAGATTTGAATTATGACGACAATTTTCCAAAACCCCAAAACCAAACAGGAACTTTTCTAAGTGTCAAAACTTTTTTTCCCATGTACCTGTTTAACCCCGTTTTTTTTTCATAGAAGGGTCTGTTTAGAAAAATGGCACAGTAGGTAAAATAAAGTTCACCTGGCCTAATTCCAAAAAGTCCCCAAACCCTTCTCAAATGGTTATAAGTAATTTGACCTCTCAAACTTCTCCAAAACTGCCCGAAACTAAAAAAAACCCCCGACTACCCAACTTCATGGCCTAAAAGTATGGACGGGGTCCGAAGGGCAAAATCAGTGTTAGCTTTTGTAGACCTTTCTATAACTTTCTAAACCCTGGGTTTTATCAATAATACTTAATAACCACTGTTTTACGACTAGCTTTACTAGGCCACTTTGCATTTCCAGGAATCCAACAGGTTTTTTTTGATGAAAACTTTATTTTTTAAAAATCACTTAACAACTATCTAAAATGTTGTTTAAAAAAACGGGGATTTTTTAAAATACTTTATTTAAAAAAACGACCACCTTTATTTACGAGAGAAACAGTGAAGACAAAAAAATGTGTATTTAAAAGACCACCGTAACTTAACACGTTTTTAACCCCCAAACTTTACAACGAACATGTACGGGTGATATATTAGAGGTAAACTTTTTCATACACGACATCATCCATGACCTAAACATATCATTCATATTTGGTTTCGAGTATTTCCGAGCCTCAATTCTGTGCACTTTCCTTTTTTTATCCTATCGTTGTTCCAGGTGAGTTCATGGCCCCTATTTTACTTGTTTTTAAAAAAATTTTGGGGGGGGAAAACAGCTCGTTTTATCTAAATGCAAAACTTGTTTTTCTTGAATATCACTTGTTTACTCAAACCATTTTCTTGCTTTACTTTTGAATTTGTTGTTTACTCGAAGCCCTTTATATTCACATGTTACATACTTTAAATTTTTTTTATTCAGGGCACAAACACTTTTAACGATTATTTATACAGATGAATGGACGGCACTAACCGAATGAACTGGTTACATGACCGAATGAACTGGTCACATGACCGAATGAACTATCACATGACGAATGAACTGGTCACATAATTAATGTACTGGTCAAACCAATTTTAAATCTTGTGGTCCAAATTTTTTTTGTTTACTTACCTATGAACTCACCAACCTCGTGTTGACACATTTTAGCATGTATTTTCAGGTTTTTAAAGTGTCGGCTCACAATTGGCGGCAGTTGGCATCGCACGGTTATAGGATCAAGATACTCTGATATTCATTTGGGGACCACGTTATTTCTTTTATGGGCTTGTATTTCCACATTTTATTGAATGATGTAAAACAAAGTACTTTTGATTATAAAAATTTCTTCTAAACGGATATGGTAAATCCGTTCTCTTTACTCTGTGTTGTGGTACCAATTTAGTAGCACCCCAGTGACATCATCTTCCGCTGCGACCCATTTTGGGGGTGTTACAGTACCCGTCACGACGTTCGGGTCCTATTGAGCTTCCACATTGCCCACTGCATAGACCCCCCCCCCCCGGCGGGTTCCTCCATCGTTGCCTTGGTTTCTCTGATGCCCAGCAGCTCCTTGATTTTCACCGATTTCTTGATTCCTTTGGTTACCCTGATTACCCTGGTAACCTCGGTTACTACCATTACCCTGATTCTTGGGTTTTCGGCATTTAGTTCGGTAATGCCCTTCTCAACCACATCCAAAATATGTTATTTCAGCCTTCGGGTTGTTTGTTGGTGCAACTTGTGCAGTTGCAAGGGGCCTTGACTTGCAATCCCGGGTCATATATCCTATCTTTTGATATTTGTAACATTTGACCGTGCACTGACCCTTGTGGTGCAACTTGCAGTGGTTACACAATGGTAGGTTCCCTGCGTATACCTTTTTCTCTGTTGGTCCCACAGCATAAACTTTAGCAACTTCCTGTTTTTTGGGTTTGGGTGGTGGCTGTTGTTGTTGTCTGGGGAGTGATCATCCCATTTCCTCTTATTAGTCACAACCGCTTCAGCTAAATCCTCAATCATTTGGTCCATCAACTTGTTGGACACTTCCATAGTCTCATGGAGATCAGCAGCCTTGTAGGTAGTGACATTACCCTTGATGGATGGGGGTAATCCTCTAATGTACCTTTCCAGTAAATGAGTTTCAGTCTAGACCATCTCAGGGCATAGCAAAGCTAACTCTTGGAAACATTGGTTGTATGCAGCCATGTTGGTACCCTGCACCTTGAGGTTCCAAAACTCGACCTCCAACTTCTTAACTTCGTTGCGAGGGCAATACTTTTTTAGTACCATTTCCTTGAAATTTTCCTATGGCATTGTGTAAGCGGTGTCATAGCCAGCAGACTTCAGATAGTTATTCCACCAGGTTAAAGCAGCATCCATGAAAGTGAATGATGCGAACTTAACCTTGTCTTCATCCGCACAATTACATATTCGGAACACAGTTTCCAACCTTCAATCCATCTGACCAAAACAACCGCCCCCTCGGTTCCTCCGAAACCACCGGTCATGGTCTTTCGGAATTCTATGTAGGTGCAGTTGTGGTTGTTGTTGTTTGTTGGTCTTGAGTTTCCGACATCAGTAGTTGAGTTGTTTGTTGCAGCCAGCGCTGCTGCCACCCGTTCCTCTACTAACTGATCAAGTATAGCTTGGTTCACAGGTGGAGCTGCTGCATTAGCCCTGGCTGGGCCTGGATTAACTGGTTGCGCACGAGTAGTTCTGTTTGACTTTCTCTTAGGAGGCATCTTGCTGCACCACAAACAAAAGATAGAGACAATTGAGATTCGGAGAGTTTGTTATCACACAAGAGTATAATCACCACAAGTAGAGTATATGAATAAGATCATTCATAGAGAGAATGACACAATAGAGTAATCAACCAAGCTTGTTATAGATTAGAAGTCAATACATGTCTACAAAATTACAAGCTTAAAATACATAAGAGAAAGGTACAAGTTTCGAATACATAAAGGAAGAGTACAACTGCCACTAACTGATGACTACTCAGTTTAGTGGAAAAATACATCATAAACTACTAGAAACTAGAATCAATCACGCCTAAGGCGTAGCTACTCCAACTCTGCTACCAACGGTCCTACAATAGACTCCAACCGTCCTGTTAGTGCAAATATTACGATATTTAAACTAAACGATTTCTTCGGTTTTAATAATGACAAACATGTAACTTGTAATACATAACGTAAAATGTGCAAGTTACTTGTAAACACAAATCATCAATGCATACTTACATCAACATCTCTCGACGCCTCAAGTATGCTTCAACAAAGTCTTAGATTTCCATCCCGACGTAAATCACTCAAGGTATGGACAAACAAATCTACTACTTGACAAATGATCAAAGGATTATATTTTTCTAAACTTCAAATTTTTATAAATGTGACAAAACATTTTTCAAAAATACATTTTACAAATTATTTTTGAATTAAAAAGAAATGTTTAATTTGGAAAAATCATTTCAAATTATTTTTTAATTAGAACAGCTAATTTTCCTCCCCAAAAATAGCTCCAAACTTCCCAAATAAACCTCACCACTAAAAGACAAAATTTGGAGCGTCTGGAGCATTTTCGACACCGACGGCTCCAACGGTTCCGTTAAAGTTAACGGAACCCTAGCGTATTTAACGGAGCCGTCCGTACGTAACGGCTAGATCTTTCTTTGCCTATAAATAGTTGACCATTTCACACTTCCAACTTGATTTTTTCCAGTTTCCTTTTTCTCTGGTCTAATCCCTTCTCACTTAGATGAATTTCTTTTATCATTTGGAGAGTCTAGTTTGTTTAAGAGTGATCCAATCATCCATTCAAGTGATCCTCTTCATCCCTCTTGATTAGCAAGGAAGAAAACAAAGTATCCAAGTAGATACAAAGTGTTGTCATCCCTCTTGATTAGCAAGAGAAGAAACACAAAGTAAACCAAGTAGATACAAAGTGTTGTCATCCCTCTTTATTAGCAAGAGAAGAACACAAAGTATCCAAGTAGATGCAAAGTGTTATCATTCTTTCTTCATTTGCAAGAGAAGAACTCAAGGTATCCAAGAAGATACAAGAGTTATAGTTGTTAGGTCTTGTAACATTTTTTAACACTCTTTATTGTATCATAGCATACATCAAGATCATTTTACCTTTGTGAGAGAGAGTGAGTCAAGATCAAGTGTGATCTTGTAGAGATAGTGAAGATCTCTTGAAGCCATTTGGGGTGTGTGATTGATCATGTGGGTTTAAGGGTGATCGGGGGAATCGGGAATTGGGTGCTACTAAATTAGCACTCGACATCTAGTTTAGTGTCGGGAAAA
>CP139507.1:340353087-340364636 GCA_021014915.2 Artemisia tridentata subsp. tridentata | reverse complement strand
TTTAAATAGTCACTCCAGTCGTTGGCTAGGGTTTCTCTTCTTCCCCGGTTCCTTCAGTACTCCCTTTGTTGAAAAGAGAGGAAAAATACTTCCCCATCTTTTCCTGATATCCTCTTCGTTCACAATAGTCCGACCGCCTTCATCTTTGATATATTTAATGTTTCGTAAATCCCTCCTCTCTCGAGCTTTAGCTATCCTGAATATATCGTTAGCCCCTTCTTTGGAGTCCAATTTCTTATACAAATCTTCGTAAACTCTGTCCTTGGCCTGGGCTACAGCCTTCTTCGCTTCTTATACAAACCTTTTCAACATGTTTGGTCGAAATGACAGCTTTAGTCTGTAACTTTCAAGCACTACAATGAAGAGTAACATACTTTCAAAAATTAACAGATTTAAAAAAGAATCATGAGAAAATCAGAAATCATAAGCCAAAGTCGTAATACATCCATTCTTAGTTAAAACATCCAACAATGATCACACCATCTAGCGGAGACCCAATAAAATAAATTAACTATGACGATTATATATCTGGCTTTGTAAAGGGGATTATGATTTTTAAATCAAAATCCTTAAAAGGACAGATACATCTCTGTTCTCTACTAGAGACCCAATAAATTCAATGTTCAGTAAAAGGACGGATATACAATGTTCAGTAAATCCTCTTTCAACATCTTGCTTGGCAAGTATCTAATGTAGATTAGATTTGGGGTCCGTAACCACAATATCCAAACATATACATAAATCAACCATTTGAATTTGTTATTGTCCATTTTCATCGTCTTACAGAAGAGCCAGTATGTGATCATAAAACAGTACATGTAAACTTACTAATGTAAACATACCAATTTAACTCAAAACCCTTATTGGTGCACACAGACGCTGCACTTAGCCAGTAAGGTTTTTGAACAGCTCGGGAAGATGAGCATTGGTGAGCTTGGTCCTTTTACTAATCTCAGTCTTCTTCTTCTTCTGTTTTGGTTTATTATGTATGTTACCATTCTGAGCCATTACCCTTCTTTTGGCAGTGTTTGTTGCAGGTTTCATCCCGTTCTTCTGCAAGTCACGCTCAATATCAAGCATGTCTCGTGGCAATTCAATTGACCTGAATAGTTGTTTCAGTTCATCGTCAACCTTAATGGGGACTCTAGGATCATTTGGGTAGGCTATATCCTCCTGAGAGTCGAAATTTGACAAAAGCCAGATCTGACGAGCAGCTTTCAGGGCCTGAGTTGCAAAGATGATATATAATTGCCATGATCACATTTAACTTGGGCAACCCAAAAAGATGGACAGACTATATGTATATACGCATTTAAGGTATGTAGAGAAAGAGAGAGACCAATAGTTCTTACACAAAAATATAGACGCAAAATATATACATCTATTAATATACAGGTATCCATAAACATGTCTGGATCATGTACAAATATGATAAATCTATCTATGCATATACACGCACGTGTGTCTTCAAGTATGTATACCAAATCAACAGCTAGACAAGCCAAAGTAGCAACAAATTAATTTATTAGCTCATTATTCTTTAAGCCACAACTTTCCAATATGGTTAAAAGTAAGTTGGAAGCCAACTACAAACGCTGCGTAGATTTCGGTCAACGTCTTTAAGTTGCAAAACTAAAAAATTCAGGCCAATTTGGTCTTTACAAAAGACAAATATTAAGCTTCATAAAATGAAGCAGTAAATAATAGACTTTCTATGATGAGCAGTTGCAAACTCCTAAGCAAGTTGCATCTGCTTAAAACACTACAAAGCGAAAATACTAGATGTAGGAAATACCTGTAAATCATCCATGACAGTTGGGTAGGCATCCTTAAGATCAGCAACAGCAATACCCTCTGGAAAAGTCCGTACCAAGTGAAGAAGTTCTTTCTGGTTCCTCACATTATGCTTGGACTGTTAATAGGAAAACAGTTCATTAAATCACACCAAACTGAAAATTATTTTCTACAAGTACTAGGGAGAAGCGGCATTTGAACCCATGAACACAAAGGTGATACCACCTAAGCTATGGAGCTAGAAGTGGCAAATTCAACCCATTCACATACTGATATACACATGGTTGATTTGGGTTACGTTTTAGCTGTTAATAGGTAAAATAAAATTGAAACATTGTAACTTAAAGGGAAACGGGTCGTGTTTTATCATTGCATGCAACCATCTAAATCTCTTTATTAGAAATTCAATTATCATTGTAAATATGTAACAAGACAGTTTCTTATATCATTTAACAAAAATTTTGGACTATGCAGTTATTTACCCCGGACTAAATGTTATGTGTTGTGACCCGTTTTTACCATCTCTAAAAAGAGTCAAGGACCAACAAACTGTAATCTATATGCTTGTTGGCATCAAAGCCGATAAATCCACGACCAGACGATATACAAGTCAATTTCTATAACATGGTTAACAAATTATATAACATTAAAAAAATAAATAAAAATTAAATAAAATAAATCAGGATTACCTTATAAGAGAAGCGTTTGGCCTCATAATTTACTTTTGGGTTCTTCGCCAAACTCTCGAACACAGCCTTGTTGCCTCTGACATCTACATAGCATGCTTCATTTATTTGCTCAGCTGTGAAAGATTGTCTTGACTGTATATATAACAAAACTAACTTAATTCAAAAATGATCATGAGAGTAAAATCATAAAAAATGCTCACTGGTCATCTTTATATTATCTCATCTAATTCTGAAAAATTAATGTTTCCTTATGGTCCAGAAAAAGCGCTCCCTGTTTGACTTTTTGGTGTCAAATAAGTTATGCTTAACATTAAAATCTAGTTAGATAATATACACTATGACTAATAAACTAATTCTAAAAAGAGTAAATATAGAAGACGCATTACTATGTCATATATCTCTAGAATCAATTGTAATGGACCAGCGCATTTCCTGTTTTAAACTCGGTTTTGTAAGAAGAAAGAGAACACGCTACTTCTATTAGCACACAAACCGTCTTTAATTTGCTACTAACAAACAGATACCATTCAGATATTTATAGTGCCGAACAAAAACATTTGGTATTGATAAAAAAAAAAAAACTACAATAAATATCTACTTAGCACTTTAAAGCATATTGTTTGTTGATAAAATATATATACATTCTTATTAAATTACTATATTAAGTTACACAGCAGGAGTCCATATCAAGAGGACCACAATTAAAGTAAACGGAATATCAAACGGCCAACTTAAAAATCGACAGTGGAAGAATGAAAAAATGAGCAAGCGATCTAAATAATCAAGTGTAAAGACTATATGAAGAGGACCACAATTAAAGTAAACGGAATATCAAACGGCCAACTTAAAAATCGACAGTGGAAGAATGAAAAAATGAGCAAGCGAATCTAAATAATCAAGTGTAAAGACTTTATGGATTGTATTGAAGCCATTTTTTACTCTCTCAGAGGCACACTGAAAGAATTCTTTTCATATAAAAGGACTTTTAAGATATGTACAAAATATGTTGAGAAACCACCAAGGATGGAGGTTCAGATCTACTGATTGGATATTTCGTACTATTCCCAGAAAAGAAATGTTTGGGAAGGTAACCCATAGATCCAAAAAGTGCAGATACGTTGTTAAATTTAATATTACTCTTAAAAATTTTCTTGAGACTAACAAACTAGAAATATATTCATCAACACTATGGTTAAATGATAGTCCACCAAAGACCCGGTTCCTGCCCATTGTTTTATAGGGACACAGACTCTGTACTGAGTCTTTACACTTTACAACAACAACAGCACAACAGCACAAAACCCAATCCCGCCGGAGGGCAGGGTATGGGAGAGGTAGGGGGGGGAAATGTAGACAGATTTTTCCCTACACAGGATAAACCCGGAGGTAGACGAGACTGCTTTCCAATGATGGACCTTTCCAGGCAAGTGAGGTGTGCGGGTGAGAGAGCAAAAGAAAAGGAGAGCAAAAGCCAGAGGAACAATATGCAAAAAGCAGGTAAAAGAAAGCAGACAGGGAAAAGCATGCAAACACGCAAACATAGCAGAAACAAAAACACGAGACCCGATGTAAGACAAAAGAGGCAAAGGCACGGGCAAAGCACAAGCAAAGAAGCACACTAGCAAAGACGCAAACAAAAAAACACAAACAAAACAAAGAACCAAAGCCCGTGGGACAAGCAGGTAAACCAAAAGAGAGGGTTTGCCAGGGCCTAAAGCTAAGGCAAAGCAAAACCAACAACAAAAGCTAAAAGGCAACGCACGGGGCCTATCCTATAAGGCAAAAACGGGACACCGAAAAAAACAAAATATAAGGGGCAAGGCAACAAAGAGCCGCCTTTAAAACCTAAAGCCAAAAACTACCTAAAACCCACGAAAACCGAGCATGCGCTACACGCAGATCCTAATTCTATCTCTCCACGCCTTCCCTATGCTGAGGTCATGTCCCTCTGACAGGAGAAGCTCCTCCATGTCGAGCTTAAGTCTATCCTCCCACCTGAGTTTGGGTCTACCTCTTTTTCACACCATTTTACTAATAACACTTCGACTCTTCTTATGGCACTGATTGTGGTCCTCCTGACATGACCAAAACCACCTCAACTTCCTTCTCTCATCTTCGAGTAATAGTCACGACCTCAGTTTTGCTCTGAAAACTCGTTCGGAATCATGTAAAGCAAGGTTTTACAAAAGTCCACCTTAGCATTCTCAGTTCCGCCACCTCGACCCTGTTAACATGGGGCCTTGGGATATGCCAACACTCAGCCCCGTCAACATAGCAGGTCTAATCACCACCTTAAAAAATTTTTTCCCTTAGCTTTAAGGGGACGTTCCTGTCACAAAGGACTCCCGACGCCCCCCTCCATCTCGCCCAACCGGCTCTAATCCGGTGGGTTTAAACGTCCTCATCTACCCTTTCTGATTTGTGATTCATCGATCCCAGATATCGAAAGACTCCTTGGGTGACAGGATCTGGCCCCCGAGACAAATACCCCTTTCTTCGTGGTGGCTTGACTCGACCCCCCCAAAAAATCACATCTCATGTACTCAGTTTTCTCTCTGCTCACCCGAAGACCATTGTCCTCTAGAGCCTCCCTCCAGTGCTCAAGTCTGTTGTTTAACCCTTCCGGCGATTCTGCCACCAACACGATGTTGTCAGCGAAAATCATGCTCCACGGGATGCACTCTTGAATCCTCGAGATAACTCATCGAGAAAACAAAAGCGAAGAGGTAGGACTAATGGCAGATCCCGATGGTGCCCAACTTCCACCCGGGAAAACTGTGAGATCCCATGTGGATCGTACACGGGTCTTAGCCCCTCGGGACCATATCCTTAACTCACACGTACTCGTTGGAGTTCCTTTTATCAATAAGAGTTCTCCAAATTAACTCGCTTGGGACACTATATGCCTTTTCAAGGTCAAGGAATGCCATATGCAAGTCCTTTTGTCTTTCTCTATACTTCTCCATGAGACTTCTGAGAAGGTGAATAGCCACAATCGAAGACCTTCCTAGCATAAAACCAAATTGGTTCTCAGATACCATCGTCTCCCTTCTCAACTTCTTCAATAACTCTCTCCCAAAGTTTCATGGTGTGGTAAGTAGCTTAATGCCCCATAGTGCTACACACTTGCACATCCCCCTTGTTCTTGTTGATGGGGATGACTTCATTACTCTCAATTCTTCTGGATCTTAGCACCGGAAAAAATCTGGTTGAATAGGCATGTCAGCCATTCTACCCCCTCATCGCCCAAACACCTCCAAGCTTCTATGGGGATTTGATCTGGCCCTACTGCTTTGTTTTTTCCCATCTTCTGTAGAGCAACCTTCACTTCTGGTTGGCTAATCCTCAAATAGTAGCACTCTGGTCGTTGGCTAGGGTTCTCTTCTTCCCCGGTTCCTTCAGTACTCCCTTCGTTGAAAAGAGAAGAAAAATACTCTCCCCATCTTTTCCTGATATCCTCTTCGTTCACAATAGTCCAACCGCCTTCATCTTTGATAATATTTAATGTTTCCCTAAATCCTCTTTGGAGTCCAATTTCTTACACTCTTGTAGACAAGAAATCTGTTTAAAAACTTATATCGAGTGTTTTCTTCATTGAAAAGGAATACTCGACAATACATTTTGAGAGACACAGTGCTATATTAATGCATCTAGCATTGCAGTTGATTAAAAGAATTGAAGGATTGAGAGCCAACTCCTCGCCCATGCATTAAAAGCTTGTAAACTAGGCACTAGCAACAGACCAGGGCACAATAAAATCTTATGTCGGCCTCTCTACATCCTACATTTCCACTATGCACCGACGATACGGTTATACCCAAGTTTAGGAAATATGGACACAATTTTTAAAGACACGTCTCTAAGTAGCATTGCAGTTGATTAAAAGAATTGAAGGATTGAGAGCCAACTCCTCGCCCATGCATTAACAGCTTGTAAACTGGGCACTAGCAACAGACCGGGGCCAAATAAAATCTTATGTCGACCTCTCTACATCCTACATTTCCATATGCACCGGCGATACGGTTATACCCAAGTTTAGGAAATATGGACACAATTTTTAAAGACACGTCTCTAAGTCAAACTTTCAACTACTGGTGTTAAATCACTCCAAGGAAAAAAACCGCATTCATTAAAAATTTTCATTAAGTCATGATATACTCCTTTTAAATTCGAGATATATCCTTAACCCTTTTTTAATAGGTTTATTAAGGCTCCAGCTACTAGGTTTGGAAACTTCAAGCGGTTGCTACATGGCTACATAAATTCTCACATTAAAAGATATAGTAATTGATCACATGAGGGACGTTTGAACCAATGAAGATTCGCTGATAAAGAATAGCTGGCAAAAGAACTAGGTAGGAATAAAAACATATGAAACGAATCATGAAACTAAACTAGTTGAATTTTACTAGAATAAGGGGATTACTGAGTTAATAAAAAACTTCTTTCGGTCACTACCCTGCAGCCCAAAAACGATTGCAACAAGTTATATTATCTCATGTCCCATATTTACTAAAAGGCTTCCTTCTTGGCCATCTATTAAATTAACTTTAACGAGTTGTGACCAAGTAATCCTAAAAGTTTGGTAAAAATTTCTAGAAGATAAAAGCAAACATTGATTGTTCACATCCGTTCTTGAATTGATCTTGATTAAAATACATATTTGCACATTTCACTAAAGGTCAAAACTACTCAATGTATATGTGTAGAGTAAATTGTTGCAAAACAAGCAAAGGGCTGGAATGTTCCCAAAATACTTATAGTTTCAAGTCCCAAAGAAGACAAAGACGTAGCTTAGGTGGGCGTGTGTGTATGTTATAACAAATGGGTGGAAGTTGTGAAGAGTGATTCAGTGTCAAAAGAATTGTCCAAGGACTACAAAGAATAAATCATGTTCTGCCAGTAACTTTAAGAAACTGTGTCTTCCTATTACTTTTGAAGTGACATAAGAGAAAAATCGGACCACCATAAATCTATGCACATATAAGCAATAATACAAGTTCTTGAATTAAGCGAAAAATAATTCCTTAGTTGTTAGTAGTTCATACGGTATAGAGCTTAGACCACTTTGATCCCTCCTATTTCCTGCCCAAATACTTTCATTTACCTGAACCATAAAACTTCTGCTACCACTTACCAGACTAAATCAAAGTTCTAAGATCTAGGGCACTTCAGAATACGTTCGCACATACTCCCACAGGATAGAGCTAATACTTATGATAGGAGGATCAAATCATTGGGTAACAGGGTTGGTAACTTGGTATGATGGTTTACTATTAAAGAACAAACTTGAACGCATAAGAATATTCAAAAATAAATATTTTATCAGAGGTCTTTCCTAGTGGTTCAGGTCCCGGGGCCTGCCCGTTTGGATGGTTTAACTCGGGGGTCGGATTTCAAGTGTGGTGACTATCAATAGGAGTAATAAGACCTTAAGCATGTATAGACGGACAATGTAACATTAAAGAGTGCACTTTACTAGACTATCTATCCGGGAACTAATGCAATCAAGAAGTAAATTTCAACTATACTGCAGTCACCGGTACGTACTATCCTAACATAAAACATAATATTAGGATTTTGCTAATGATTTTTGCTTCTTTCCAAAGTATATGATATGAAACCAACAATTCTACTTAAGTCTCATCCAGTGTTTATTGCCTACCAAGATTTTGTTTTTTTCAATAGTCTGTAGCAGATTTCAAGCTCCATTTGATTTCAAGGAAGTATACAGGGAAGTAAATGCCTAGACATAACATGGTAAAACTAATGACACAAAACTCATCCTCCTTGAGCACAGCTTTTTTTTATAGAAGGCCCATGCTGAAATGTCACAGGGAGAAACATACGTGTTTCATGGAAGGTGGATCATTTAGGAGAACAACTCACCATTTCAATGGATTTATCTTGTTTACATCTAATTCAAAACAATAACTAGAGGTGGCAAAACGGGCGGGCCGGGCGGGCACGGGCCAAACGGGCCCTTTTCCAAAAAATCACCAAAATAACTTAAAAATTTTCTCGAACAAAAATTTTTTTATAATATACCAAGAAATAGCACGGAATACATTATACGAATAAATATAGTGTCTTAAAGATTTTTGGTTATATAAAAAGTGTAAGATACTGTAACATTTATTTGTTGTTGAATAAATAAATACTCCTTCGACAAACAATGAATATCTTTATCGGAGTAATTGCAACGTGTATGGGATGGTTTTTTTAGCATGCGTGAATTTGTGGGTGTAAAGTATTTATTAACTCGACTATATGTATTTTTATGTTTTTGTATTGAAAACCGAAATAAAGAAAGAGTTGAAATCAATTAATTGATATGAGTATTTTTTTGTTCAAAATAATAGTCAAATAAGTTGCTACTGTAGTTTTTTAATTGCAAACTTGTCATTTAATGGAGTAATTGCAACATGTCACAACATTGTTTCAATAATAAATTTTAGCCGCCCATTATGGCCCCGGAAAATATCAAATCAGTGCCCATTTGACCAAAAATTAACAAAAGTGCCCAAAATTAGCCCATGTCAAAGAGACTGGGTGCATATTGCCACCCCTAACAATAACCATTTATTGAAGCCTACTTATTTGTAATATTATCTACATTCCAAATTACATAATCTGGCATAGACGTAAATCACGCAATGACTTTAATTTTTAGTTAATTTGAGTTACATACATGGCTACGCCAAAAGCATCATCTCAAGACAAATAGACACAAAAAAAAACCATCATTATCACCATATCATGTAAACAGCAAACTTTCTATATATGTTTCGAACACTCAACAACATAGATTAACAGGCAAGATTAGTACCTCGAACAGTAGATCAATCACTCGCTTAATCTGAGCTCCAACAGGACTCTTTCTTATATTATTAATATGTTGCAGCCTCTCTGTATCATTTGAAAATTTAACCGCAGGAACAGTTGATTTCGTCAAAGTACTTGCAGGAACAGCTCTATGTGAAGCAGAAGACGGCGTTGGTGTCTTATTGGTTGTTCTAGAACCCGCAATGCTCTTTAGGGTCGACGCACATTTCTCTTGTTGCCTGTTGAACCTATTTAAACTTTCTTGCAACGAACCCATTTGAGCAACCTTGATTACTTCTTAACCTAGAACACGAAAAAAACCAACTCAAAATATGGAATTCAACCAAAGAGGGTGTTTGGGATTTCCTAATAACAGATAAGCACCTTTATAATAAACAGTTCGGGAAAATAGTGTTTGGATTTTGCTTATGCTAAAAATGCAATAAGACCCAAAAAAGGGAAAACGGTTGGGAAAGCGTCAGTAAAATCTTCAAATTTTTGATCAACGGTTTCAGGTTTTCATTTTAGATACGAAGTGAAAAAAATATATTTAATTTCTTTCAAATACGCAGATACAGCCTCGTTGTTGAAAATTGTTTATTTTAGCCAAAAACAATATAAGCAAAAGAAAACAAAATTTAATCAAATAAGCAAAAAGATCCTCTAAATACCTACTAGTGCTTAAATTGTTTAGAAGATGTGTTTGAATCATTGTAAGGTTTTTTTGCGATTGCTAAATTTTTTTCTTCTTATAATTATGCTTATATATTGACACTTATAAGCTGCTTAAAAACAAGCACTTCGGGACATAGGTTTTCAATTTGGTGCATATCTCTTTTTAAAGGTTTTTAAATTAAGCAAATTTGACCAAAAGAAGCACATTAAATTTTCAAAACACCAAATTGTTATCTACTTACAAAAATAAGCAGATACGAAGAAACAATAAGCCAAACCCAAAAGCCCCAATATAGATAAAATTCAGTTTTTTCAGATTATATAAAATAAAATTTTCATTATATAATTATCAATTGTATTCCAAATCACTAGTTTTTTGTTCTATTAATACAACAAGATCAAAATGATCAAATCGATCTTATTCGAATTAAGCATCAACCAATCAACCATTATACGAAAAAAAACGAAATTGAATCAAATTAGAAAACCCTAATCAATTTGTTAATTTGAAGGTACCTAAGTTATTGACCGATGTGATCGGATGATCACGGGAATTGGTGTTCCGGCGATAAGTTACGGCGGTTGCGGGTTGCGGGTTGTGACAAAGAGTTTCGTGGTTTCTTCTTCGTCTTCGGTTTTTTTTAGAAATGAAAAGTTTTTCGTGGGCTGCTGTTTAAATACTACAGTAGGAATTATTTGTTGATACGTTGTTTGGTTTTTAAAATTTTTAGCACGAGAAGCCTAGATCTTGTTATTTAAGGGTCTTGTTCCGAACAAATTTTATTCAAGAACAAAATTTTAGTTGGTGTATGGTTTGGTTTAAAATCAAATCAAAGTATTTATTGGTGTTTGGTTTGATTTATGGTTAAACAAAAATTATAATTTAAAAACGAAAAAAAAAAACCAATCTCTATTTAAAAAAAGAAAAAAAAAAGTTAAATTATATATATAAGTAGGTTTTATCTTATCATCCTAATAACAATCTCAAATATATTCAAGCTATAAGACTCCTGACAACTTTTTTCGAAATTTTTATCTTGTTTCACATTCATTTAGTTCCGTTATGTTGTGAAACCTTTTAATTTCTTAAACTTCTATTTTTTTAGATTTACTTGAGATTTTTTGAGACCTTTTGACTGATTATTTTTATTTGAACTTTTAAGTTTTTATTTATGATTTCTAGATTATAGTTTTATGCTTACTTGAATTTGGTTTTCTTGGTTTAACCGAAACCAAACCGAATTCTAATTTGGTGTATGGTTAGGTTTTATCCGTTCTATAATTTGTTTGTTTTGGTTTTGGTTTTGGTTTTGACTTTAAAAATTTTCAAACCGATAAATCTGAATCATACAACCCGAAAATTGAACCGATGAACACCCCTACTCGTTATACCAAAAAGTGTTACCATCTCACCTTTTTTTCTTTATAACTCAAAACTTATAGCTTAACTGAAAAACACTTTACCTCAATCACTCAAGTAATAGGACATCCATTGCCCCAAACATATCCCAATAAACAAAATAAAACACCACAAAAAGGGGAAAAGTTTGGTTGATTGGTATTTTC
>CP139507.1:339971105-340352987 GCA_021014915.2 Artemisia tridentata subsp. tridentata | reverse complement strand
TTACTCCTTACGAGTACTTAATCTGTCTATATGACCACTCGGGTCAACTGAATACATGATTTACATGTATCTGGCCACATGAGTTATCTTGATTCTGGTTACAAACTTATAGGTCAACATAATATCAAATACGACCCCACGGGTCAACATATGACATGAATAACATAATACGACCTTATAGGTCAATATGATACTAAGTTTACACAATGTGGCCATACGGGTCATTATAGTACGTGACTTATGCGATACGACCACCTAGATCAATATAATCTGATTACTTCATTAATGACTATACGGGTCATCATAATATGAAATTAGGAATACTTGGGCTTTTGTGAGAATGATTAACGTACAACGTACGTATGAACATATACGCGAACTTGCGCCACTTAAACTCGTTACACGAGTTATAGACTTAGTTTCTCACTGCATTATAATCATGTATGATACGAGTATAAAAACATAACTTACAGGAACATAAAGATCTGTATTCACTTTTAAACTACATTACTCACTTTGACTTAGCTTGTAATATATTTCGAGCTCCCGTATACGCCCCCGACTAACCTTTATAACCTAGGGATACATAAACTACGCAGAGCTTTCTTAGAATAGTGCTTAGCTTGTCATAAACAAGCATTTGAAGTAAACTAGGTCATAAGGGGGTGTTTGGTTCGCGGCTTAACATATCATATAAACATACTTTTCAAAAATTAACACCATAAAATGGTGTTATGGCATCTTAATAAGATATCCATCACTTAACTAAACACTTGCACATGATTAACATGTGTTCTTAGTGATTTTGAAAAATCACAACTTAACATAACCTTGTAAAATTCTACAAAACCCCACATATGGCATCAAGATATAATCTTTAGAGAATAGGAAGTGTCTTGTTATGTAAGCTTTTCCGCATATGTAACGGGCTGAGATATGCGATTTCACCCATATCCTTTGTACTTAAACGTTTTTTGGAGTAATATATTTACCGAGTCTTTTGACCTTTTACCCAAAAAAAGATATAATCTTTAAGCATTACCCACTATTGGGTCATCATAAAACATGAATTCAAGAACATAGATACAATTATTACCTCGAATTTACTTGTGGGAAAGCTAGAATTCGAACCTTTAAGCTCTAATATGGCAATTTCCAAGCTTATACTTGATGAAATTCAAGTTATAAATTAAGCCCTAGTTTGGTCTTTGTGGTTTGAACGTAAGACGTGAAGTGGAGAGGGAGAAAACACAAATGACGATCCATGATGCTTCCCAGAGTTGTGATAAGTCTTATATGAATTATAGTTTAACTTTCATCATTTGGCAAAGTTAGTCCCTGTTAGTGAAACTATTACGTGGATGGTCCTTATTCCCTTATAATTAATTTCATAGGAGGTCCTTTCGACTAACCAGACTTTATAAAGATAACGAAGATTAACTAGGAAGCTTTTAATATAATGATAAATCACTAACGTAAATATTTAGGTGTTACGTATTTGCTACAAGAAAGAAAAATAGAAGTTCGAAACCGAAAAATATATATTTTTGTCGATGGTTCATGAAAAATTATTGTCACAATTGTTCCCAAAATTTATTTTTTCATATGGTTTTTAAAAAACTAAAAGAACAAGAAAAGGATTTAAATCAAATCAAATGAATGTATAACTAATTTTCAGGAATGCTGTTACACAAATCTCAAATTATTGACTTGAGGGTAAATATCTTGCATTTCCGCCTAAGAATTAGTGATATGGTTTATGTATGGTACGTATGGGGTGACGATAATCGTACGTTTCCGTTTCCCACGTTTGGTAAGGACTCCAAGTTATGACCTAAATCAAAAGTTGGGCTAACACTCACGTGACGATTAGAGTGTGTGTTGTAACAACCCTAAATCGGAATATTGGCAGCGGAACGGAGCTTGGGGTGCTACGTGAGGGGTAAGACAGTCACATCCATAGAAAACGATCTCAAAACAAGACGTTTTAGCAAAAACATATCATTCGAATATAAAATTAAACATTTAGAGTTTAAAAGACTCTCAAACATAAGTTGCAGCGGAAATAAAACATAGTTTGCAGCGGAAATAAGAGACATAGTTCAATAGGTTTTTCGAATAGTAAAAGCCAAAGATAGCCATCAAAAGTCTTCAGCCACTCCCAGTGCCCACAAGTATGCATCAATTACCTGAGAAAAAACATGCTAAAAAGTCAACACAAAGGTTGAGTGTAATCCACAGGTTTAATAAATAAAGCAGATGAGCACAAGATTTTAAGTCTGGAAGATATAAGTAACAAATACAGATATCGGGTAAGCATCAAATAATTTTGCTAAGCTCATGACACACAAAGCGTTAACCGACACCAATAACCTTGGCGTAAGTCGACAGTAACCGCGGAATTTCATAATATAATAGTTGCCCCCAAAACTAGGTACTTTAGCAAATACCTAGTGAAAATCGAATATAATACATCACATGCGGACCGACCTTAGTCAACATGGTGGAAAGGTCAATTCCTATATGCCTATAAACTATAATCGCGCTCACTCGCAAGTGATTAATGGTTCATGATTGAGGGATTTACTTTTGGCAAGGACGGTACTTAGCATTATCATTTCAGTCAGGAATAGCATACAAATAAACAATTGTGCTCATAAAAATAAGTAAATACCATGTATCTCCCCCATGGGTTTATAAACAATTTAAAAGTAAAAGTGGGGCTACGAATCACACCTTAGTAATAGTAGAGAAACAAGATTTCACAAATGATCAGATGGTACAGCATAGCAAATGAACCTCAGCACAACCTAATAAGTGAATAGTATGTCTCAACAATAAACTCAAAGCGATTTATAAAGTAATACTCGTATTTGAAATGAAAAAGTTTAATTTCAATGGCGTTTGAGAGGAATAAACGTTTAAGACTAGTGTGGATATGAGAAGTTAAGTAATAAAAGTCGGCAAACACAAACGGATATGAAGAAAAGAATAACGAAAGAGAGAAGAACTAAGATTAAGAATAGATATAAAATAAGAAAAACAAGAAAGAAAAACATCAATAGGTTGTTTCGGTGTTTTACCCATAACCCAAATAGTTGGTAAAACGTTATGATTTAGGAAGAAAACGTATAATTTTCGAAAAGGTTTTTAGGATATTAAGTAATTATAAACGATTAAGTTACAAAAGATTTTACCAAAATTTGGACATGATGCGTCCGTTTATAAAGCATTTCCAAGTCGTTACGACTCTTGAATATAAGTTTTATCGTCACATTTACAAGTTAAATATATAATTAGACATTATCATTCACGTGTATATTAGTTGTCAAGTTTATCGACCATTTTGTGTATGTTCGGGTCCAAATATGTTAAGCTCTTATGAGTCTAACATACTCTTCCGTCTCAAGTACCAAAATCGTCCATAAGGTCCATCGGCTAATACCGTAAATCCAATAACGTCCAATCTCATCCAAGCATGGGTTATTATAATATCCAAGTCAAATCTCCAAATCATATCCTATATTGTGAAATATTATCCCGAAACGACTTATCGATAAACAAATAAATAAGTAAGTAATGAAAAATAAAATAACGAAGAAACTTATATAAAGTTGACTCGAGGTTTTCTAACCTCGAGTACGACACGGCCAAGACTCTCGTTAGTCTCGACTAAATACAATTTGATGCAACCAAACATAACGACCATTTTCGTGACTCCCGTGAGTCACGACTTGACCCTATCCGAACCTTCGTGGTTCTCGGCTAACTCAAACACATCCAAATCCAAACCTTAATGCTAACAAACACTGATCTAGGCCGTGACTCACCTTGAGTCATGGCTCAATCCTTACTCGAGCCGAGTGGCTCTCGGCCTAAACAAACCCAAGCCAAAACCAAACAAAATCCAAACAATCACAAATATCAAACTAATCTAAATCTATGCCGTGACTCGCCTCGAGTCACGACGCACTCCCCGTCGAGCCTAGGGGGCTATCGGCTACACTCAACCTAAACCAACTCACTCCTAATCCAAAACACAACCACAAACAAAATAACTACTAACCAATCCCCACATGCCGTGACTCACCACGAGTCACGACTCGACTCACACGAGTCAAAACCCTCGCCTAAGACCAAGCCGAGACCAAATCCACCAAACTTCAACATAACCAAACCCAAATCTACCCTAAGCTTTGCCGTGTCTCACCTCGAGTCACAGCTCGACTCTATGTGAGCCTCAGCTTTCGGCCGAATCCAAACATCACCAAAACAAATAAAAAAATCAAAACCGAGCTACAAACCAAGGAAACAAGTCAAACTAAATAATAAACAATACAACTCACCCCGAGTCAACTCGACTCGCGAGTTGACTCGGCTGAGTCGCGTGGCTCGGACCGAGTCCAAACGATTTCCACAGCCAAAACTTAGATCCACATGATTTTTAAGCAAAACAAAAGGTTTTAAAACGAGTTTTAAAATAAAAACGTTTTTATTAAACATTTAGGGTTAGGGTTTTCGGTATACATCAAAATAAAAGGGGTGGGGGCGCGTGAGTGTCATACCGAGAGAGAGAAAGGTGAGGTGAAGTGGCGGTGTTGGTGGTGGACTGTGGCGGTGGTGGTGGTGGACTGTGGCGGTGGTGTGGTGGTGGTGGTGGACTGTGGTGGCGAAGTGGAGGAGAGAGAGAGAGAGAGGAATATGTGTGTGTGTGTCATTATGGGGAAGAAAGAGAAAAAATGGGTTTTTATATGAGGTGGGGGGCCGAAGGTGGACAAAACAAAGTGGAGGGGCGCGGTGTAAACATTCGGGCGGAGGGGGTATATGTGACAAGTTAGGGAAACTTTTGAAATATTTATCGCGGGACCCATTTAACGTACCAAACGGACTCGAAAATTACGAAACTTGCGCCATTGTTTCGATCGACTATAACCCAAATAGCGTCGAAACCAGTTGAAGTCCTTGGAAATTTTGTGATTAAGTCCATAGTAATCCGTTCCCATTTCCATTCGGGAATCTCAGGTTGCTGTAGAAGACCATATGGTTTCTGATGTTCGGCTTTAACTTTCGCGCACGTAAGAGACCTGCGAACAATTTCGGCAATGTCGGCTTTCATGTTTGGCCACCAATATAACTCCTTGAGATCGTGATACATCTTGTCGGATTCTGGGTGAATAGAGTACTTTGACTTATGAGACTCGAGTATGATTAAGTCTCGCAGTCCTCCAAAACACGGTACCTAACTTCTTCCCTTAAAACACAAAGTTCCATCGGAACGCTTCTCAAACTTCATCTGTATCATACCATAAAGATCCTCACTCTTGAGGTCTTCTTGTTTCACGGCTTCTTCTTGAGCATGGATAATCTGGGCGGGAAGGTTTGAATTGATAGTCAAAACCAAAGCTCGAACTCGTAGCGGCTTCAACCGTTGCTTCCGGCTTAAGGCATCTGCCACGACGTTCGCTTTTCCCGGGTGGTATCGAATTTCACAATCATAGTCGCTTAAGGTCTCCAATTATCTTCGTTGCCTCATATTCAACTCCTTCTGATCCAAAATATGCTGAAGACTCTTGTGATCGGTAAAGACAATACACTTCGTCCCATATAAGTAGTACCTCCACATTTTAAGTGCAAGAACCATTGCTCCTAACTCCAAATCATGTGTGGTATACTTCTCCTCATGAGTCTTAAGTTTTCGGGAAGCATATGCCATGAATTTCCCTCGTTGCATCAATACTGCTCCTAACCCTTGATATGATGCATCATAATAAACTACGAAATCTTCAACTGCATCTGGTAATGCCAAAATCGGTGCACTGCAAAGTTTTTTCTTCAAGGTTTGAAATGCTTCTTCTTTTTCCTTTCCCCACACATACTTCTTATCCTTCTGAGTCAACGTAGTTAACGGTTTAGATATTTTGGAGAATCCCTCGATGAATCTCCTGTAATATCCAACCAATCCTAGAAATTGACGGATGTCTGTGGCGTTAAAAGGCGTTGGATAGTTCTCAATAGCTTCGATCTTCGTGGGATCCACATGTAACCCTTTGCTGTCAATCACATGACCAAGAAATTTTACCTTGCGAATCTAAAATTCACACTTAGAGAACTTTGCATACAATTGCTCTTGCTTGAGCAACTTAAGAATTATCGTCAGGTGTTGCTTGTGTTCTTCTTCACTCTTGGAGTAGATCAAAATGTCATCGATGAAAACTATAACAAACTTGTCCAAATATGGTTTACACACTCGGTTCATGAGGTCCATGAATACAGCAGGTGCGTTTGTCAAACCAAAGGGCATCACTTGAAACTCATAGTGGCCATATCGAGTCCTGAACGCTGTCTTGGGAATATCCTTTTCCCGGACACTGAGTTGATGATAGCCTGACCGTAAATCTATCTTGGAGTAGTAACCTGATCCTTGTAGCTGGTCAAACAAATCATCGATTCTAGGTAACGGGTAGCGGTTCTTCACTGTTAGCTTGTTCATTTCACGGTAGTCAATACACATTCTAAATGATCCGTCCTTCTTCTTCACGAATAACACTGGTGCTCCCCAGGGTGAGGAACTAGGTCGAATAAACCCTTTATCCAAAAACTCTTGCAACTGCTTAGACAACTCTTGCATCTCCGTCGGAGCTAGTCGATACGGTGCACGTACTACGGGTGCAGCTCCCGGGACTAGGTCAATAAGAAATTCTACTTGTCGAACTGGTGGAAGTCCAGGAAGATCTTCAGGAAATACTTCAGGTAAGTCATCCACAATCTGAACATCCTCGAGTCGCTTCTCTCCTGACTCCTTCTTGGACACATGTGCTAGGAATGCATGACATCCTTTCTCGATGTATTACAAGGTCTTAATACAAGATATGATATTCAAACGGGTTCCGCTATGGTCTCCGCGGACAACCAGGGTTTTGCCATTGAGAGGGATATGAACAACTTGTTCACCACAAACAATACTCGCATGATGTTTGGATAGCCAATCCATACCAACCACTACGTCGAAGCTTCCGAGTTCAATGGGCATGAGATCGATACTAAACGGGTGATCTAGAAGGTTTAGTTATGGTACATGTGTTAACTAAGTTGCCATTAGCTAGCTCAATACTATAACTAGTGTCTAGATAGGTAGGGGTGATATCAAGTAGTGGTGAAATCCTAGAAGATACAAAACTCATATCGGCACCCGAATCGAATAAAACTTTAACACGATGATTGTTGAGTAGAAACGTACCGCTGACTACATTCGGATCCTGCTACTGCTCCCTATTTCCCATCACATATGCTCTACTACTAGTGCCTTCAGCTCTCTGACCAGTGTTTTTTGGGCAATGACTCTTGTAGTGACCACGCTCTCCACATCCAAAACAAGTTACCACTGGCTGGGTGGCATTCCCATTAGTCAGAGCTCTGTTCTTACAATTCTTAGCATTATGACCTGTCTTCTGACATTTCTAACACTTAGCTACACATGGTCCAGCGTGATGCTGATTACACTTATCACAAAATGGATGAGGCCCTGCATACCCTCCAACTTGTGCTGGTGCAGCCACATAAGCCTTAACAGTCTCTTGTATTCTGTTCTGCTGGTGGTGTTGATTGTTGTCACGGTACTGGTTGTTGTTGTTGTTGTTGTTGTGATGGTTATGGTGAGGGTGACTATTGTTTTTGCGGTTGTTGAAGTTATTGTAGTTGTTGTTTCTCCTGTTGTCCTCGCACTTTCATTTGTTGTCATAGTTGTTACCCTTTTGAACAGTGCCATGCTTAACCACTTGATCCATAAGTCGTTCAGATATGCAAATAGCATCATACAGAGTCTGAGAGTTTTAAGACGTACCCTTCAATACTAGAAGGTAAACCACCAATAAACTTTTCCAGTAATTTCTCATTATCTGGCACCATGTGAGCACAGAAAACCTTCAATTCTTGAAATCGACGCACATAAGTAGCAAGATCAACACCCTTTACAGCCAAATTGTAGAACTCAGTATCCACCTTCCTCATATCACTATGAGAACAATACTTCTTGACCATCTCCTTCTTAAACTGTTCCCATGAAGTATTATAAGCATTCTCTAACCCCATATCCTGAGCATAAGCGTTCCACCAAGACAATGCATGCTCCACCAAGGTACTTGTCGCATACTTCACCTTGCAATCCTCCGAACAGTTACTCCTTAGAAACACCGACTCCATTTTCTCAAACCACTGAGTTAAACCAATAGCTCCTTCAGTTCCTTTAAAGGTAGTAGGCTTACAATTCATGAAATCCTTATTAGTACAGAAACGGTTATCATTGACAGCTTGCACTTTCGCTTGTCCAACATTCGGGTTGCCAACACCCGCTTGTCGGGCAAGCACCGCGGCAATGGCATCATCAATCAACTTCTGGGTCACAGCTAGAGTCATCTTTCTAGGCGGCATAATTCAATCAATCATCACAAATGTACACCACTGTAAGTATTTGATTAACTTAGTAGAATCACATCACAGGATAAACAACACCATGATATCATCATAATATAGCACGCATTCAACACCAATAATAGTACATCACCAAAATACATCATAGATTTAACACTTGCTATAAGTCTTACAAGATATGCAAAACGATTACAAGTTTCTGATAAAATCTACTAACTGAAACTATTCAGTTTAGTACGTACAAAGGTAAACCACTATCATGATACTAAACTACCATAAATAAGATGATCACTACACTCTCACTGACGATCTCCCCCATACATAGCCAAAACATCAATACTGTCATCAAAATGGAAACGCGCCATCCTATCATAGTACGCCTGCCACTGCATGGCATGTAACTCATCCCTCAACTCCTGAATACTACGCTAGTAATGACAACAATCAATATCAATGAGCACCGCTCCAAGGTTCAACTTCTCCACAATCTTCTCGGCCTCTGTCATCTTCTTCTCTAATGATGCCAAACGCTCCCGAATCTCTGTATCTGCCTTCTCTGTAGAACTTAACCTTGCAGCCTTCTCATACAACTCCACATACAAATAACTTGTAGCTCTCCTATCTCCTTTAATCTCCTTCCTCAACTCTAAAACATCAGACTGTCGCGCACACAATCGCCTAGACATCGACATATAATGGCCCTGGCACCAAGAGATGTCCTGTCTCAAACGACTCAGCTTGGCTCTGAGCTCGGTAGGGGAAACTCGCTGTGCAGTCGAAGACTCGCCAATCTCAAACATAGACGGTGGTCCAGACGTCACCTCGGTAGCTAGAGTATGACCCAATGCATCTGAAGTATCAGACTCATAAGTAATGTCCGACACTGCTGGTGAAGGTGGCATGGGGAGAGCCTCCTGCTCCTCCTCCAATGGCTCCTCGTCATCATCGTCATCATCATCCATCTCCTCATCATCATCCATCTCATCATCATCATCCATCTCATCATTCTCCGGGTGAGGTACATCAATAGGGTGTGGGTCCTCCTCTGGACTCGGTGGTGCAAGTGGGTGATCAACAACGGATAACTGACCGGTAGGGATTGATGCAGACATAATACTCTACAAGGAGTATTAGAAAAGTATAAAAATTCTAGCCAAATTTTTATAAAAATGGTTTTATATGAAGTGAGTTAGCAGCGAAAAATCTAAGTATATAATAGTGCAAAAGCATGCACACATAAAAGTTTAAGTAAAGCAATTAAAGAGCAAAGTGGCACGGAGGGCTGATGGCTATTGATTTCGAAAATGTTTTGACACACACAAAAATATTTATAGTCGAGTATGACCTCGTTCTCTATAAACATTGGCTCTGATACCATTCTGTAACACCCCCAACTCAGCGAAACAGAGCTTGGGGTGCTACGTGAGGCGTAAGACAGTCACATCCATAGAAAACGATCTCATAACGAGACGTTTTAGCAAAGACATATCATTCAAAATTAATCATTTAGAGTTTAAAAGACTCTCAAACATAAGTTGCAGCGGAAATAAAACATAGTTTGCAGCGAAAATAAGAGACATAGTTCAATAGGTTTTTCGAATGATAAAATAGTAAAAGATGGTAAAGATAGATAGTAAAAGCCAAAGATAGCCATCAAAAGTCTTCAGCCACTCCCAGTGCCCACAAGTATGCATCAATTACCTGAGATAAAACATGCTAAAAAGTCAACACAAAGGTTGAGTGTAATCCATAGGTTTAATAAACACAAGATTTGAAGTCTGGAAGATATAAGTAACAAAAAGATATTGGGTAAGCGTCAAATAATTTTGCAAAGCTCATGACACACAAAGCGTTAACCGGCACCAGTAACCTTGGCGTAAGTCGATAGTAACCGCGGAATTTCATAATATAATAGTTTCCCCCAAAGCTAGGTACTTTGCCAGATACCTAGTGAAAATCGAATATAGTACATCACATGCCGACCGAACTTAGTCAACATGACGGGAGGGTCAATTCCTATAGGCCTATAAACTATAATCGTGCTCACTCGCAAGTGATTAATGGTTAATGATCGAGGGACTTGCTTTTGGCAAGGACGGTACTTAGCATTATCATTTCTTTCAGGAATAGCATACCAATAAACAATTGTGCTCATAAAAATAAGTAAATAACATGTATCTCCCCCATGGGTTTATAAACAATTTAAAAGTAAAAGTGGGGCTACGAATCACACCTTAGTAGTAGTAGAGAAACAAGATTTCACAAATAATCAAATGGTACATAAATCAAATGAACCTCAGCACAACCTAATAAGCGAATAGTATGTCTCAGCAATAAACTCAAAGCGATTTATAAAGTAATACTCGTATTTGAAATGAAAAGGTTTAATTTCAATGGCGTTTAAGAGGAATAAACGTTTAAGACTCGTGTGGATACGAGAAGTTAAGCAATAAAAGTCGGCAAACACAAACGGATACGAAGAAAAGAATAATGAAAGAGAGAAGATCTAAGATTAAGAAAAGATATAAAATAAGAAAAACAAGAAAGAAAAATATCAATAGGTTGTTTCGGTGTTTTACCCATAACCCAAATAGTTGGTAAAACGTTATGATTTAGAAAGAAAACGTATAAGTTTAGAAAAGGTTTTTTGGATATTAAGTAATTATAAACGATTAAGTTACAAAAGATTTTATCGAAATTTGGACATGATGCGTCCGTTTATAAAGCATTTCCAAGTCGTTACGACTCTTGAATATAAGTTTTATCATCACATTTACAAGTTAAATATATAATTAGACATTATCATTCGCGTGTATATTAGTTGTCAAGTTTATCGACCATTTTGTGTATGTTCGGGTCCAAATATGTTAAGCTCTTATGTGTCTAACATACTCTTCCGTCTCAAGTACCAAAATTGTCCATAAGGTCCATCGGCTAATACCGTAAATCCAATAACGTCTAATCTCATCCAAGCATAGGTTATTATAATATCCAAGTCAAATATCCAAATCATATCCCATATTGTCAAATATTATCCCGAAACACCTTATCGATAAACAAATAAATAAGTAAGTAACGGAAAATAAAATAACGACAAAACTAATATAAAGTTTATTCAACGTTTTATAACCTCGAGTACGACACGGCCGAGACTCCCGTGAGTCTTGACTAAATACGATTCAATGCAACCAAACATAGCGACCATTATCGTGACTCCCGTGAGTCACGACACGTCCCTATCCGAACCTTCGTGGTTCTTGGCTAACTCAAACACATCCAAATCCAAACCTTAATGCAAACAAACACTGATCTTGGTCGTGACTCACCTTGAGTAACGACTCAATCCTTACTCGAACCGAGTGGCTCTCGGCCTAAACAAACCAAAGCCAAAACCAAACAAAATCCAAACAATCACAAATATCAAAGTAATCTAAATCTATGCCTTGACTCGCCTCGAGTCATAACTCACTCCCCGTCGAGCCTAGGGGTCTCTCGGCTACACTCAACGTAAACCAAACCACTCCTAATCCAAAACACAACCACAAACAAAATAACTACTAACCAATCCCCACATGTCGTGACTCACCACGAGTCACAGTTCGACTCACACGAGTCATAACCCTCGGCTAAGACCAAGCCGAGACCGAATCCACCAAACTTCAACATAACCAAACCCAAATCTACCCTTAGCTTTGCCGTGACTCACCTCGAGTCACGGCTCGACTCTACGTGAGCCTCAGCTCTCGGCCGAGTCCAAACATCGCCAAAACAAATCCAAAAATCCAAACCGAGCTACAAACCAAGGAAAAAAGCAAAACTAAATAAAAAACAATACAACTCACCCTGAGTCAAATCGACTCACGAGTTGACTCGGCTGAGTCACGTGACTCGGACCGAGTCCAAACGATTTCCATGGCCAAAACTTAGATCTACACGGTTTTTAAGCAAAACAAAAGGCTTTAAAATGATTTTTAAAATAAAAACGTTTTATTAAAGAATTAAGGTTAGGGTTTTCGGTATACATCAAAATAAAAGGGGTGGGGGCACGTGAGTGTCATACCGAGAGAGAGAAAGGTGAGGTGAAGTAGCGATGGTACTGGTGGACTGTGGTGGCGGTGTGGTGGCGTACGGGTATCAAACGAGCTCTACTCGAGCTCAAAAGCTCCAAAAATGATGTGGGGGTCGGGATCTACATGGTGGTGAAGTTTAGGGTTTGGCAGAAAAATTTTCCGGCGACGGTGGTGTGTTGGCCGGCGGTGGATTTCGGCGAAGTGGAGGGGAGAGAGAGAGAGAGAGGAATATGTGTGTATGTGTGTTTGTGTGTTATTATGGGGAAGAAAGTGTTGGGTTTATTGATTTGATGAGATAAAACAAGAAGAATGAAAACAAGAAGGACTAAATCTGATAGAAGAGAAATCTACAAAGATTGAAGATTTAGAAGACATTCTTAATTGTTAAAAAGATATTCCTTTGTAAACCCTAATCCTCTAGTATATAAAGAGGACATAGGACATATTGTTTGGTGTGCATAAATATGTAATCAACTGAAAAGTGTCGTGTATGTCTAGGCATGAGTTTGTAAACGCCTAGGTTAGAGTTGGTTTTCGCCCCAAGGTAATCAAGGTTTACCTTGATCCCTGTTAGATTGTAACTATTCTAGAATTGATCATCTAGAATTGGGGTGTGTATGTGAATTATAATGAATGGAAAACCTTGTTCATAACATTGATGTTCTTATTTATTATTCCGCTGCATATTCAATGTTATTATATCCTAGGTATAAGATCTAATCAATCTTGAGCTTAAACGGTCCTAAGAACTTATAGATGGCGTGCATAAGTTCTATCAGGTGGTATCAGAGATTGGGAGCTCGTGATATCTAGGATTACAAGGTTGTTTTGAAGTCGTATTCTTGATGGGAAGAAGGTTCGTTCTTCTGTTCTATCATGATTATTATTTGTGCAAGTCGAGATGGTGAAAACTAAGGTTGCTGATGGCGAAGGAAAAGGTTATGGTAACAATCGAAAAGACTAGGGCTTTTGATAAAAACCCTAAATTCAAAGTCGGCATCAAGGATTCAAGCAAAAAGGTTTGTATGATGGTCAGTTTATACTGCTTGATGTGCTCTCTATTGTTTATTGATTACTAGCTTTGGTGAGTCAATCTTGGGATTGATGATGAACCCTAGTAAGCATGCATGATAAGCAGCCTACGACGTACCTGATGAGAGGCTATGGATTTGGATTCGTTCTAAGGTTTATGATGATCATGGCTATTCGACACAAGGGCAAATGATAAAACCAAGGGTGACTTTAAAGCTGTGATGATCAGCTTGTGCTGATTGATCAGTATGTACTAATAAGCTTAGCTTATGTTGACTCAATCAGTATACGCTGATGATAATCACTGTCAAATGTACTTTCTACTACCAAGCGAGGTATTGAAGCATAATAATACTGCTGTTCATAGATCCACGATTACTACTGCTTGGACGGTTAGTACTGCTTTAGCTGTTAATGCTGCTAGCATGTGGTTAGTACTGCTAGCATATTTTTAATTTTGTTATTGTAACTCGTTAGTACTGCTTGTGTTTCATAGTGCACAATAGGGTTACATTAGTACTGCTGAGCTTCATTGACTTAAAGTACTGCTCGGTTTGGAAAGTTAATACTGTTAGCTTTATCCGATATATTGTTAGTACTGCCAGCTTTTTCAGATATCGAACAAAGAGCAGATTTGGTACTCGGTTGGTTTAGAGATCTCAAATGACACACACGAAATTGTTTTTGGACAAACAGAAGGTGTTTGGTTTTTGGTTCTTAACAGATTATAAAGGCTTGTTATTATTTGGTTTAATTGATTACGAAGAAAAGTTTTTATCACCTATTTGAAGTTAAAGTGGAGTTTCACAGGTTTGTGTTTTATCATACCTTTTAGCAGAAGGTAACTTGTTTGTGCGTTCATGTTGTGATGAAGAATTGATAAATCTAGCAAGATGGTTTTGCTATCACTTTAAGGAGTTATGTTATTGTGCTCAGTGCCTCATTGAAGATGAGGATTATTGTCAAGAGATTGCAGTCTCCCTATACATCGGTTTTGAGTATACGTTCGAAGTCACATATATAGTACAAGATATAAGACACACGTTTGGGGTGTTCTACTTCAGCATCAAGTTGGTAATACTTAGTTTTCTTTATTAGTGATCATTACATAGAGCCTACAGACTTGAAGAGTTATGAAGATGGTTAACACATTGATTTCAGGGGAAGCATATTATGATGTGTTTAATCATTTGATGTTCATGCACTACTCGAGGGGAAGTTTTTGATCTTTATTGCTGCTTATTATTATTACTACTGCTAGTTGAAGTTTCTATTGCTCGAATTCATTTATAACTTATGGTGCGTAATGGTGGGTAATTCGAAACATTGGACGGCTTAGATTAGAAGTATGATATTGATTTTTGGTGGTCAAGATCATAGTTGCATACATTCCCTATTTGATTATAACAAAAAAAGGGAAGAGATGTTGTGGTAGCATGGCATGGAAATTACAAAGGAATCAAGACTTAAGGGGAAGCTTGTTTCATTCATGGGTGAGATTTAATTATCTCAACTTCTCTACTTCGTCTAGGGAAGTTCGTACAAGATTCGTGGTTGTTTTGTCATCATCAAATAAGGGAAGATTGTTGGGTTTATTGATTTGATGAGATAAAACAAGAAGAATGAAAACAAGGAGGACTAAATTTGATAGAAGAGAAATCTACAAAGACTGAAGATTTAGAAGATATTCTTAATTGTTAAAAAGATATTCATTTGTAAACCCTCATCCTCTAGTATATAAGAGGACATGGGAAGTATTGTTTGGTGTGCAAAAATATGTAATCGACTGAAAAGTGTCGTGTATGTCTAGGCGTGAGTTTGTAAACGCCTAGGTTAGAGTTGGTTTTTGCCCCAAGGTAATCAAGGTTTACCTTGATCCCTGTTAGATTGTAACTGTTCTAGAATTGATCATCTAGAATTGGGGTGTGTATGTGAATTATAATGAATGAAAAAACTTGTTCATCACATTGATGTTCTTATTTATTATTCCGCTGCGTATTCAATGTTATTATATCCTAGGTATAAGATCTAATCAATCTTGAGCTTAAATGGTCCTAAGAACTTATAGATGGCGTGCATAAGTTCTATCAGAAAGAGAAAAAAATGGGTTTTTATATGAGGTGGGGGGCCGAAGGTGGACAAAACAAAGTGGAGGGGTGCGGTGTAAGCATTCGGGCAGAGGGGGTATATGTGACAAGTTAGGGAAACTTTTGAAATATTTATCGCGGGACCCATTTAACGTACCAAACAAACTCAAAAAATTACGAAACTTGCGCCATTGTTTCCGAAATGATTTTTCTAATAAAAACGAGTATAAATACGCATAACTTTCTCGAAGTTAATGTATTTGGAAAATTTGATTCATTTCGTAATTTCTAGGTTATGCTGGCTCAATAAATGGATAACGTTCACATTTCTCAAGATATCTCGCGTTTCTCAAGTTCAAATAAGTTCAGGGAAAAGTGTAAATACTAAAGTAATGCAAAAATAAATATTTGGCTAGTGAAAAGGGTTTGGAAAATTACCAGATGTTACATGTGTGTTGTGGCGTGTGATATTATCTTCTATTTATAGAGATGCTTTAGGGTTTTGTGCCATCCATGAATGCGTTCTAATGGTTTATGATGGTCCACGTGGTGGACATCCAAGCGAGGAGACAAGAATGATGTGTGGCGTGATATTCTTGTCTCTGTTTGGTTTATAGGATGTTCCATGCTCGTATCAGCGAGATGTTCGCACCATTACCTCTAAGCCAACAAGGTATTGACACGTGTTGTTTGTTGTAACGGTCCTTTAGGATAAGATTCTAGTCTGACCTTCGCCTGGATATGTTATCCAGGCTTGGTTTGTCATCATCATGCATGGGAACTTGCTTTTCAGGCAAAGTGTGTTGGTTATAAGACTGTCTTGGGCCTGTTTCAAGTCATCAAGTGTATGGGCTCTATCCATTTGGGCTAGAGCTCCTATACGCTTTCAGATATCATTAATGATGTTATTAGGGACATAAGCAATGTTAGATGGAGTTTCAAAAATATTTTTGTTGACTAGTGTCTTCTCTCCCCTAGGTTGACTTGTGCCTTCTCCCCCTGCATGGCATCATGTTTGCCATGGTAGCCTGACTTTGGTTGTCATCCATTGTGTTTATTGTCGCCCCAGGGAACATTCTTTCTGCTTGGTATTTTGAATTCATTGGAATGATCTTACTATACTCTTGCCATGTCTTTGGTGTTTTTTAAGTTAGTTTGTTGTAGAAATGTCCTTTAATCATATTGCTAATGAATGCTAAGATCTTCTGATCGTACTTAACTCATAGGATCTTGGCATCATCATTGAACCTCCTAGTAAAGTCAATTAGGTGTTATACTAGATCTGCTTTATGAACCGAAGGTTGACATAATCTCCATTGTACTCCCTTATTGGCTAAAAGTTTTTGACAAAATTTTCTTTGAGATCCTCCCAACTAGTAATGTTGTGCTTCTTTATCCCCTTAAACCATATGACTTCCCATTTTGCTAGTGTGCGCTGGAACATGTGGCATGCCATGGGGCTGTTCTAGGCATTGGTCTTAGCTGCACATTCAAATTGTCATATGTGTGAATCAGGATCACCAACTCAATATGTGAAGATCGTTTAGAGCACTAGGAATAACAATAACAAAATATAAAAACATATGCAGCGGAATTAAACAAAAACAATTGTTATTATAACAAGGTTTCTTCATCATCTTCTTCATAATAATACAATTACAAACACTATAAGCCCCAATACTACTTAATCAATTGTAGTACGATTACTCAACAATAACTGGAATCATAAGATTCTTGAGCTAAACAAAACACAACCCTAGGCGTTTTCTACAGGAAACACACGCCTAGACACAAACACACACTTTTCTTGGTGTTTACATCTTGACACACATAAAACCTAATGCCCTATGTCTCTTTATATAATAGAGACATTAGGGTTACAAAGGATATCTTCCTAACATTTAAAAGATCTTCTATAATCTTTCATTCTTTAAAGAATTCTTCCTTTGTCTTCTTAAGTCCTTCATCTTTCATATGTTTTATCTTATCAACTCAAATATACGACCCAACAATCTTCCCCTAGTTGATAATGAAAAAACCAAATAACCACGAACTTCCCTTGAAGCTAATATATACGAAAGAAACAGACTTCCCCTTAAACCATGCTATACCACCAAGGATCTTCAAGTTGCAAAGCTTCAATGTACTTCTTCCCCTTTTTGTCATAATCCACTAGGAGACTCTAAGTAAATGCAACTTTGATTTCGACAACCACAAACCACTATCATACTTCCAATCCAGTCTTCCAATGTCTCGAATTACCTTCCATAAAGAACACCAAAACGCTTACTAAAAATGAACTCAAGACTGTGGAAAACTAGAAGGGGGGTTGAATAGTTTTATGTCCTTGTAAAATTTATTGTGAAAACTTTATTTACTTTTTAAAACTTAGATTCGAATTTATGTGATCTCAATTCCTTGAACAATATGAACAGTATGTATATAAGTAAATATAAATAAGTAATGCAAGTAAGGTAATAAAATGAAATAAAAGCAAGAGATGGAAAGATCTAACCGAGAGACAAGAGATTTATAGTGGTTCGGCTACAAGGACACCTTCCTTGCCCTACTCCACTCCCCGAGCACCTAAATCGAGAGTTTTCTTCACTATGTCAACAAGCTCCTTTATGGCGGAGAAAACCTTACACAACTTTAGCTTACACCGGCTTAACGACACAAAGCTAGATGTCGAGTTCTAATCGTAGCTAGAACCAATCTCACAACTTAAACACGACTTAATCACACCTTCTTCTTCACGACTACTTCACGACTTCTTCACGACTTCTTCACAACTACTTAACGACTTCTTCACGACTTCTTCACGACTTCTTCACAACTACTTCACGACTTGTTCACGACTTCTTCACAACTAAGCACAACCTATGTACACTTCTACTACTTCACACCTTCACTACTTACACACCTTAACAACACAACTTCTCTACTTACACACTAACCTATCCCAAACAATTTATACACACAACTATCTAACAACAATACACAACTTATATACAAATATATGTGATGACACAAACAACTTAGGTATCTAAGTTGCAATACTTCTTCTCTAGTTGTTGAAGGAGTATTCTTCTTTTGTACTTGAATGGAGGAAGCTTGGATCACTTAGAAACCAAAGCTTAAGATTATATGATCAAAGGATTTTGAAGATATGAAATGTGATTTAAAACAGAAAGTTTTAGTGTGCAAAAGGTGAGTAAAAGTCCAGGAGAAGGCTGGTATTTATAGAAGAAAAATTGGACAGCTGGAGGTCTACTGGAGCGGGGGCGGTCCCCTTAATAATTAAGGGGGCCGCCTAGTAAAATTAAGGGGGCCGCCCCTTCTGCCCGTTGGCCAATTTTGTCTTTTTGTGGGGAAGGTTTTTCTGGAACATTTTAACTGATTTTGGTTAAAAATTTGAATTTATATTTTTATAAAAGATTAAACATTTTTATTTAATGCCAAAAATGTTTTCCAAAAATATATAAAATGTTTTTGGTATTTTATAAAAAATCTAGTTATTAAGAAAAATGTTCCTTTGATCATATAATGCATTAAGCACTTGTTTATTCATACCTTAAGTGATTAAGTTGTAGAAGTGAATATTTACAACTAAATACTTGTTTATTTGATAAGTTTATGTTTAATGAGTTTATATTTTGTGATCATTAAAACATAGAGATATGAATAATGTTTTTAGGCATTATTTATGTCAACAATCTCCCCCTTTTTGATGATTACAAAACTTAAACTTATTAAATCCAAAAATTTATTTTTGGACAAGTATTTAGTGAGTTTACATTCACTTCTCCCCCTTTTTGTAGAATCAAAAAGGTTATGACGAGAACTCCCCCTTGATGGTTACTCCCCCTCGTTCGAGGGCACCAAGGAGACGAGCTATGGAAATCTTGGCTGCAAAAACAAGTTAGGAGACACAAGATACATATACATAGCAAAAATATTTAGAACAACCAACTAATTCATTCAAGATGATCATATAACATATGAATCATCATTACATTACATAAAATACTTGAAACATAATGATTACAACAAAACTAGAAATACTAATGGTCCTCATATTGCCAAAGAGAGCGATTGGACTTGCTTGCGACACAAAAGGGTGAGGGAGTTTATTTTGAGGCGGAAAGCATGTGGATGGGTTTTAGTTATGTGAGGGTGAGGGAAATGGAGCGGATCCATTGAGGTTATATCGTTGTAGTGGAGGAATGGGATGAGGACGAGTGAGTAGATATTCAATCCAAGAAATATCTTCACATAAGTGGAGGATTTGTTTTTGGAGGAAGATGCAACAAGGGCAATAGTGGCTGTGATTTGTAACTTGATCCAAGTTAAGAGAGTGGGGTAGGAAATTTAAGTAAGGTGAGGATGGAGGTTGTCCCTTGTTGCGTTGTGTGAGGTGCATAGCAAGGAGATCATTAAGATCATGGATTTGGTTAATTTCTTCATGAAGCTTTTGCCTTTCATGAATGGGGATTTGGTTATTTGGTGGAAATGGATGGTATTGGGGTGAAAGGTTTGATGTTTGACCAAGGTGATGAGGGTTTTCAAGTATTCCATTGAAGTTGGTTTGAGGTTTAGGGGAGTAGTTTGGAATGTGTAACACCTAAAAATCCAAAACATGTAAAATGACCATTTTGCCCCTACAAATTATAAAATTACTTAAAAGCTTATAAAAGTACCGAATCGATCCCAAACTTCTGGAAAAGAACAAGATATGTTGTAAAATAATTTTGACAACTCCGATTAATATTTATACAAGTTATGAAATTACCAAAATGCCCTTGATATAACCGAATGGATAAATTAGCAATTAATTAGATTTTAAAAGCCATAAAATCACACATAAATGGGAAGATTAAATCACATTGAATGTCCATAATTATTTCCGTGATTTGGGGCTGATCTCCCTCCCCCTTGACGCTCCCATATCTCCCCCATAAAATAAATCTCCTCAATCCTAGTTTTTTTCTATTGCCGACTAAGAGAAAACACACAAATAATTCCACCATTTCATCATACGAATTTCTGGAAATCCAAGGCTATTTTTCTGGTGTTGTACGTGATTTAAGGAAGCTAAGAAAATTGGGTTTAGGTCGTGGGAGGCTTTCTTTTGATCGCTAGAGGTTATTTGCATTCGATAGGTAATATTCCAAATCATGTCATACGACCCTTCTAAAATCTTGTAATCATTTTTCTCATGTTCCTCATGTCAAATATGTTCTGTGAAAAATATTCCTAAGGTTGTGGAGGCTGTGGATCGATCGCTAGAAATTCTTGGTTCCAAAATCCACTCGACAAGGTGTAATTTTGTTTGGGCTCGTTCACACGTTCAATCTCTGATTCGGTATTTTTCCTATGATCTAACATCATCATATAGCTCAGATAAAATATATAATTCGACCCATGCAACCTTAATCTAATCGCATGAATTAAAATGAATAAAACACGTATAAAACTTAATGTATTATATGCAAATTTTCTGGACATGTTGGATATTTTTCGTGGCCTTTATATTCATCATACAACACCACAAAAATGTTTGTTCGATTTGTTGAAGCCTAAAAACCTTGTGTTCGAATTATTTGATTAACCGGATTAAAGGAAATAAAGGAATAAAATTATGAAAACCCTAGGATCATTCGAATTAGGGTTTGGACATTTGAATCTGTACTTTTATTGCATAGTAATGATGTTGTGATGATTGCTAAGTGATTTGGATAATTAGGGTTTTGATTTTAATAGAAAGTGTATTTACCGATTGGAATAATAAATAAGTAAAAGGGTTGTTTTGTAATTATTGAAACTTAAGGGTTATTTTTGTAAACAGTAAAATGGGGCTGGAAATCGCATAAAAATAATAAGGAGGGTATTTTATGTAATTTTGATATAATTAAAGGTTAATCGGTTTAATTATTAAAGTTAAAGGTATGTTTTGTAAATTTTAAAACTCTTGGGTCATTTTTAAAACTTATTTTAGAACATGTACTTGCTGAATAAAATATAAAAGGAGGGGGTCTAGTGTCATTTTTGTAGTTTAAGGGAGTAAAATGTTTTTAGGGTTTAATTATGGTTCAAAATATAAAATAATGAAATAGAGGGACTAAACTTGTAATTTCTAGAAAGTTGAGTATGTTTCGAACATAAAAAAATATAATGAGGATGAAATGTGAAATTTTGGGAATTTATTGGACTAATGTGTAATTATTATTATATAAAGATTTAAAATGGAAATTAAGGGTTTAATATGTAACTTTGTAAACTAGAGGGACCTATTGTGTAAATTCTGTAAAATCGAGGATACATTCTTATAATATGATAAAATAAGTGACCATTGTGAAACTTTGATAAATTAAGGGCCTAAAGTGAAACTTGTGAAACTAAAGGGTGTAAAGTGTATCTTGTAAATTCATAAGGACCAAATATGTAAATGTGATAAAAGATACCTAATTCCAGAAATAATGATTTAACTATGAATGTTGATCCAACTTTCTAAATAAGGAAACTTTCTAATTATGGAAACTTACTAAATTTGGAAACCTGCTAAAAAGGGAAAGTTGCTTAAAATGGAAAGTCAGTTAAAACCTATTGTAATGTTCTTCTACTCTCTTAGGTGTGAAGAAGGAGAGATCCTGAGCTGTCAGTGTTTGCTATTTCTGGTTTTGTTTTGCTTGCAATAAGGTACAGATACTCTGCCCTTATTCAGTAAGGGTGCCCTATCTCATGGTTATGATTCTGATTCTGATTCGTTTAAGTTTTCCCAAAACCATTGCTATGATCCCTTTTATTATGAACCTTTCTGATTACACTCTGATTTGGACCTTTGGTATGTCATCTGATATATCTGTTTATGAACCATCTATTATGGACCATCTGATTTGACCTTTGATATATGACCCTCTGTTTATGTTATGATATCTGACTCTTAGTTTGATACCCGAGCCATTTCACTAGGCATGGGGGTTCCATGTCCGTGTCATTGATGCACCAATGGCATGACTCTAGGGCGGTAGAGTGATGTTCCGCCACGTCCCCATTCTGATTATGATATGCGCATTTCTTTGATTATGGATTATATATGTTTCTGGGGGGCGTATGGATGCATCCTAGATCTGTTCTGTTTAGTGGATTTAACTATATGATATGATTTCTGTTCTGGTGTCTGGTACTGTGTGCAATACATGCCTTTCACATTTATCTGGGAGCTGATCACTCCATTTGATACATGAGGACACCCCTCATATTATCTGGTTACTTAAGAGGCATCCCCTCTAGATTATGATGGTTACTATCTGATATGTTCTGGGCTCGTGGTGGATGACTATCCTATTTTTTCTTTTATATTTCTGTCTCTTGTCTATACTTCATGATATTTCCCCATGCACCATATTTCAGTTCTGTTTCATTATTATCGCTTTGTATATGTATCTGTTCACTGGGCTTTTTAAGCTCAGCCGTACGTTTTCTTTTCATGTACGGCAGGTATTTAAGCTTGGATCTGGGTTTTAGCTTTGGGATGAGAGCAACTGTGTGAAGCTTAGACCTTAGTATTCTAGTTATGCCATTTTGGATTCTGTTTCTGTTATGCCATTGTTTAGGCATTTTGGGATTTATGTACTTCGGTTTGTTTCTGTTTTGGACATAAGTTATGTTGACTTATTTCCTTTGATCATTAATGTTATGGACTTATGATGTTTTGGATTTAATGCTTGTAATCTGATATGAAGCCATTGTTGTGATATCTCTACCCTTGTCGGGTTGGGGTGTTACAATTTATGGTATCAGAGAGACAGGTTATCCGAAACCCTTAGAGCTTAGGCTCGTGACCTGTGAGGATTGGGTAGAACTTAGGTTTCCTTTCGCGCACTCTTTTCCTGTTTTGACCTGTCATATATTCTTGATCTGCTCTATCATATTTGCTAATCCTTTTTGAAATTATTCAGATGGTGAATACCCGACATCAGGAATATAATGGAGGGAACCCTGATTTTCAGGCCATGATAGCAGAAGCTTTGGCCAACGCAATTCCTAACTTGGTGACTCAGGTCACCAACAATATTCAGAATGGGGCAGGTCCTTCTGGAGGTGGTGTTGGCGGTGCTCCACCCGCTGCTCCACCGGTCGGTATTCATGTGTGGATTGAGCGGTTCAACAAGCTCAAGCCTCTCTCGTTCAAGTCCGCTGCCACTCCTCATGAGGCAGAGGACTGGATTACGCATGTGGAGAAATTGTTTCGGGTTCTCGGATGTGCTGACGAGTTTAAAACTCGTTTGGCTACATTCAAGTTGGAGGGTGACGCTCAGAACTGGTGGACTGCTCTTGTGCAGGCAAAGGGGGATGATTATGCTGAGACTTGTTCGTGGGCAGAGTTCATTGAGGCGTTTTATAAGCAGTACATTCCTATGGCAGAACAGCAGAGATATGAGAGGGAATACGGGTCGATTCGTCAGGGTGATCATGAGTCTTCAGGAGACTTTATGCAGCGATTCTTACGTCTGGCTAGCTTCGTGGGGCCAGAGGTTACTTGGGATTCGTTTCGGCAGGCTCGTCATTTCAAGTGGGCTCTTAAGAGGTGGGTGTTAGACCGGATTGTTAACACTCCATTTGATGATGTGGCTAGTGTTCAGGATGCTGCGCGCAACATTGAGTTGTTGCATGCGGACAGGGGATCTAATAAGCGTGATAGGGATGGCAACAGGGTTGATACTCGGGGTCATGGTCGTCAGGACCAGAGACAGGATTTTCGGGGTCGTCAGGACCATGGACAGGATCAGCGGGGTCGCCAGGACCGAGGTAGTGATTATAGGCGACAGGATTCTAGGAACCAGGGCCGGCAGGATTATGGTCGGTATGGTGGTGACCGTCAGGGTCAGGGTGATAATGGCAGGCGTAGGGATTCTCAGCAGTATCAGCAGTCGGGATCGTCAGGTCAGAAGAAGGCTGTGGAGACTCTACCTCCTCCTCCTATATGTACGACATGTGGGAAGCCACATCCAGGTCCTTGTTATAAAGCTTCTGGTGGTTGTTTCTCGTGTGGCTCTACTCATCACAGGATCAAAGATTGCCCCAAGAAGAACCCTATCGTGCCGGTAAACACGACTAGGCCAGCTCCCACCATGGGCCGAGTTTATGATACTACTCGGGATCAGGCTGCCAACACATCAGGTACCATTACTGGCATACTTTACATTGGAGATCGTACGGCTTTTGTATTGTTTGACACCGGTGCTACTCATTCTATTATATCTGTAAACTTTGCTAAGAAACTTAATCTGAAACCAAAACCATTAATAAATCGTATATCCATTGCAACCCCAATGAAAACCCAAGTGATTATTGATCATGAATATGTGAGCTGCCCTCTACGTTTCGATGATCGTGTTCGTCCGGCAAATCTGCTTCCCATTGATATGACCGATTTTGATGCGATTCTGGGCATGGATTGGTTGGCTGATCACAAGGCTACCATCGATTGTTATGCCCGTAAGGTGATCTTCGGCGATATTCATCATCCTGATTTCATTTATCATGGTTCTCAGCCTCTGAAATCCGTTAAGATTATTTCTGCCATGAAAGCACGAACTCTGATATCTCATGGTTGCCAAGGCTATTTGGCTTCTGTTAAAGATTCATCTGTAGAAAGTCCTGATGTTGCTAGCGTTCCCATTGTTCGGGAGTTTGCTGATGTTTTTCCTGATGAACTTCCTGGTCTTCCTCCGGCTAGAGAAGTTGAATTTTCTATTGATCTGATTCCCGGTGCCGAACCTATCTCTAAGGCTCCGTACCGGATGGCGCCTGTTGAGTTAAAGGAATTAAAGGAGCAATTGGAAGAACTATTAGAGAACGGTTTTATTCGGCCTAGTGTTTCGCCCTGGGGTGCTCCGGTTCTATTTGTGAAGAAGAAGGATGGGTCTATGCGGCTGTGCATTGATTATCGTGAGTTGAATCGTATTACCATTCGTAACCGTTATCCGCTTCCTCGCATTGATGACTTGTTTGATCAATTGCAAGGAGCCAAAGTATTCTCTAAAATCGACTTGCGATCTGGTTATCACCAATTGCGGGTTAAAGAGCAGGATGTCTCTAAGACTGCTTTCCGTACCCGCTATGGACACTATGAGTTTCTGGTTATGCCTTTTGGCCTAACAAATGCTCCTGCTGTGTTTATGGATTTGATGAACCGGGTCTTTCATGAATTTCTTGATAAGTTCGTCATTGTTTTCATTGATGATATTCTAGTGTATTCTAAATCGTCTGAGGAGCACGAGCAGCATTTACGTATTGTTCTGGGTATTCTGAGGCAGTAGAAATTGTTCGCAAAATTTTCTAAGTGTGAGTTCTGGCTTAACCAAGTCGCTTTCCTTGGTCATATCGTGTCTGCAGAGGGTATCACTATGGATCCCGCTAAGGTTGAGGCTATCACCAAGTGGCCGAGACCTACCACGGTGACTGAAATTCGGAGTTTTCTGGGATTAGCTGGTTATTACCGGCGTTTTGTTGAAGGGTTTTCTAAGTTGGCTTTGCCTTTGACTCAGTTGATGCGGAAGGGTGAAAAGTTTGTATGGACTGATGAGCGTGAGCAGAGCTTTGAGGAGTTGAAAAGGCGATTGGTGTCTGCACCTATTCTGACCTTACCTTCTGGTTCTGGAGGTTTTCAGATTTATAGCGATGCATCTAAGAAGGGTTTAGGCTGTGTGCTTATGCAACACGGCAAAGTGATTGCCTATGCTTCTCGGCAATTGAAACCCTATGAAGAAAATTACCCAACTCATGATCTGGAATTAGCAGCGGTTGTTTTTGCATTAAAAATCTGGAGACATTACTTGTATGGTGAATCGTGTGATATCTTCACCGATCATAAGAGTCTCAAATACCTCTTTACTCAGAAAGAGCTTAATATGAGGCAGAGGAGATGGTTAGAGCTTCTAAAAGATTACGACACGAACATCCAGTACCACCCAGGCAAGGCTAATGTAGTTGCCGATGCACTTAGTCGTAAGTCTGGGATGATTGCTAGCTTGGAGATTGATTCGCATGTTCTTAAAGATTTGGAGCGGTTGGATGTCGAGTTGTGTGTTCGGCGTGACGTTGGTTACTGGGCTAGTTTGAAAATTGAGTCGAATCTGATGTTGCGTATTAAAGAGGCTCAGAAAGATGATGGTGAACTCTGGGCTATTGTTCAAAATATTGAAGAGGGTAAGCAAACTGAGTTTAGGGTTGATGATAACGGAGTTGTCTGGTATGAGGATCGTTTATGTGTGCCTAATGATTCAGATTTACGTGAGGCGGTGTTGACTGAGGCTCACAGTTCTCCTTTCTCTATACATCCTGGTTCTACCAAGATGTATCGGGATCTAAAGCAGCACTTCTGGTGGAATGGTATGAAGCAAGATGTGGCGTTATTTGTTGCTAGATGTATGACCTGCCAACAAGTTAAGATTGAGCATCAGCGAGCTAGTGGTCTGTTGCAGCCTCTGGAGATTCCTACTTGGAAGTGGGATGAGATTTCCATGGATTTCGTTTCTGGTCTGCCCTTGACTCGTAAAAGACATGATGCGATTTGGGTGGTCGTCGATCGACTAACTAAATCTGCTCATTTCTTACCCATCCGTATGACCTATAGTATCAGTAAGTTGGCGGAAGTCTTTCAGCAGGAGATTGTCAGATTGCATGGTATGCCTTCATCTATTGTTTCTGATCGTGATCCTCGTTTCACTTCGCGTTTCTGGAAGGGACTTCATAAGTCTTGGGGCGCTCGCCTTAAGTTTAGTACCGCTTTTCACCCCCAAACTGATGGTCAGTCTGAGAGGACCATTCAGACTTTGGAAGACATGTTACGATCTTGTGCTTTGGAATGGACCGGTAGTTGGGATGAGTATTTATGTTTGGTAGAGTTTGCGTATAATAACAGTTGGCATGCCAGTATTCGGATGGCTCCGTTCGAGATGTTATATGGGCGCAAGTGTAGAGCGCCGGTTTGTTGGAACGAAGTAGGGGAGCGTATTATTGAGGGTCCGGAGTTGGTTCAGGACACCAACGAAAAGGTAGCTGTTGCTAGGGAAAAGTTAAAGGAGGCCCGTGCTCGTCAGAAGAGCTATGCTGACAAGCACCGTCGTGACCTAGAGTTTAATGTTGGTGACCGGGTATTTCTGAAAGTATCTCCTTTCCGCGGGGTTAAGCGTTTTGGAATTAAGGGCAAGTTGAGTCCTCGGTTTATTGGTCCCTTTGAAATTCTGGATCGTATTGGGGAGGTTTCTTATCGTCTGGCTCTACCTCCTTAGCTATCTCATGTGCATAATGTTTTCCATGTATCTCTTCTGAGGGGATACAATTATCACCCGTTGCATGTGGTGTCTTATCCACTTGATCAGATCCAGCCGGATATGTCTTTATCCGAAGAGCCGGAGGCTATTCTGGACCGGCAAGAGCGGGTCATGAGGAATAAAGTCATTCCATTCATAAAGGTTCTTTGGAAGAATCACCCAGAGCGCGAGGCTACCTGGGAGACTGAAGAATCGATTCGTGCTAGTTATCCTCACTTTGTATTCTGATCTGGTATGTCTTTGTCTTGTTTTCTGTTTCATTTCATCTGTACCTTTTTGCAAATTTCGAGGACGAAATTTTTCTGTTAGAGGGGAAGAAGTTGTAACACCTAAAAATCCAAAACATGTAAAATGACCATTTTGCCCCTACAAATTATAAAATTACTTAAAAGCTTATAAAAGTACCGAATCGATCCCAAACTTCTGGAAAAGAACAAGATATGTTGTAAAATAATTTTGACAACTCCGATTAATATTTATACAAGTTATGAAATTACCAAAATGCCCTTGATATAACCGAATGGATAAATTAGCAATTAATTAGATTTTAAAAGCCATAAAATCACACATAAATGGGAAGATTAAATCACATTGAATGTCCATAATTATTTCCGTGATTTGGGGCTGATCTCCCTCCCCCTTGACGCTCCCATATCTCCCCCATAAAATAAATCTCCTCAACCCTAGTTTTTTTCTATTGCCGACTAAGAGAAAACACACAAATAATTCCACCATTTCATCATACGAATTTCTGGAAATCCAAGGCTATTTTTCTGGTGTTGTACGTGATTTAAGGAAGCTAAGAAAATTGGGTTTAGGTCGTGGGAGGCTTTCTTTTGATCGCTAGAGGTTATTTTGCATTCGATAGGTAATATTCCAAATCATGTCATACGACCCTTCTAAAATCTTGTAATCATTTTTCTCATGTTCCTCATGTCAAATATGTTCTGTGAAAAATATTCCTAAGGTTGTGGAGGCTGTGGATCGATCGCTAGAAATTCTTGGTTCCAAAATCCACTCGACAAGGTGTAATTTTGTTTGGGCTCGTTCACACGTTCAATCTCTGATTCGGTATTTTTCCTATGATCTAACATCATCATATAGCTCAGATAAAATATATAATTCGACCCATGCAACCTTAATCTAATCGCATGAATTAAAATGAATAAAACACGTATAAAACTTAATGTATTATATGCGAATTTTCTGGACATGTTGGATATTTTTCGTGGCCTTTATATTCATCATACAACACCACAAAAATGTTTGTTCGATTTGTTGAAGCCTAAAAACCTTGTGTTCGAATTATTTGATTAACCGGATTAAAGGAAATAAAGGAATAAAATTATGAAAACCCTAGGATCATTCGAATTAGGGTTTGGACATTTGAATCTGTACTTTTATTGCATAGTAATGATGTTGTGATGATTGCTAAGTGATTTGGATAATTAGGGTTTTGATTTTAATGGAAAGTGTATTTACCGATTGGAATAATAAATAAGTAAAAGGGTTGTTTTGTAATTATTGAAACTTAAGGGTTATTTTTGTAAACAGTAAAATGGGGCTGGAAATCGCATAAAAATAATAAGGAGGGTATTTTATGTAATTTTGATATAATTAAAGGTTAATCGGTTTAATTATTAAAGTTAAAGGTATGTTTTGTAAATTTTAAAACTCTTGGGTCATTTTTAAAACTTATTTTAGAACATGTACTTGCTGAATAAAATATAAAAGGAGGGGGTCTAGTGTCATTTTTGTAGTTTAAGGGAGTAAAATGTTTTTAGGGTTTAATTATGGTTCGAAATATAAAATAATGAAATAGAGGGACTAAACTTGTAATTTCTAGAAAGTTGAGTATGTTTCGAACATAAAAAAATATAATGAGGATGAAATGTGAAATTTTGGGAATTTATTGGACTAATGTGTAATTATTATTATTTAAAGATTTAAAATGGAAATTAAGGGTTTAATATGTAACTTTGTAAACTAGAGGGACCTATTGTGTAAATTCTGTAAAATCGAGGATACATTCTTATAATATGATAAAATAAGTGACCATTGTGAAACTTTGATAAATTAAGGGCCTAAAGTGAAACTTGTGAAACTAAAGGGTGTAAAGTGTATCTTGTAAATTCATAAGGACCAAATATGTAAATGTGATAAAAGATACCTAATTCCAGAAATAATGATTTAACTATGAATGTTGATCCAACTTTCTAAATAAGGAAACTTTCTAATTATGGAAACTTACTAAATTTGGAAACCTGCTAAAAAGGGAAAGTTGCTTAAAATGGAAAGTCAGTTAAAACCTATTGTAATACTCTTCTACTCTCTTAGGTGTGAAGAAGGAGAGATCCTGAGCTGTCAGTGTTTGCTATTTCTGGTTTTGTTTTGCTTGCAATAAGGTACAGATACTCTGCCCTTATTCAGTAAGGGTGCCCTATCTCATGGTTATGATTCTGATTCTGATTCGTTTAAGTTTTCCCAAAACCATTGCTATGATCCCTTTTATTATGAACCTTTCTGATTACACTCTGATTTGGACCTTTGGTATGTCATCTGATATATCTGTTTATGAACCATCTATTATGGACCATCTGATTTGACCTTTGATATATGACCCTCTGTTTATGTTATGATATCTGACTCTTAGTTTGATACCCGAGCCATTTCACTAGGCATGGGGGTTCCATGTCCGTGTCATTGATGCACCAATGGCATGACTCTAGGGCGGTAGAGTGATGTTCCGCCACGTCCCCATTCTGATTATGATATGCGCATTTCTTTGATTATGGATTATATATGTTTCTGGGGGGCGTATGGATGCATCCTAGATCTGTTCTGTTTAGTGGATTTAACTATATGATATGATTTCTGTTCTGGTGTCTGGTACTGTGTGCAATACATGCCTTTCACATTTATCTGGGAGCTGATCACTCCATTTGATACATGAGGACACCCCTCATATTATCTGGTTACTTAAGAGGCATCCCCTCTAGATTATGATGGTTACTATCTGATATGTTCTGGGCTCGTGGTGGATGACTATCCTATTTTTTCTTTTATATTTCTGTCTCTTGTCTATACTTCATGATATTTCCCCATGCACCATATTTCAGTTCTGTTTCATTATTATCGCTTTGTATATGTATCTGTTCACTGGGCTTTTTAAGCTCAGCCGTACGTTTTCTTTTCATGTACGGCAGGTATTTAAGCTTGGATCTGGGTTTTAGCTTTGGGGATGAGAGCAACTGTGTGAAGCTTAGACCTTAGTATTCTAGTTATGCCATTTTGGATTCTGTTTCTGTTATGCCATTGTTTAGGCATTTTGGGATTTATGTACTTCGGTTTGTTTCTGTTTTGGACATAAGTTATGTTGACTTATTTCCTTTGATCATTAATGTTATGGACTTATGATGTTTTGGATTTAATGCTTGTAATCTGATATGAAGCCATTGTTGTGATATCTCTACCCTTGTCGGGTTGGGGTGTTACAGAATGAATGTGGAAGTTTGGCCAAAATGATAGGGTTTGTGAAATGGTTCAATGGAGTGAGGTTGTGATCTTGGAGAGTAGTTGGGGATGAATGATGATGGAGGTGTTGGTTGTCTAGTTGTGATGGGCTTGTGGTGAGGGTTAGGTTTTCTTTTCCACCCGGGTTTTAAGGTCATCCTTGCTAGCTTAGAGGTTTTTGGTTTTGGGTTGATTGAAGAAGACATGGTGGGATGATTGGATGTAGTGAGATATGGGGTTATTTATAGTGGAGGATTTGTGTTGTTTAGGAATGAATAAGCTTGTTGGGTGATTAGGACAAAATGTGTTTGTGAATTTGGGGAAGTATAGGATCAAATGGGCTAAAAAGCAAAAAAAGATTCTCTGAACCCGTCTAGCAGATGTGTCACAACCCGAAATTTTAGGTCATTTTTCCGAACCTCGACGATTCACTATTCACCAGTTACTATTCATCATTTACTATTCACCGATCACTATTCATCATTCACTATTCATCATTTTCGGAGTCAGTTTGAGAATTTGAGAAGCGTTCGGAAATTTTACTATTCATGTGACACTATTCATTCCCGGAGAAAACTCACTATTCATGTTCATCATTCGTTTCATCGTAAACGTAGTTTACGGGTATTCATATGCGCGTAACCAGTTAGGTTTAGCTGCGTATCCATGCATCATCAGTAAAGACACATCATACAGACTAGGGTGGTCTGCATATCATCAGTAGCATCATCATAATATTAGTTCATGCCCGGATATGCACTATTTCAATTTACGTATGTTTGTTTATTTGTTAAACGTTACCACTCAGTCATTTCTACTAACATTATACCCAATACTCCCGAAAATGATCCTAACGTATTTTCATACTCATTATAATAATATAGAGATTATATTATTAATTTACCCGGTGTTTTTAAATCAAATGCTATATTTTCCGTTAGGAGCTTATAACTCCGTCTGTTTACGATAATTTAACCCGATAATTATTCCGACACCCGATTCTTATCAGTAACATGATTCTACAATTTTTACAAATTCGTCGTATTTTATTTCGCTCCGTTATTATTTATTTCAAGATAACTCGGTACCCGATAACAACTGAAGTATACACAAAACTACTTAAATATCTACAATATCTAACTAGTCAATCACATTTCCCCATTTTTCTTCCAAATGGGACGCCCCACCCATGCTTTCTTTCTCTAATTTCTTTCCTAGCCATACTTCCATTAATATTCATGTTTTCATGTCTTTCCTTTTAATTTCCATAACATACTTCAAGTAACATATTACACATACATTCACTAGCTACATTTTAGATCAAACTCTCCCTCTTTCTCCATTCATACCCACGGCATCAAGAGACCAAGAAGAAGAAACCATAAATTTTCCTAGTTCAAGTGTTTAACAAGTCCATTTTAACATCCTTGTTAGAGTTTTGAAATAAAAACCCAAGGTTCTATAGGTTTTTCATCATCATAAGCTCTCAAATCTTTCAAGTAAGTTGTCAAAACTCATCTTTATAATTTTACCAAGTTTATATCATGCTCATATCATTTTTATGCAAGATCTATAGGCATATGTTAGCCTTTACCACTCTATTTATACTTTTACCACTTTTAAGCCCTAGATGTGTTATCTATTTAGATCCTTGGTAGATTAGCTTGGATGATGATGTTTAGGGACCCATGACACCCTAAGAAGGTGTATGGTAGGATTGAGAATTGTTTGGTTGTATTTTGGATGGTTTTGGACTAGATACAAACTAAGAAAACACATTTTTGAAACAATAATAATGCTACTGTCCCTATTTTGAAAACGTGGCCAACTCAGTAGGTTGTGAGTAATTTTGGACCAAATATTTAGAAAATACATTCCGAGACGAAACTATGGCCGAAAACGGGGATAAAAACGAGTTAATAACAAAGGAGATATGATTTTTCAAAGTTTAACGACGAAAACTAATTTTCTGAAAATAGCGTGCTGATTGGGCGATTTTCGACGGACAAACTGAGGCGTTTAACGAGACCTAGATGAACCGAGCTACTGAAAAGGTGTTAGTATATATTAATACGAAACCACGGATATAAAGAACGTCGAAAACGAGCTAATAACGAACAAGATACACGCGTTTAAACATCGATAAATCACACTAGTTTTTGACAGCTTTTAAATAAGAATATATTTACGTACTAGAAACTATATTTTTCAAGTAATAACCATGGAAAGCCGTATCTCTTACCCGTTGGAACACGTACGATCAAAGGTTTATTAACGCGACTATTACAAGACATACCAAGGTTTTCAAAACGCCGAGACTAACATAAACATTTTATACACGTTATTACACGACTAGTTTTGACGTAACAAGTTGAACATATTTTTACCAAATTTTGGAAAACATTACATATCGACGATAACTATTATTTTCAAAGTACGAGTGATATAGGTTACATATGCATGAACATTCACTACATCATCTAAGTAGATCATATTTATTCATGATAGGTTGCGGCTAGTGTTCGCGCCTTGTTGTCCCGTTCACCTCACATAATCATCGCATTGTTGTATCATTATATCAGGTGAGTCATAGCCCCACTTTTACTCTTTAATACTTGTTTTAAACTCTTTGGGGGAGATACATGCTTAAACTATTTGCTTTTACTCAAGACGATTTTACTCATATGCTATGCTATACTTTTATACACTTAAACATGATGTGTAGTTTTATTGCGATATATGACTTAATGTGGAAAACTATTCTATACGCTATATTCTTTCACCACTGTTTAACTCCTGGATGGAGCCGACGGAGAGGTATTGATAGTACTATCGGGTTGACACCCCCACCCTTTGCCTACGATTCATGGCCTTGGGTGAATATAATCCAGCTATGAAGCATGCTTGCTTATTCTTGTCGTGAGGTTCAGTAGGCTATACTTTACATTAAGCGTGCATATATCGTATACACATGTGACTTGATCAGACTATACATTAGCAGTGGGTTGTGAACACACAGGTTGCAAGTCTTGAATGGGCAAGGATTGGAACTGAGTGGATTTACAATGCCTTTGCTGGAAAAATCTTCATTTTAAATGCAATTCATTTTACACTAAACTCTATGAACTCACCAACCTTTGTGTTGACACTTTTAAGCATGTTTATCTCAGGTTAGTAAGGCGATAGCAGGTGCTTGGAGCAGAGAGTCTTAGGGCATGCTTTTGGAGACTTTCGCTTTTATCATTTACCATTCGATGCACTTTAAAAACTTATGTGTTATTCTACTTTGGGATCTTTTGTTTTGTAAACTATGACTTTTATCTATTCGAATGGTAACTTTTCAAAACGTCTCATTTAGAGGTCGTTTTCTATAACTCGTACTTTGTGCCCTGAAGTAGCATCCCCATGACACTATCGTTCCGCTGCGATATTTTGGGGGTGTTACAGAATGGTATCAGAGAATTGGTTATAGAGAACTAGGTTGCTTTTAGAGCCTAGACTATAACTACATACATTTAGACTCTCCTCCCTATCGCCTTGCACTTTGCATACACGTACGCTTGCTGATAACTTTTTGTCTAGACCTGCGCTATTAGATATTTTATGGTACCGACGGGGAAGTCCCAAACTCTAGTCGAGTCATCAGAAATATGGAGCTCGGTAATAACTGATTATTTAACTTGATCTTGTGACAGTTCTTGTTTGATGAGACATGAGACTGAGTTAAATGAAGGTTATTACTTAGCTGTAGAGATTTGATGATTTGCTTGAGGATGGGGGGTTCTCTTGAGGATACTCTTGAGAAACCATTAGAAATTAGACTTCCCAGTGACCTTAGAACCTAAGGGAGAATCCTTTGTACTGAACGTGACATACCCTAGATACCCATTTAAGCAGCGTCTATCACTGAGATATGTGTGCCTGGTGACATGTACACCTGTGAAAGGAAACATTTATAATTGTGGTGGCCAACATAATTATAAATGCTTCACGACCCACGTGGACATGTGACTATGCTCATGTAGATCGGTGTTGGCACAACTTAGGAAACAACTGGCGGCATAGTATTACATATGAGGATGTTAAGTATAGACTTTGGATAATCAACGGTTTCCCTCATCTCTGACGTTCACTAAATGTCCTTCCTCGTAGAAAAGTCATGGCACCAAGGAGAGTGACTCGTAGCTCTGGCCGAGGAGGCGCAACCCCAAGAGGTGGAAGGACTAGTGGGAGTGGAGGTAGAGGAGGTGGTCGCGGCATTGAAAACAATGATAACAACGACGGTGGACATCCTGATTTTGAAGCCATCATCGCTCGACAACTTCAAAACTTTCTTCCCACTATTGTCACTCAAGTTGGCGATCATATGAGTAACTTGGGAAACCACGAAAGCGGAGTCAACCACACCAATGGTATAGGCCAGAATGGTAATGGCAGCAACAACAATAGAACTGGATGCTCATACAAGGAATTCACAGCATGCAAACCAATAGATTTCAATGGTGTAGGAGGCGCGTTGGTGTATACTCGATGGGTCGAAAAGATGGAGTCGGTGATTGACATTAGTAACTGTGCAACACATCAAATGGTGAAGTATTCCGCATGCTGGCTGTCAGGAAAGGCATTGACGTGGTGGAATACGCAGATTCAAGCTAGGGGTAGAGAGGCAGCTATAGGTATGACATGGGACGATTTTAAGGCATTACTGAAGGAGGAATACTGCCCGGACAACGAGATGCAGAAGCTGGAGGATGAACTTTATCATCACTCTATGGTAGGGGCTGGTCATGCAGAATACACAGATCGATTTCATGAGTTAGCCAAACTAGTTCCTCACTTGGTTACCCCCGAATCCAAGAGGATCGAGAGGTACATATATGGCCTTGTTCCAGAAATTCGTGGGACTGTGAAAGCAACTGAGCCTTCTACAATTCAGAGTGCAATACTGAGAGCAGGAACTCTCACAGATGAGATGGTTAGAAATGGAAGCTTGAGGAACAGTGATAAAAGGAAGGGAACAAGCGAGTCGAACAAGCAAGTGGGCACGATAGCTGACAACAAGAAGGCAAGAACCTTTGCGGCAACTAGTCCTGGTCAGAGAGGTTATGAAGGCACACATCCTAAGTGTGCGAAATGTAGTTATCATCATCAGAGATCTGTGCCCTGCCGTGTGTGTACAAAATGCAACCAGTTGGGCCATTTTGCGAGTCAGTGTGGGACGCCAGTGAATGTAGGCAACATGAAGAACAACCAGAGGACGTGCTATGAGTGCAACAGCCCAGATCAGTTTCGGAATACCTGTCCTAAGTTGAAAGGAAATCTTAGCCAAGGAGGCATTCGTCCAAACTTAGCATTAGCAATTGAAGGGCCACAAGATGAGGCCATTGAGATTCCACCCGCACGTGGCAGAGCTTACTTCTTAGGAAATCCTGTCACCCAACACGTCCACGATAGCATGACGGGTACATTCTCTTGAACAACTATCTTATTTTCGTAGCATTTAAGTTTTAGTATCGGACTTATACACGACCTCGACTAACCTGAGACCTAGCATCGTCAACCTTAGTTATATTGATAGTAGTGGTTTGATTGGTGTAAGCAATTCCAAAATCGAGCCAATCTTTCAAAAGACCTTTTTAAAGGATGTTGAAATCAATGCAGATTGATTTTTAGCTTGATTCTAGTGACAGTTCTTGTCTGATGAGTTGCGAAAATCAAGCTAAAGGTCAAGTCATCACTCAAACCGATTTAGCCTAATCGCATGACAGTTCTTGTCTGATGAGTTGTGGGATTAAGTAAAAATCGGTTACCTAAAGGATTAACCATGGGAGGTCTTTTGAGGGCTATGCTCGAGTTTGGGAAAGTTTGCCTTGTCGAATCAGACTACTAGGCACGTATGTGGAACAAACGAGCTGAACTTCGGGACGAAGTTCCTTTTAGGGAGGGAGACTGTCACAACCCGAAATTTTAGGTCATTTTTCCGAACCTCGACGATTCACTATTCACCAGTTACTATTCATCATTTACTATTCACCGATCACTATTCATCATTCACTATTCATCATTTTCGGAGTCAGTTTGAGAATTTGAGAAGCGTTCGGAAATTTTACTATTCACGTGACACTATTCATTCCCGGAGAAAACTCACTATTCATGTTCATCATTCGTTTCATCGTAAACGTAGTTTACGGGTATTCATATGCGCGTAACCAGTTAGGTTTAGCTGCGTATCCATGCATCATCAGTAAAGACACATCATACAGACTAGGGTGGTCTGCATATCATCAGTAGCATCATCATAATATTAGTTCATGCCCGGATATGCACTATTTCAATTTACGTATGTTTGTTTATTTGTTAAACGTTACCACTCAGTCATTTCTACTAACATTATACCCAATACTCCCGAAAATGATCCTAACGTATTTTCATACTCATTATAATAATATAGAGATTATATTATTAATTTACCCGGTGTTTTTAAATCAAATGCTATATTTTCCGTTAGGAGCTTATAACTCCGTCTGTTTACGATAATTTAACCCGATAATTATTCCGAAACCCGATTCTTATCAGTAACATGATTCTACAATTTTTACAAATTCGTCGTATTTTATTTCGCTCCGTTATTATTTATTTCAAGATAACTCGGTACCCGATAACAACTGAAGTATACACAAAACTACTTAAATATCTACAATATCTAACTAGTCAATCACATTTCCCCATTTTTCTTCCAAATGGGACGCCCCACCCATGCTTTCTTTCTCTAATTTCTTTCCTAGCCATACTTCCATTAATATTCATGTTTTCATGTCTTTCCTTTTAATTTCCATAACATACTTCAAGTAACATATTACACATACATTCACTAGCTACATTTTAGATCAAACTCTCCCTCTTTCTCCATTCATACCCACGGCATCAAGAGACCAAGAAGAAGAAACCATAAATTTTCCTAGTTCAAGTGTTTAACAAGTCCATTTTAACATCCTTGTTAGAGTTTTGAAATAAAAACCCAAGGTTCTATAGGTTTTTCATCATCATAAGCTCTCAAATCTTTCAAGTAAGTTGTCAAAACTCATCTTTATAATTTTACCAAGTTTATATCATGCTCATATCATTTTTATGCAAGATCTATAGGCATATGTTAGCCTTTACCACTCTATTTATACTTTTACCACTTTTAAGCCCTAGATGTGTTATCTATTTAGATCCTTGGTAGATTAGCTTGGATGATGATGTTTAGGGACCCATGACACCCTAAGAAGGTGTATGGTAGGATTGAGAATTGTTTGGTTGTATTTTGGATGGTTTTGGACTAGATACAAACTAAGAAAACACATTTTTGAAACAATAATAATGCTACTGTCCCTATTTTGAAAACGTGGCCAACTCAGTAGGTTGTGAGTAATTTTGGACCAAATATTTAGAAAATACATTCCGAGACGAAACTATGGCCGAAAACGGGGATAAAAACGAGTTAATAACAAAGGAGATATGATTTTTCAAAGTTTAACGACGAAAACTAATTTTCTGAAAATAGCGTGCTGATTGGGCGATTTTCGACGGACAAACTGAGGCGTTTAACGAGACCTAGATGAACCGAGCTACTGAAAAGGTGTTAGTATATATTAATACGAAACCACGGATATAAAGAACGTCGAAAACGAGCTAATAACGAACAAGATACACGCGTTTAAACATCGATAAATCACACTAGTTTTTGACAGCTTTTAAATAAGAATATATTTACGTACTAGAAACTATATTTTTCAAGTAATAACCATGGAAAGCCGTATCTCTTACCCGTTGGAACACGTACGATCAAAGGTTTATTAACGCGACTATTACAAGACATACCAAGGTTTTCAAAACGCCGAGACTAACATAAACATTTTATACACGTTATTACACGACTAGTTTTGACGTAACAAGTTGAACATATTTTTACCAAATTTTGGAAAACATTACATATCGACGATAACTATTATTTTCAAAGTACGAGTGGTATAGGTTACATATGCATGAACATTCACTACATCATCTAAGTAGATCATATTTATTCATGATAGGTTGCGGCTAGTGTTCGCGCCTTGTTGTCCCGTTCACCTCACATAATCATCGCATTGTTGTATCATTATATCAGGTGAGTCATAGCCCCACTTTTACTCTTTAATACTTGTTTTAAACTCTTTGGGGGAGATACATGCTTAAACTATTTGCTTTTACTCAAGACGATTTTACTCATATGCTATGCTATACTTTTATACACTTAAACATGATGTGTAGTTTTATTGCGATATATGACTTAATGTGGAAAACTATTCTATACGCTATATTCTTTCACCACTGTTTAACTCCTGGATGGAGCCGACGGAGAGGTATTGATAGTACTATCGGGTTGACACCCCCACCCTTTGCCTACGATTCATGGCCTTGGGTGAATATAATCCAGCTATGAAGCATGCTTGCTTATTCTTGTCGTGAGGTTCAGTAGGCTATACTTTACATTAAGCGTGCATATATCTTATACACATGTGACTTGATCAGACTATACATTAGCAGTGGGTTGTGAACACACAGGTTGCAAGTCTTGAATGGGCAAGGATTGGAACTGAGTGGATTTACAATGCCTTTGCTGGAAAAATCTTCATTTTAAATGCAATTCATTTTACACTAAACTCTATGAACTCACCAACCTTTGTGTTGACACTTTTAAGCATGTTTATCTCAGGTTAGTAAGGCGATAGCAGGTGCTTGGAGCAGAGAGTCTTAGGGCATGCTTTTGGAGACTTTCGCTTTTATCATTTACCATTCGATGCACTTTAAAAACTTATGTGTTATTCTACTTTGGGATCTTTTGTTTTGTAAACTATGACTTTTATCTATTCGAATGGTAACTTTTCAAAACGTCTCATTTAGAGGTCGTTTTCTATAACTCGTACTTTGTGCCCTGAAGTAGCATCCCCATGACACTATCGTTCCGCTGCGATATTTTGGGGGTGTTACAAGATGGCCGGTCCCCTTAATTATGGGCGGTCCCCTTAATAATTAAGGGGGCCGCCTTATGAATTAAGGGGGCCGCCCATCTGGTACCTTTCTGGGTTCCAGAAATGGGTTTTTCTGCAGAAATAGGTGAGGATGGCTATGTTTTGAGCTTTTGGTTTTAGGCAAGTCCCACTCTTTGAGGCAATAGAGAAACATATTAAGCATGCATGGCATATAAGACAAATGAATAAGCAAGCAATAATTAATATCTAGCAATTAAGAGAATTAAGGAACCTAATCATCTAAGGCAAGGGTAATGAAGCAAAGGCACTAGAAACTAAATGGGGAATAGATGGTGGAACAATTGTGAGGATGTGATTAATAAGCTTGTTCTAGTGTGTGCCTGTATGCAACAAATGTGGAGATGTGATTGTTTCGACTCCTAAATGCAAAAATTTCCTAAGAAACAATCCAAGGTCTCCTTGATTTGATTTTTCTCAATATATGAATATCAAAGATGTATATATTAGATTATATACTTTGACAATTCGTGTGAGATCTTTATGCATGAAAAGAAAATGTTTTTAGCATTATTCAGCAATGTATGAAAAATAGTTTTCATGTGTTTTCCTATATGTGAGAATGATTTGTAGAAAATAGATTGGGTTTTGTTTAAATATGTTTATGCAGAGAAATATCCCAATCTTTTATTTTGTGCAAAACAGATTCCTAGACTCAGATGGGAGGAAACAGAAAAAAAATTTAATAGTCAGATGGCCGGTCCCCTTAATAATTAAGGGGACCGCCTTTATAACATTAAAGGGTCCGCCCATCTAGAAGAAAAAATTACTAAAAATGCAGGAAATTCAGTCAATTTGTTCCATCATTCCTAGGCCTAAACGTAAGTGGTTAAAGAGTTCACGCTTAAGGGGCTTAGTGAATATGTCTGCTAAGTTATCTTCCGATGCAACCTTTTCTATAGATATGTTTCCTTTTTGAACGTTATCGCGGAGGAAGTGGTGGCGTATTTCTATATGTTTAGTCCTAGAGTGTTGAACGGGATTCTAACTTAAATCTATAGCACCTTTATTATCACACATAATTGGGACGTCATCTAACCTAATGCCATAATCTACGAGAGCTTGTTTCATCCATAGTTTTTGTTGACATGCCTTTCCAGCGCTTACATATTCGGCTTCTGTGGTAGAAATAGCAAGAGTGGTTTTCTTCTTCGAGAACCAAGATGTTAGACAACATCCCATTAACGTGCAAATTCCGCTAGTGCTTTTTCTATCCACGTAGTCTCCCGCATGATCCGAATCCGCATAGACGATTGTTTCTATGCCCGATCCCTTAGGATACCATAATCCTAAGTGTATAGTGCCTTTAATGTATCGGAAGATACGCTTAACCGCTTCTAGGTGAGTGGTTTTAGGATCCTCTTGAAAGCGAGCACAAAGGCAGACACTAAACATGATATCCGGTCTACTTGCCGTTAAGTATAGTAAACTACCTATCATTCCTCTATACTTAGTGTTTTCTACGGACTCACCGTCTTCATCTCTTGTGAGTTTTACTTCCGTAGACATTGGTGTCTTCATGGGCTTGGCGTCTTCTAATCCAAATTTCTTAAGCATTTCCTTAATGTACTTAGATTGATTAAAAAATATTCCATCTTCTAATTGTTTTATTTGTAATCCTAGGAAGAAATTAAGTTCACCCATCATACTCATCTCAAACTCATCATGCATGATTTTGGCGAATTCATCACACATATCCTGACAAGTTGATCCGAATATAATGTCGTCGACATATATTTGGACAATGATGAGATTTGGGCTTTTCTTTTTCGTGAAAAGAGTGTTATCTACCATTCCCATGGAATAATCATGTTTAATAAGAAATGCCTTTAATCGATCATACCAAGCCTTGGGAGCTTGTTTGAGTCCATATAAAGCTTTCTTGAGTTTATAAACATAATTAGGTTTTGCGAAGTCAATGAATCCTGGAGGTTGTGCCACGTATACCCTCCTCATTGATAAAACCATTAAGGAATGCACTTTTCACGTCCATTTGAAATAACTTAAAATCTAGGGCGCATGCATAGGCAAGTAGTATTCTTATAGATTCTAATCTAGCTACGGGGGCATAAGTTTCGTCATAATCTATTCCTTCTTGTTGATTATATCATTGGGCAACTAACCTAGCCTTGTTCCTAGTAACTATTCCATTTTCATCTAACTTATTTCTATAAACCCACTTAGTTCCTATGATGGTCATGTTCATGGGATTTGGGACTAGTTCCCAAACGTCATTAGTCTTAAATTGATTTAGTTCTTCTTGCATAGCCATAACCCAACTTTCATCTTTTAAAGCCTCATTTATATTTTTAGGTTCTATAGTTGATAGGAAACAAAAGAAGTTATTTTTATCTTGAGCTTGTGATCTAAGGGTTCTTTGATTTAAGTTTCCTATTATATTATCTAACGGGTGTGATTTAAATTCCTTAACATTTACTATTTCGTCTTCACCTAATATTATATCTTCATTATCATCACCTAAGGGTTTAATTTTACTAACCTTAATAGCTTCTTCTTCAATTAGGTCATCATCTTCTAGGGGCAATGTCTTAGGTGGTGGTGGAGTTTCATCAAATGTTACATTTAAGGACTCTTCTACTTTCATAGTGTGTTTATTAAGTATTATGTATGCTTTACTATTTTGTGAATACCCTAGAAAGATTCCTTCGTACGACTTAGGATCAAACTTAGTAAGGTAATCTTTTGTATTGAGAACAAAACATTTGCTCCCGAATACCCTAAAGTAATTTAGATTAGGTTTTCTACCTATTAACAACTCATATGGGGTTTTTCCTAATATTCTCCTAATTGAGACTCTATTTAATATATATGTTGATGTATCTACGGCATGGCACCAAAATTTTTGTGGGATAGATTGTTCATTTAGCATTGTTCTACTCATTTCTTGTAAGGTTCGATTCTTTCTTTCTACTACCCCATTTGATTGTGGAGTGCGAGGAGCGGAGAAATTGTGAGATATCCCATTTAAATCACAATATTTTCCGAATTGCACTTCATTATCAAATTCCCGACCATGGTCCGTCCTAATTGATACTATAGAACATCCTAATTTATTTTGAATCATTTTACTAAATATTTCAAATTTATTAAAGGCTTCGGTTTTATCACTTAAAAATCTAGTCCACGTGTATCGTGAATAGTCATCTACAATTACTAAGGTATAACAATTACCTCCGTAACTCCGCACAGCGGTTGGACCAAAAAGGTCCATGTGTAATAATTCTAGGCATCTAGTAGTGGAGACTATATTCTTAGCTTTGTGACTAGCATGTGCTTGCTTTCCTATTTTACATGCATCGCAAAAGTGTTGGTCATATCTTAGGTTAGGTAAGTTTCTAACTAATTCTTTAGAGGCTAGGGATTGTATTTGTTGCATATTTGCGTGACCTAATCTTCTATGCCACAATATAGAGTTTTCATCTAAGGTTGCTAGACATATTTTATCTTCCGGTTTATTTCCTAGTTTCATAACATATACGCCACCTTTCCTAACACCTCTACCTATGACCTTTCTGTCCTTAACTATTTCGCTATCTTTACTTGTAAAAGTAACCCTACACTTATTATCGCATATTTGTCCTATACTAAGCAAGTTATATGTTAAGTTATCTACATGCTCAACATTTTCAATAGTTAGGGAGTCTTGAGAGATCGTACCTTTGCCAATGATTTTTCCACGAAAATCACTACCGAAAATAACGTTACCTCCGTTGTATGCCTTGTAGGAGGAGAATAGCTTCCGGTTTCCCGTCATGTGCTTCGAGCATCCACTATCCTTAATCCATTCGTCGGGCTCCAAATTTATTCCTAGACATATTTCATCGGTGGCTTGAGCTACAAGGCACTTTTCGTCTTTTGCTTTGTCCGCTTCATCTTTGTCGCTATCGCTCCATGTTCCACTAACAAATGCGCTTTCGTAATCATAACCCGGTGGCTTTGGACATTCGCCAATGAGATGGTTTTGACATCCACATCTAAAGCACTTTCTTTTCCCGTAGTTTTCATTTCTATTTCTTTGTAGCGATCTTCTTTCATCTCGCGGCTGTCTCGTGAATCTTTCTCGTCTCTTGAAGAATTTCTTGAATTCTCTAACGGCCATTGCATATTCTTCGTCTTCACTCTCGTCACTTGAATCATCGTTATCACTAAGTTCCTTTTTGGCTTTTAGCGCGAGAGACTTGATTTGATCTTTCTTGCTCTTGACCGTTTCCGAGTCCCTTTTTATAATTTATTCATGAACCTTTAAGTTGCCAATAAGCTCATCAAGTGATAACGTCATCAAGTTCTTTGATTCTTCAATCGCCGTGACCTTCACGCGCCATTTTGGATGTAATGCCCTAAGAAATTTCCTTACGCAATTTTTGCTAGAAAAAGTCTCATCAAGTGCTTTTAAACTTGTGATGATTGTGTTAAATTTAGCAAATGCATTATCAATAGATTCCTCTTCAGGAATTGTAAATTGTTCATATTGTTGCACAAGAAGATCTATTTTATTATCTTTGACTTGACTATTACCTTGGTGAGTGATTAGTAAAGAATCCCAAATCTCTTTTGCGGTTTGACACATAAAAATTCTTTCATATTCTTTGCGTGGTAACGCATTATAAATAACCATTTTAGCTTCATTATTTTTTGCTAGTTTCTTTTTTAAATCATCATTTTGTTTTTCAAAAGGTACAATTTCATCTATTTTAGTTAGGATATTATATTGAATAGGGGGAAAATCACCATAGGTAATAACATGCCAAAGATCAAGATCCTTTGATTTCACATAAGTTTCGAATCTATTTTTCCAATAAAGAAAACCATCACTTTCAAATAGTGGTGGTCTTTGCATAGATTGCCCTTCTAAATATTTTAAAGATTCCATAGATCGTTTCAAGTTTTAAAATACAGTTAATTTTAAAAATCTTGTTTAACCTGGCTCTGATACCAATTGTGGAAAACTAGAAGGGGGTTGAATAGTTTTATGTCCTTTTAAAATTTATTGTGAAAACTTTACTTACTTTTTAAAACTTAGATTCGAATTTATGTGATCTCAACTCCTTGAACAATATGAACAATATGTATATAAGTAAATATAAATAAGTAATGCAAGTAAGGTAATAAAATGAAATAAAAGCAAGAGATGGAAAGATCTAACCGAGAGACAAGAGATTTATAGTGGTTCGGCTACAAGGACACCTTCCTTGCCCTACTCCACTCCCCGAGCACCTAACTCGAGAGTTTTCTTCACTATGTCAACAAGCTCCCTTATGGCGGAGAAAACCTTACACAACTTTAGCTTACACCGGCTTAACGACACAAAGCTAGATGTCGAGTTCTAATCGTAGCTAGAACCAATCTCACAACTTAAACACGACTTAATCACACCTTCTTCTTCACGACTACTTCACGACTTCTTCACAACTTCTTCACAACTACTTCACGACTTCTTCACGACTTCTTCACGACTTCTTCACAACTACTTCACGACTTGTTCACGACTTCTTCACAACTAAGCACAACCTATGTACACTTCTACTACTTCACACCTTCACTACTTACACACCTTAACAACACAACTTCTCTACTTACACACTAACCTATCCCAAACAATTTATACACACAACTATCTAACAACAATACACAACTTATATACAAATATATGTGATGACACAAACAACTTAGGTATCTAAGTTGCAATACTTCTTCTCTAGTTGTTGAAGGAGTATTCTTCTTTTGCACTTGAATGGAGGAAGCTTGGATCACTTAGAAACCAAAGCTTAAGATTATATGATCAAAGGATTTTGAAGATATGAAATATGATTTAAAACAGAAAGTTTTAGTGTGCAAAAGGTGAGTAAAAGTCCAGGAAAAGGCTGGTATTTATAGGAGAAAAATTGGACAGCTGAAGGTCTACTGGAGCGGGGGCGGTCCCCTTAATAATTAAGGGGGCCGCCTAGTAAAATTAAGGGGGCCGCCCCTTCTGCCCGTTGGCCAATTTTGTCCTTTTGTGGGGAAGGTTTTTCTGGAACATTTTAACTGATTTTGGTTAAAAATTTGAATTTATATTTTTATAAAAGATTAAACATTTTTATTTAATGCCAAAAATGTTTTCCAAAAATATATAAAATGTTTTTGGTATTTTATAAAAAATCTAGTTATTAAGAAAAATGTTCCTTTGATCATATAATGCATTAAGCACTTGTTTATTCATACCTTAAGTGATTAAGTTGTAGAAGTGAATATTTACAACTAAATACTTGTTTATTTGATAAGTTTATGTTTAATGAGTTTATATTTTGTGATCATTAAAACATAGAGATATGAATAATGTTTTTAGGCATTATTTATGTCAACAATCTCCCCCTTTTTGATGATTACAAAACTTAAACTTATTAAATCCAAAATTTTATTTTTGGACAAGTATTTAGTGAGTTTACATTCACTTCTCCCCCTTTTTGTAGAATCAAAAAGGTTATGACGAGAACTCCCCCTTGATGGTTACTCCCCCTCGTTCGAGGGCACCAAGGAGACGAGCTATGGAAATCTTGGCTGCAAAAACAAGTTAGGAGACACAAGATACATATACATAGCAAAAATATTTAGAACAACCAACTAATTCATTTAAGATGATCATATAAGATATGAATCATCATTACATTACATAAAATACTTGAAACATAATGATTACAACAAAACTAGAAATACTAATGGTCCTCATATTGCCAAAGAGAGCGATTGGACTTGCTTGCGACACAAAAGGGTGAGGGAGTTTATTTTAAGGCGGAAAGCATGTGGATGGGTTTTAGTTATGTGATGGTGAGGGAAATGGAGCGGATCCATTGAGGTTATATCGTTGTAGTGGAGGAATGGGATGAGGACGAGTGAGTAGATATTCAATCCAAGAAATATCTTCACATAAGTGGAGGATTTGTTTTTGGAGGAAGATACAACAAGGGCAATAGTGGGTGTGATTTGTAACTTGATCCAAGTTAAGAGAGTGGGGTAGGCAATTTGAGTAAGGTGAGGATGGAGGTTGTCCCTTGTTGCATTGTGTGAGGTGCATAGCAAGGAGATCATTAAGATCATGGATTTGGTTAATTTCTTCATGAAGCTTTTGCCTTTCATGAATGGGGATTTGGTTATTTGGTGGAAATGGATGGTATTGGGGTGAAAGGTTTGATGTTTGACCAAGGTGATGAGGGTTTTCAAGTATTCCATTGAAGTTGGTTTGAGGTTTAGGGGAGTAGTTTGGAATGAATGTGGATGTTTGGCCAAAATGATAGGGTTTGTGAAATGGTTCAATGGAGTGAGGTTGTGATCTTGGAGAGTAGTTGGGGATGAATGATGATGGAGGTGTTGGTTGTCTAGTTGTGATGGGCTTGTGGTGAGGGTTAGGTTTTCTTTTCCACCCAGGTTTTAAGGTCATCCTTGCTAGCTTAGAGGTTTTTGGTTTTGGGTTGATTGAAGAAGACATGGTGGGATGATTGGATGTGGTGAGATATGGGGTTATTTATAGTGGAGGATTTGTGTTGTTTAGGAATGAATAGGCTTGTTGGGTGATTAGGAAAAAATGTGTTTGTGAATTTGGGGAAGTATAGGATCAAATGGGCTAAAAAGCAAAAAAAGATTCTCTGAACCCGTCCAGCAAATGGCCGGTCCCCTTAATTATGGGCGGTCCCCTTAATAATTAAGGGGGCCGCCTTATGAATTAAGGGGGCCGCCCATCTGGTACCTTTCTGGGTTCCAGAAATGGGTTTTTCTGCAGAAATAGGTGAGGATAGCTATGTTTTGAGCTTTTGGTTTTAGGCAAGTCCCACTCTTTGAGGCAATAGAGAAACATATTAAGCATGCATGGCATATAAGACAAATGAATAAGCAAGCAATAATTAATATCTAGCAATTAAGAGAATTAAGGAACCTAATCATCTAAGGCAAGGGTAATGAAGCAAAGGCACTAGAAACTAAATGGGGAATAAATGATGGAACAATTATGAGGATGTGATTAATAAGCTTGTTCTAGTGTGTGCCTGTATGCAACAAATGTGGAGATGTGATTGTTTCGACTCCTAAATGCAAAAATTTCCTAAGAAATAATCCAAGGTCTCCTTGATTTGATTTTTCTCAATATATGAATATCAAAGATGTATATATTAGATTATATACTTTGACAATTCGTGTGAGATCTTTATGCATGAAAAGAAAATGTTTTTAGCATTATTCAACAATGTATGAAAAATAGTTTTCATGTGTTTTCCTAGATGTGAGAATGATTTGTAGAAAATAGATTGGGTTTCGTTTAAATATGTTTATGCAAAGAAATATCCCAATCTTTTATTTTGTGCAAAACAGATTCCTAGACTCAGATGGGAGGAAACAGAAAAAAAATTTAATAGTCAGATGGCCGGTCCCCTTAATGACAAGCCGGTCCCTTTAATAATTAAGGGGACCGCCTTTATAACATTAAGGGGTCCGCCCATCTGGAAGAAAAAATTACCAAAAATGCAGGAAATTCAGTCAATTTGTTCCATCATTCCTAGGCCTAAACGTAAGTGGTTAAAGAGTTCACGCTTAAGGGGCTTAGTGAATATGTCTGCTAAGTTATCTTCCGATGCAACCTTTTCTATAGATATGTTTCCTTTTTGAACGTTATCGCGGAGGAAGTGGTGGCGTATTTCTATATGTTTAGTCCTAGAGTGTTGAACGAGATTCTTACTTAAATCTATAGCACCTTTATTGTCACACATAATTGGGACGTCATCTAACCTAATGCCATAATCTACGAGAGCTTGTTTCATCCATAGTTCTTGTTGACATGCCTTTCCAGCGCTTACATATTCGGCTTCTGTGGTAGAAATAGCAAGAGTGGTTTGCTTCTTCGAGAACCAAGATGTTAGACAACATCCCATTAACGTGCAAATTCCGCTAGTGCTTTTTCTATCCACGTAGTCTCCCGCATGATCCGAATCCGCATAGACGATGGTTTCTATGCCCGATCCCTTAGGATACCATAATCCTAAGTGTATAGTGCTTTAATGTATCAGAAGATACGCTTAACCGCTTCTAGGTGAGAGGTTTTGGGATCCTCTTGAAAGCGAGCACAAAGGCAGACACTAAACATGATATCCGGTCTACTTGCCATTAAGTATAGTAAACTACCTATCATTCCTCTATACTTAGTGTTTTCTACGGACTCACCGTCTTCATCTCTTGTGAGTTTTACTTCCGTAGACATTGGTGTCTTCATGGGCTTGGCGTCTTCTAATCCAAATTTCTTAAGCATTTCCTTAATGTACTTAGATTGATTAAAAAATATTCCATCTTCTAATTGTTTTATTTGTAATCCTAGGAAGAAATTAAGTTCACCCATCATACTCATCTCAAACTCATCATGCATGATTTTGGCGAATTCATCACACATATCCTGACAAGTTGATCCGAATATAATGTCGTCGACATATATTTGGACAATGATGAGATATGGGCTTTTCTTTTTCGTGAAAAGAGTGTTATCTACCATTCCCATGGAATAATCATGTTTAATAAGAAATGCCTTTAATCGATCATACCAAGCCTTGGGAGCTTGTTTGAGTCCATATAAAGCTTTCTTGAGTTTATAAACATAATCAGGTTTTGCGAAGTCAATGAATCCTGGAGGTTGTGCCACGTATACCTCCTCATTGATAAAACCGTTAAGGAATGCACTTTTCACGTCCATTTGAAATAACTTAAAATCTAGGGCGCATGCATAGGCAAGTAGTATTCTTATAGATTCTAATCTAGCTACGGGGGCATAAGTTTCGTCATAATCTATTCCTTCTTGTTGATTATATCCTTGGGCAACTAACCTAGCCTTGTTCCTAGTAACTATTCCATTTTCATCTAACTTATTTCTATAAACCCACTTAGTTCCTATGATGGTCATGTTCATGGGATTTGGGACTAGTTCCCAAACGTCATTAGTCTTAAATTGATTTAGTTCTTCTTGCATAGCCATAACCCAACTTTCATCTTTTAAAGCCTCATTTATATTTTTAGGTTCTATAGTTGATAGGAAACAAAAGAAGTTATTTTTATCTTGAGCTTGTGATCTAAGGGTTCCTTGATTTAAGTTTCCTATTATATTATCTAACGGGTGTGATTTAGATTCCTTAACATTTACTATTTCGTCTTCACCTAATATTATATCTTCATTATCATCACCTAAGGGTTTAATTTTACTAACCTTAATAGCTTCTTCTTCAACTAGGTCATCATCTTCTAGGGGCAATGTCTTAGGTGGTGGTGGAGTTTCATCAAATGTTACATTTAAGGGCGCTTCTACTTTCATAGTGTGTTTATTAAGTATTATGTATGCTTTACTATTTTGTGAATACCCTAGAAAGATTCCTTCGTATGACTTAGGATCAAACTTAGTAAGGTAATCTTTTGTATTGAGAACAAAACATTTGCTCCCGAATACCCTAAAGTAATTTAGATTAGGTTTTCTACCTATTAACAACTCATATGGGGTTTTTCCTAATATTCTCCTAATTGAGACTCTATTTATTATATACGTTGATGTATCTACGGCATGGCACCAAAATTTTTGTGGGATAGATTGTTCATTTAGCATTGTTCTACTCATTTCTTGTAAGGTTCGATTCTTTCTTTCTACTACCCCATTTGATTGTGGAGTGCGAGGAGCGGAGAAATTGTGAGATATCCCATTTAAATCACAATATTTTCCGAATTGCACTTCATTATCAAATTCCCGACCATGGTCCGTCCTAATTGATACTATAGAACATCCTAATTTATTTTGAATCATTTTACTAAATATTTCAAATTTATTAAAGGCTTCGGTTTTATCACTTAAAAATCTAGTCCACGTGTATCGTGAATAGTCATCTACAATTACTAAGGTATAACAATTACCTCCGTAACTCCGCACAGCGGTTGGACCAAAAAGGTCCATGTGTAATAATTCTAGGCATCTAGTAGTGGAGACTATATTCTTAGCTTTGTGACTAGCATGTGCTTGCTTTCCTATTTTACATGCATCGCAAAAGTGTTGGTCATATCTTAGGTTAGGTAAGTTTCTAACTAATTCTTTAGAGACTAGGGATTGTATTTGTTGCATATTTACGTGACCTAATCTTCTATGCCACAATGTAGAGTTTTCATCTATGGTTGCTAGACATATTTTATCTTCCGGTTTATTTCCTAGTTTTATAACATATATGCCACCTTTCCTAACACCTCTACCTATGACCTTTCCGTCCTTAACTATTTCGCTATCTTTACTTGTAAAAGTAACCCTACACTTATTATCGCATATTTGTCCTATACTAAGCAAGTTATATGTTAAGTTATCTACATGCTCAACATTTTCAATAGTTAGGGAGTCTTGAGAGATCGTACCTTTGCCAATGATTTTTCCACGAAAATCACTACCGAAAATAACGTTACCTCCGTTGTATGCCTTGTAGGAGGAGAATAGCTTCCGGTTTCCCGTCATATGCTACGAGCATCCACTATCCTTAATCCATTCGTCGGGCTCCAAATTTATTCCTAGACATATTTCATCGGTGGCTTGAGCTACAAGGCACTTTTCGTCTTTTGCTTTGTCCGCTTCATCTTTGTCGCTATCGCTCCATGTTCCACTAACAAATGCGCTTTCGTAATCATAACCTGGTGGCTTTGGACATTCGCCAATGAGATGGTTTTGACTTCCACATCTAAAGCACTTTCTTTTCCCGTAGTTATCATTTCTATTTCTTTGTAGCGATCTTCTTTCATCTCGCGGTTGTCTCGTGAATCTTCCTCGTCTCTTGAAGAATTTATTGAATTCTCTAACGGCCATTGCATATTCTTCGTCTTCACTCTCGTCACTTGAATCATCGTCATCACTAAGTTCCTTTTTGGCTTTTAGCGCGAGAGACTTGATTTGATCTTTCTTGCTCTTGACCGTTTCCGAGTCCCTTTTTATAATTTCTTCATGAACCTTTAAGTTGCCAATAAGCTCATCAAGTGATAACGTCATCAAGTTCTCTGATTCTTCAATCGCCGTGACCTTCGCGTGCCATTATATTGAATAGGGGGAAAATCACCATAGGTAATAGCATGCTAAAGACCAAGATCCTTTGATTTCACATAAGTTTCGAATCTATTTTTCCAATAAAGAAAACCATCACTTTCAAATAGTGGTGGTCTTTGCATAGATTGCCCTTCTAAATATTTTAAAGATTCCATAGATCGTTTCAAGTTTTAAAATACAGTTAATTTTAAAAATCTTGTTTAACCTGGCTCTGATACCAATTGTGGAAAACTAGAAGGGGGTTGAATAGTTTTATGTCCTTTTAAAATTTATTGTGAAAACTTTATTTACTTTTTAAAACTTATATTCGAATTTATGTGATCTCAACTCCTTGAACAATATGAACAATATGTATATAAGTAAATATAAATAAGTAACGCAAGTAAGGTAATAAAATGAAATAAAAGCAAGAGATGGAAAGATCTAACCGAGAGACAAGAGATTTATAGTGGTTCGGCTACAAGGACACCTTCCTTGCCCTACTCCACTCCCCGAGTACCTAACTCGAGAGTTTTCTTCACTATGTCAACAAGCTCCCTTATGGCGGAGAAAACCTTACACAACTTTAGCTTACACCGGCTTAACGATACAAAGCTAGATGTCGAGTTCTAATCGTAGCTAGAACCAATCTCACAACTTAAACACGACTTAATCACACCTTCTTCTTCACGACTACTTCACGACTTCTTCACGACTTCTTCACAACTACTTCACGACTTCTTCACGACTTCTTCACGACTTCTTCACAACTACTTCACGACTTCTTCACGACTTCTTCACAACTAAGCACAACCTATGTACACTTCTACTACTTCACACCTTCACTACTTACACACCTTAACAACACAACTTCTCTACTTACACACTAACCTATCCCAAACAATTTATACACACAACTATCTAACAACAATACACAACTTATATACAAATATGTGATGACACAAACAACTTAGGTATCTAAGTTGCAATACTTCTTCTCTAGTTGTTGAAGGAGTATTCTTCTTTTACACTTGAATGGAGGAAGCTTGGATCACTTAGAAACCAAAGCTTAAGATTATATGATCAAAGGATTTTGAAGATATGAAATGTGATTTAAAACAGAAAGTTTTAGTGTGCAAAAGGTGAGTAAAAGTCCAGGAGAAGGCTGGTATTTATAGGAGAAAAATTGGACAGCTAGAGGTCTACTGGAGCGGGGGCGGTCCCCTTAAATAGGAGGCGGTCCCCTTATTAATTAAGGGGGCCGCCTAGTAAAATTAAGGGGGCCACCCCTTCTGCCCGTTGGCCAATTTTGTCCTTTTGTGGGGAAGGTTTTTCTGGAACATTTTAACTGATTTTGGTTAAAAATTTGAATTCATATTTTTATAAAAGATTAAACATTTTTATTTAATGCCAAAAATGTTTTCCAAAAATATATAAAATGTTTTTGGTATTTTATAAAAAATCTAGTTATTAAGAAAAATGTTCCTTTGATCATATAATGCATTAAGCACTTGTTTATTCATACCTTAAGTGATTAAGTTGTAAAAGTGAATATTTAGAACTAAACACTTGTTTATTTGATAAGTTTATGTTTAATGAGTTTATATTTTGTGATCATTAAAACATAGAGATATGAATAATATTTTTAGGCATTATTTATGTCAACAAAGACAATAGAAAACTAAACCAGCAGTAGTAATAACAACTAGCAGTTGTAAAAACCTTCTCCTCGATGTAGCATATAAATGGTTAAACAATTTAACATTAAGCTTCCTCTGAGACCCATATGTTAACCATTTGAAATAACCATAAGAACTTTTCGAATAACTAACCACCATAGCAACAAACACCATGTAGAATACTAATAAAAAATGACCACAATAGAATTCGAAATCAAGTAGAAGTAACAATGAAGATCAGTTCTTTGGTTGATTAGTAGTAACCATGTAGAAAATAGTATGAACTTCCATTTAGCATGAACATGATCATTACGCAAACAAACTTGTCACACAAACTTGAATATGAATTCTTAGCTTCCATAATCTTTGTTTTCTTTAGACCATAAACCATGTCCACAAAACTTGTTGAACTAAAAGCAACACCTTCCAACGACACCTCAAGACCAGAAAAAGAAACATGTAGCGTGTGTACTTGTAGTATTCATGAGATCTCCAACTAGCAAACCTGATATGAACTTACAATATTTGATATACCCTCAATATCCATATCATCCTTATTCAAACACCAATAAATCACAAACCAACCAATAATATCAAAACCAAAACCAAACATCTTCTGTGTGTGTCAAACTCGGCCGAAAACCAAATCATGTAATGTCCAAAACTTGAAACCACAGCTTATCCTAATTCCTCCTACTCGTCCCCTTGGTACCCTCATCACAAACCATAATAAGTAGCATTAACATGAAAAAGGATCAGTAGCACTATTAATCAAGCAATACTATCAACCAAAGATAGCAACATTAAAAATCAAGAGCGAGCAACACTAAGTCCATATGGAGCAGTATTAACCATCTAAGTGAACAGCTAGTAGTATTAACTTGCATCAACGAACGAGCAGCAAAAAAAAATATATAGCAGTATGAACCACATATCAAGCAGTATTAACTCAATATGTAGCAGTACTAACTCTATATGTAGCAGTACTAACTACCAGAGAATAAGCAGTACTAATCGGCTGTAGTATAAACGAGCAGTACTAACCATTGAAACACAACAGTACTAATAAAGCTCGAACAACAGTAACTTTCGATGAACAACAGAAATTCACAATGACCAGCATTCTATCAGAACATAGCGTTACTCTTAGTTCCTGTAACCTTGATCTTTCCACGCGACTCCAAACGGTCAACTAAAATCAACCACGAATGTGGTCAACAAGAGTCAAACTAGAAAGGGCACAATGCAAAAATCCAAGGAGTACAGTGTATCCCCGGGTCGTTAAGTCCCAGCGAGGTGTGAAATCTGTAGTAAAACGAATCTGTGATCGCGTGATAATTGAACGGGAAAAGGTTTTGATTTGATTTACACTAGGGAAACGTGAAATAAAGCTAGAAATATGAAAATTACTTATTTAAATAGATAAATTCTATTAAATAGAAGCTATCACTATTTTTCTATTTCGTTTTTCGATAAGGTTTAAAACTAAAAGACGTACGTTTAAATTTAAATAAACGTAAACGTACGAAATAAAACGCGAGTTTTAAGAAATAAAAAACCTACGAATATGAAAATTATATTTTTACAAACCTAATGACAAAAGAAAATTATTGGAAAAAGAAATATATTTTTTTAACTTTTATATTATTTATTATTAATTAAAAACTATTTAAAATAATTAAAATTATAATAAATAGAAGATGAACAGTAAAAATTACAAAACATTTTATATAAATACTAAGTAGTAATATAAGACTAGGAAAAATATAAAAGTGGTACTGAGCTTAACAAATAAGCAGAAAATAAGCAGATAAGCTTAAATGAGCTATAAAGGAAACTGAATACTATAAAAATAAAATTGGAAAACAATAACAACAAGAAATACTTAGGGGAGATGGTGCACGGGGTCCTTTTGGTTTTGTCACTAATAACCACAAGGTCCCAGGTTCGAATCTCACAAACAAACAATTTATACTACTATTTTATTTTTTTGGTTTTTCTTAAATTTTATTTTACAAAACTATTTTAACACTAAAAATAAGCAACTTTTGTAAAAACAATATTATTATAACTTATTAATAAGCTAGTTATAAGCTACTAACCTAGGCAGTTGACCACAGTTGACCAAACAAGCAAATAAGCCAAAACTGACTTGTGTGGGACCCACTATGGTAAAATCTAGTTCCTCTGACTTATGTGAACTTGTTTAAGTAAGAATAAGCAAAAGGGGTCCACTGGATAAGCCAATAAGCCACAATAAGCACTTGCTTATTGTGGACTGAGACAGAAAAATGGGACAAGGTTCAAGGCTTAATCCAAGTGGGGTCCACTGGTCCTAAGGTCAAACAAATGGTCAACTATTGAAGCCTGGTAGGAGGGGGGTTGGGAGAACCAAAGATTGGACTGTGGGACCCACAGGGGTGGCCACAATCAACCACCAAAGGTGGTGGTGTTGCAGAGGTCTGCTGAAGCAGCCCTGCACAGGGCAAAATTGGCCTTTTTCAAGGCCTGAAAAAGCTAGGATAAGCTAATCTAAAAATCCTCAAAAAAATACCTAAGATAGATCAGCTAGGGAACTCTAATAATCCAAAAATTCAACTAATTTCAACTTAAAATGAGACCTATAGAAAATCTTGAAAATCTGCAAAAGTCTGAAAGACCAAACTATAGAACTGTTATGCTAAGTATGGACTGATATGGGTGAATTCTTAGCACAGACCTATGGGATTCACTTGCAAAATGAATAATGGTTAGAAAGGAACCTGAGAATTCAAATAGGGGTCCAAAATAAGCACAGCTTATTTGAGCTTATTGAAGGACAGTTAGGCCTTCTGATAACAGTCCACACTCCACACCTGCAATAAGCTTCAAAACAGCAAAAGAGAAATTGAAAATAGCTTAAATAAGTTACAATAAGCTCAATCAAAGCTGAGGGAAGTGCAATGGAACAGTACACCACCAAATTGACCCACTTTGACCTTTTACCCAAACACCCCTTATTGTTAACTGTTTTGATATAAAAACTAGAAAACTCTGAACTGATTTGAACTTTTGATTCTTTAATGACTAATTAACTTATTTAAGGTGAGAAAAACTAGTGACAAGGTAAAATAAGCTCGAATAAGCTAATGACTAAAGTTTGACTTAGTTGACTGTTTTTAAGTTTTTAAAGTGAAAATGAGATGGAACTGATACTAACTATAAGAATAGCTTAGATTAACCTTAAATTGAGTTATGAACTCAGGAAAAGTTAGAATAAGCTATTAACAAGCTAGGCTACAGAGATATTGACCAGGGTTGACTTTTTGTTGACTTTTTGGGAATTTTGAAATTAGAACAGAACAACCCTCTACTTCAATTACATAAGCTTTAATAAGCTCTAATGAGCTTATTTAAACAAGAATAGTAGCTTGAAAACTTCAAAACAACCAAGAACAAAATTGGCGGGAAAAGCAGTTTATCTGAAAAACATGGAATAACTTTAATTGAACACTGAAATGATAACTTAAATTACTTGAATTATCCAAAAATTACAAATCCCAGAAACTATTACAACTAAAATTTAAACTACGACATGAAAATTAAAACTACACTACTCTAACATCTACTAACTATTTTTTCTCTGTCTTGTGGCCTTTTTATGCTTCCAAAATATCTCCCTTATCACTTTGAAGCTATCCCAGCTGTCCAATTAACTCAATTCAATCTTAGCCTTCCACTTGTAATTTTTGTCGACAAAATCTTTTGAGAAGGTTATATCAATTAAGAAATTTTGTTGTTTGTGGAGGTGGAGGGGAGTTGTTAGTGACTTGGGTGATGAGGTGGAAAGGTGGAGAGGTGGAGGACAGGTGGTGGTGGTTTTGGAGGTGGTATTGGCGGGGATGGTTGTGAGGGAGAAGGTTTGACCGTGGGTCAAACTCTGGTATTAAATACCAGAGTTAGTTGGATCCGGGTTTTATTTAAAAAGGTGGGTTGGGCCTTTTGTATTTTTGGGCTTGGTTGGGGATTAGGATAGTGGATTGGATTTGGTTTATTGGGTGGGTTTATTTAAGGTTTAGGATAATAGGGTCCGAATTTGGATTGCTAAAAACACAAGGATTATTTTGTAATTTGCTGAAAATACATGGACCATTCCTGCCAAATTCCAAAACTATCTCTCAGGACTGAAACTGCCAAGTGTCAATAGTGCAAGGACCGTAAAACATATTTTTCCATTTTAAAACACCCGGGGACTTGTTTTGTCATTTTTAAAACCCCAGGGACTAAAACTGCCATTTGTTTTAAAGTTTCATTCAAGGACCAATTTTGCCAAGTTTGAATATTTCAGGGGCCTTGAATGATAAAATTCCACTTTTTTAGATTCTAGGGGCTAGATTTGTCAATTTATGAAAGTTCAGGGACTAAAATGCAAATTATGCCATTTATTGTTTGTTTTTCCCTGAAACTTATAAAAACACAGTCAGATGATATTTTTATACATTTTTAGACTTTTTAAAGTGTTTTTGACTGTTTCTGTAGCTCAAATGTGAAAGAAATGATGAGTATTTACACACTCATCAATCCCCCACACTAAACTATTGCTAGTCCCTAGCAATCTTTTATGAAGTTTTTAATGGATGTATCTCTTTACCAGAAGCCATCACCTCTGGAGTAGCCAAATGTTTTAGTTCAAGTAAGAACTATGGTACACTGATAACCATGTGATTTTGAGCAAACCACCAGCTGTCAACGGATTTGGGGAGTCTTTACCAGAAGCCGTTTGCTTCTGGACTAGCCAACTCTTAGATAAATTATTAATATTATCTTTGGTGAGCTGATTACCAATTATGGTTTTTCCACTGCCTTTACCACAAGCCATAACCTTGCGGGCTAGCCAACTCTTCACTTATAAAGATATGGTGAGTTGAATACCATACAATTTTGGGCAAATTGCAAGCCATAAACGGATTTGATATATCTTTACCTGCAGCCGTTTGCTCAGGATTAGCCAGTCCTTATGTGGGTTAGACATGGTGGACTGATAACCATTTGTTGTGTTAGTGCAAAGCACTACCACCAAATGAAAAAATTTTAAAATTTTTGGCCAAAACGGGAATACTAGGAATAGGGCACAAATGTGATCAAATTCGCCAGAATTCCCCCCCACACTTAGAATTGAATATTGTCCTCAATATTCAAAGTACCGGCTATTATGCCGACACTTAGAACATTGCAAGGGAATACTAATGGCCAAGCGTGGGAACACAACAAAATTTATTTATTATTATTTTGAACATATATACATTTTTGAACATATATACAACAGTGGGGGCAACACCCCCACACTAGGGTGTTAGAAAAGAGAAAGAAGTCAGAGACATGGGTGAAAACCCATGTTGTCGGCTAAGGTTTTTGTTCACCGAGTCACTAGCTTGACTCGACCCCGAATTAATTGGTTCTTGGGGAAGCACGTGGAACAAAAAATCTCCATCGGACTTTCGTTCAAGATGTTTGGATAAACACTGAAGTACATGAAAGTTCCACCCCGATGAGATATACACAGATCCGGCTCACAAATGATAAATGAAAATGCCGGGATCAAAGATAGTGTCTTCATTCCCGAAGGAGTGAAGAACAGGAGAAGTCACCGTGTAGGTGAAGAAAAGAAAGAAAGTCATGATAAAAATCATGACTAACTCATCATTATCAGAAGAAGGAGAATTCATGCTTTCAGTATCATGAATCTCATCATTTAAGCTCAGATGATCAAGACATATTCTGGGTGGGAGGGATGGGATTTTGATAACAATCAAATTCTCAGTGTTGAGAACATCTCCCTCCGGAACACAAAGATTTTTTATGTCTAGATCAAAGTGGAAGTTATCATACTCTGATGGAGATATGATATGAGTGAGTTCAGTGGAGAACTCCTCAAAGGTGAATGAATCATATTCGGATTTGATGTGAGTGAGTTCATCAGTGAACTCCTCAAATGTAAATGATTCATAATCGGGGAGAGAATTATGAGAATGAGAAGTGGTATTGCCACTAATTTTCTCTCCCATCTGATCAAAACAGAAGGCTTCCATTTCTGGAATAGAATCATCGGAAAATATGTCACTATCCTTTATGGGGATAGGAGATGAAATAGGTTTTTCTTTGAAAGCCTCGATTTTAGAAACGAGAAGACTGACATTCAATAATGTTGCTCGAAGAGCTTCATCTTTGATTTCAGTGTCAATTTCTTCATCATTCTCTTCTTCTAAGCTGACTGGCTCAGAAGGAAATTCTTCCACATAAATGATGTCTCCACAAGATAACGAATCGTCATCATTAGAATCGGAGAACATCTCAACATGATCTTTTGGGAAGATAAGAGGAGGAGGGATATCACACAAATGCTCGAGAATTCCCTGTGACTCTCTTGGGATTGGGACAAGGTTCTCGACACTAGACTTTATGAATACGTCTGATTCCTTTGCAGGAATTGTGTCAAGAAGCTCATCCCCCATGCTTAGAGAGTGAGTGGGAACCTCGGGTGTGATAACAACAGAATGAGTTTCAACTGATGAACTTGATGAATCATCATCAAAGATATCTTCATCATCACTGTCATCAGGAATGAAACGGAATCGAGAGCTAGATCTGGCTGCTTTTTCTTTTGCAATTGATTCCCTAACAGCTTTTTCAAAGGCATCATGGGAATCTATTTTAGCAACCTGCTCTTCAGTTAATAATTCCGCCATGGATTTCTCATGTGAATTTAGAATTAATGAAAATTGCGGGGGTGGGGATCTGTCAAAACCAGAAGGTTGACATTGATTATCATCATGAGGACCCCCACAATATACACAAGAAAAACTGGGAGCATTCTGAAATGTTTTTTTATTAAACTCCTCAGCTCTTTTCACTAACTCTAGAAGCTCTAGATAAGTGTCTTGCTGGGTTTGCTGAGGAATTTGAGTTATTTGGCACTGTGGAGGTTGGTCGTGATATGGATCGTCGTAATTGTTACAAGGAAATGGATTCCCTGTTTGACAATCCGAGCTAAAATGTGGACCTCCACAATACTCACAAGAAAAGTTCGGTGTATTTTGATACGATGCATCATTGAGATTTGGACAATATGATACTTGCTCGTATAAATGTGATGGGTAATTGGCGAAATTTGAAAAGTCGTTGAATGAGTTCGGATCAGGATCATAAGAAAATGAACTCCTCGAACCACAAAACAAACAACTTCCGTCTCGAATATCATTACCACATTGTTCACATGTACACCAACGACATGGTAAACCAAAAAGCCGCTCACCACAACCAACACAAGGAATAAAATCCGGAGGTGGGACAAGTGGTGTGCTCTGAGAGCTAGGAATTTCCACCACTTCCGTTATTGTCTCAGGTTTTTGTTTTTGAATAACGTGAAGATTGGGCAAGTCGTTCTTTTTAGTCACTGTTCTAAGCTCTGTACGTTTGCTTGACAAACTTTTAACCGTAAATCCTGAAAGGTTAGGATCGATTCTTGACGGTTTGTCATTAATAGCACGTATCTCGGGCTGTGGAGGGTAGTAGGAAGGACTTTGAGAATCCTTGAGAGACTCTTTAGTGGATAATTCACACCAATAACAAGATCCACGATCCTTTGGTGCATGCTTTCCACACCGCTCACACGCACACTTAGAACAATGATGGCTGTCAATCAATGGGCTTTTACAATCAAAACATTTGTACCCGAGAGACGCCATAGAAGAAAGGTATTAGAAGTTTAGAATCAAAATGGATAGAGGGTAAAGGGATAAAGAATCAAAAAGGGTAAGAGGATGAAGATGAATATTTTTGGGTTTTTTGTGTTCGTTGAAAACTTGAATAAAAATGTTTTTGGCAATCGTTCCGTCAAACGAATTAACTTCACGATAATTTTGGTTTTTTTCTGAAAATAAGGAAATATGAACAAAAGATGGTAAATATACAATGGGTGTATATTCAACAATCACTGATGCTTCAAATTCGTTCAACGCAGCACACCTCCCCGGCAGCGGCGCCAAAATTTGATCGACTCCAAACGGTCAACTAAAATCAACCACGAATGTGGTCAACAAGAGTCAAACTAGAAAGGGCACAATGCAAAAATCCAAGGAGTACAGTGTATCCCCGGGTCGTTAAGTCCCAGCGAGGTGTGAAATCTGTAGTAAAACGAATCTGTGATCGCGTGATAATTGAACGGGAAAAGGTTTTGATTTGATTTACACTAGGGAAACGTGAAATAAAGCTAGAAATATGAAAATTACTTATTTAAATAGATAAATTCTATTAAATAGAAGCTATCACTATTTTTCTATTTCGTTTTTCGATAAGGTTTAAAACTAAAAGACGTACGTTTAAATTTAAATAAACGTAAACGTACGAAATAAAACGCGAGTTTTAAGAAATAAAAAACCTACGAATATGAAAATTATATTTTTACAAACCTAATGACAAAAGAAAATTATTGGAAAAAGAAATATATTTTTTTAACTTTTATATTATTTATTATTAATTAAAAACTATTTAAAATAATTAAAATTATAATAAATAGAAGATGAACAGTAAAAATTACAAAACATTTTATATAAATACTAAGTAGTAATATAAGACTAGGAAAAATATAAAAGTGGTACTGAGCTTAACAAATAAGCAGAAAATAAGCAGATAAGCTTAAATGAGCTATAAAGGAAACTGAATACTATAAAAATAAAATTGGAAAACAATAACAACAAGAAATACTTAGGGGAGATGGTGCACGGGGTCCTTTTGGTTTTGTCACTAATAACCACAAGGTCCCAGGTTCGAATCTCACAAACAAACAATTTATACTACTATTTTATTTTTTTGGTTTTTCTTAAATTTTATTTTACAAAACTATTTTAACACTAAAAATAAGCAACTTTTGTAAAAACAATATTATTATAACTTATTAATAAGCTAGTTATAAGCTACTAACCTAGGCAGTTGACCACAGTTGACCAAACAAGCAAATAAGCCAAAACTGACTTGTGTGGGACCCACTATGGTAAAATCTAGTTCCTCTGACTTATGTGAACTTGTTTAAGTAAGAATAAGCAAAAGGGGTCCACTGGATAAGCCAATAAGCCACAATAAGCACTTGCTTATTGTGGACTGAGACAGAAAAATGGGACAAGGTTCAAGGCTTAATCCAAGTGGGGTCCACTGGTCCTAAGGTCAAACAAATGGTCAACTATTGAAGCCTGGTAGGAGGGGGGTTGGGAGAACCAAAGATTGGACTGTGGGACCCACAGGGGTGGCCACAATCAACCACCAAAGGTGGTGGTGTTGCAGAGGTCTGCTGAAGCAGCCCTGCACAGGGCAAAATTGGCCTTTTTCAAGGCCTGAAAAAGCTAGGATAAGCTAATCTAAAAATCCTCAAAAAAATACCTAAGATAGATCAGCTAGGGAACTCTAATAATCCAAAAATTCAACTAATTTCAACTTAAAATGAGACCTATAGAAAATCTTGAAAATCTGCAAAAGTCTGAAAGACCAAACTATAGAACTGTTATGCTAAGTATGGACTGATATGGGTGAATTCTTAGCACAGACCTATGGGATTCACTTGCAAAATGAATAATGGTTAGAAAGGAACCTGAGAATTCAAATAGGGGTCCAAAATAAGCACAGCTTATTTGAGCTTATTGAAGGACAGTTAGGCCTTCTGATAACAGTCCACACTCCACACCTGCAATAAGCTTCAAAACAGCAAAAGAGAAATTGAAAATAGCTTAAATAAGTTACAATAAGCTCAATCAAAGCTGAGGGAAGTGCAATGGAACAGTACACCACCAAATTGACCCACTTTGACCTTTTACCCAAACACCCCTTATTGTTAACTGTTTTGATATAAAAACTAGAAAACTCTGAACTGATTTGAACTTTTGATTCTTTAATGACTAATTAACTTATTTAAGGTGAGAAAAACTAGTGACAAGGTAAAATAAGCTCGAATAAGCTAATGACTAAAGTTTGACTTAGTTGACTGTTTTTAAGTTTTTAAAGTGAAAATGAGATGGAACTGATACTAACTATAAGAATAGCTTAGATTAACCTTAAATTGAGTTATGAACTCAGGAAAAGTTAGAATAAGCTATTAACAAGCTAGGCTACAGAGATATTGACCAGGGTTGACTTTTTGTTGACTTTTTGGGAATTTTGAAATTAGAACAGAACAACCCTCTACTTCAATTACATAAGCTTTAATAAGCTCTAATGAGCTTATTTAAACAAGAATAGTAGCTTGAAAACTTCAAAACAACCAAGAACAAAATTGGCGGGAAAAGCAGTTTATCTGAAAAACATGGAATAACTTTAATTGAACACTGAAATGATAACTTAAATTACTTGAATTATCCAAAAATTACAAATCCCAGAAACTATTACAACTAAAATTTAAACTACGACATGAAAATTAAAACTACACTACTCTAACATCTACTAACTATTTTTTCTCTGTCTTGTGGCCTTTTTATGCTTCCAAAATATCTCCCTTATCACTTTGAAGCTATCCCAGCTGTCCAATTAACTCAATTCAATCTTAGCCTTCCACTTGTAATTTTTGTCGACAAAATCTTTTGAGAAGGTTATATCAATTAAGAAATTTTGTTGTTTGTGGAGGTGGAGGGGAGTTGTTAGTGACTTGGGTGATGAGGTGGAAAGGTGGAGAGGTGGAGGACAGGTGGTGGTGGTTTTGGAGGTGGTATTGGCGGGGATGGTTGTGAGGGAGAAGGTTTGACCGTGGGTCAAACTCTGGTATTAAATACCAGAGTTAGTTGGATCCGGGTTTTATTTAAAAAGGTGGGTTGGGCCTTTTGTATTTTTGGGCTTGGTTGGGGATTAGGATAGTGGATTGGATTTGGTTTATTGGGTGGGTTTATTTAAGGTTTAGGATAATAGGGTCCGGATTTGGATTGCTAAAAACACAAGGATTATTTTGTAATTTGCTGAAAATACATGGACCATTCCTGCCAAATTCCAAAACTATCTCTCAGGACTGAAACTGCCAAGTGTCAATAGTGCAAGGACCGTAAAACATATTTTTCCATTTTAAAACACCCGGGGACTTGTTTTGTCATTTTTAAAACCCCAGGGACTAAAACTGCCATTTGTTTTAAAGTTTCATTCAAGGACCAATTTTGCCAAGTTTGAATATTTCAGGGGCCTTGAATGATAAAATTCCACTTTTTTAGATTCTAGGGGCTAGATTTGTCAATTTATGAAAGTTCAGGGACTAAAATGCAAATTATGCCATTTATTGTTTGTTTTTCCCTGAAACTTATAAAAACACAGTCAGATGATATTTTTATACATTTTTAGACTTTTTAAAGTGTTTTTGACTGTTTCTGTAGCTCAAATGTGAAAGAAATGATGAGTATTTACACACTCATCAAACCTCAATCTTTCCACGCAACTCCTTTTTTATCACCATCACTCTCATCCTTAATTAGGGTTTTAGAAAACTAAACAGTAACAGCATAAAACCATAGAACGTTCACGACTAGTAATCACCTTTGATTGAAGTTCTTTGATAGGAATGTCACCATATTAATCAAACAGTACGCGATCCCTTGATGTCAAAGAAACCCTAAGTAGCAACTTTTAATTATAAATTGAAAACCCTAAAAGTCGATCAACTTGAAAACCTAGGGTTTAGGATAAACACATCAACCAATATCATCATGTAGGGTAAGTAGAATGATCGCCAATAGAAGCAAACAATTATGATAACTTGAATAAAGAACAAACCATAGAAATCGATTTCATATGAAACCCTAAAATTCGAATCAACTTCAAAACTACTTTCTTCCATGAATTATAGGCACCAAGCAACATATAACCAACTTCCATAATGAATTTATTCAATAGAAAATGAAATCAAAGAAGTTTATATCCAGAAAACCCTAAAAATTAAACTTACTGATACGTTTCTGCAGCAGACTTCGAGAAATCATATCTTTCGATTGAAAGGTCAGATTAAAGATCCCTCCAGTGAGAATGTTCCTTGATGTATGAAGAACCTTCAGTTAAAATTTCGTTAAGATCCAACGGTTAACGAATGAGATATCACCTTCTAAAAACAACACTGCAGAAAGTTACGAAAATAAAAACCAAAGACGTTTTTGTTCTTCATTCTTCGACTAAAACCTTGTATAATCCCTAGATCAAGAGCTTCCCAAGCTCTGATACCAATTGTGAAGATCGTTTAGAGCACTAGGAATAACAATAAAAAAAGATAAAAACGTATGCAGCGGAACTAAACAAAAACAATTGTTATTGTAACAAGGTTTCTTCGTCATCATCTTCATAATAATACAATTACAAACACTATAAGCCCCAATACTACTTGATCAATTGTAGTACGGTTACTCAACAATAATAGGAATCATAAGATTCTTGAGGCTAAACAAAACACAACCCTAGGCATTTTCTACAGGAAACACACGCCTAGACACACACACACACACTTTTCCTGGTGTTTACATCTTGACACACATTAAACCTAACGCCCTATGTCTCTTTATATAATAGAGACATTAGGGTTACAAAGGATATCTTCCTAACATTTAAAAGATCTTCTGTAATCTTTCATTCTTTAAAGAATTCTTCCTTTGTCTTCTTAATTCCTTCATCTTTCATATGTTTTATGTTATCAACTTAAATATACGACCCAACACAATCATATATGGTGACATAAGTAGGAAGTTTTCGTCCTACTGGGTGTCTGGGCCCACCGTCTTGTAATTTTGCCCCTCATTCCTATCCAGCACACCGTCATCAGAGTGTTGAACAGGTCCACAGATAAAGCATGTTGCTGTGCTGACTGGCCTGGGTGGCCATGAGTGAAGCAGCTGCATTTGAGTGCTTGTATCCAGGCGACTACATGTATTATCTTGAAGTGTTTAGTTATATAGGTTGTTGAGGATACTATGTTGGTGATCCTTGATACGCATGCTGTTGTATATGCTGGGGTGGTCTACTGTGATAAGTGTTTTAGGAGGTTTGTTGCATTTGTTGTTGTGCTTGAGTTACGAGTGGCTATAAGTTTGCATTTAGGACATTTGAGTTTGGTGCTTCCTATCTACCTTCCTGAATCTCCCACATCATTCTCTCCAGGTAAGCTGCCATTGCATGCGTGATTTGCATGGTTTGTATCCATTCATCATTTGGCAACCTTGAGGATGAACATGTATTGGGTGGAGTTGTAAAATTTCCAATTGGTGGTATTTTCCTTGAAGCGGTTATGATGACTGATTGAGGGCTTTCCCTGAAATGAAAGTATGTTTGGTCCACTTGCTTCCATTGCTGTTGGTTGTAACATAGTGTTATCACTTATGGTTGTTTTGAGATAATGTTGTCCGTCCCTCCTCCGTATGACTGATATCGACCGTGCTGATGGGCCCAGAAGTATCGGACAAGGGTGGTGGTGGTTGTTGTTGATTCTGCTGATTTGACATGTTTGTAAATGAGATTTTTTTAATATGATAATATGACAAGATAAAGGTTTTCGTATTTTGTAACGAAAAAAGTTTTGATATGTGGATTTTCTGACACTGGAAAATGAAAATTTTGGGGCAAAAAACTTTGTTTGTATTTTTGACGAAAAAATTTGTAGTCTATGAGTTTTCCGATGCCCCAAAAAATGGAACTGGTGGCTTTGATTACGGCATGGGTCCCGCGGGTGGTATCATCTTTACGTATTATACATAAAGCAAGGATTTAGGGTTAAATCAATGATGTGAAGTGAGTTGATGATCGTATGTTTGGTTTCCGCGTTCGGTAAGGACCTCGATATAAGATTGATTATCTTGAGACATAGTAACATTCACATACGATTACTGTGTGTTTTGTTTGTGTGAGGCGAGGATATATAGCTTGTGTCAGATTGGATCGTTCTCACTAAATGTATGGGTATTTATAAGGATGCATTTGGAGTTGATTGTGATACGTGGAAGTGATCCAATGGTAACATATGATCTAATGGTCCTGGATAAACCACGTGGTAATCATCTAAAGGAAGAGACAAGAATGACATGTGGCATGACATGATTGACTCAGGTGGTTATGGTGATCTTCGAAAAGATCTGTACCTACTAGCGAAATACTCGCGACATTCCTCTAAACGAATGAGGTGGGTACACTTGGCATGGACGTGCAACAGTTTTGTTGATAAGATCCGAGGCTTGTCCTTGCCCCGAAGTTTGTTATCCAGAAAAGGATACTTATGTTTGGCTGCGAAACTGATTTTTCAGACGACGTATGTTAGGCTTTGAGCATTATAAGATAGTTATAGTAGTATGAGGGCTAAAACTCCTATGGTAGCGAATCTTTTGCAAAGTGACATCAAATTGCAAAGTGTAGAAAACCATACATCAATCTACACGTGTCCCCCTCACTACTTGTCAGTTTCCCTTCTTTTTTTTAAATATTTTTGGTCAGATGGGCAATTTAGTTATTTGACCCATTTTTATATTTCACCATTAAACTTCAAACACACATAACCCTTAAAACGACAAACTTTTACAAAAAACCGATTTCACCATAATTTTTAGAATTTAATACTCTTTAAACTGGTATGAATTTTGATATATAAATCATAATTTTTTTAAATATTTTAAGTGGGTTCTGATTTTCTTAAAATTTTCCGCATACTCTACCCTAATTTTGTCTAATTTAAAGGCTGAATTATGCAAAACTTAAAACATGAAAGTTGTAGATTTTTGGACATTCTTTTCCCAAAATTTTGAATCACTCAAATCCGATATGATATGAGTGAGATATCTCACTTTGAAAATGACGTTTTAAACATATTTAGTGCACACAAGGTTTTTGATAAAATGACTAAGAGTGATTTTCCCTATAAAAGTACATTTTTATTGATGAAAAACTCTTTTATTCATGAACTACTATTTTTATTAATGAATAGCTCTTTTTATTGATGAACAACTTTTATTATTGATGAACAACACCTTTTATTTATGAAGAAAACTTTTGTATTGTTAAACAATGTCTATGATGAAAAACACCTTTTATTGATGAATGACATTTTTTATTGATAAACAACTCTTGTTATTGATGAATAACACTTTTTATTGATGAACAACTATTTATATTGATGAACAACGTGTATGATGAAACACTCATTTTGTTGAGGAACATCGTATATGATGAACAACCTTTTTTTTTTTTTATTGATAAACAACTATTTTTATTTATGAACACATCATTTTTTTTAATTGATGAACGACGTCAATGGTGGACAACCTAACTAATAAACATTGTGATTTTTTTATAATTTTTTTAGAAAATTGATGAACAAATTGATTTTTTTAGAAAACTCATGAACAACGTGATCTAACTGATAAATGTTATGATGTTGTTCATAAAAAAAAACTAATGAACTGATAAAAAAGAGTAACTGATGAACAAAACTAGCTGATGAACAAGACTAACTGATAAAAAAAACTGATGAACAAGACTACTGATGCATCAAACAACATCAATCTACACTTTGTTCATCAGTCTTCATCATAAAATAGGTTGTTCATCAATAAAAAAAGATTTGTTCATAAATAGAACGTGTTGTTCATCAATAAAGAGAGTTATTTATCATATGCGATGTTCATCAATTGAAAGAGTTGTCTGATAAGGATTTATTTGATACCTTTTTAAGGGGTTATTTAAGCCTAAAAGTCATATGTAATTGATCAAATATTGCCCTAAATCATTTCTTTTTGCATTTTAGGTACTTAGGACGTGAATTGTAGAAACTGGCATGATTTGGACCAAAAATGATAAGAAAACGAAGAAAAATGACCAAGTCAAGAATCTGTCAAAGGGGACCTGACGGCGTCACGACTTATAACCTGACGCCGTCACTTGTATTTGAAGACCCAGACTCTTTGCAATTTTATAACATGACTGCTCAGACATTTTTATACGTGACAGCCTCAAGATGGAGCTGAGGGCGTCAAGACGGCGATTACTCAGACGAAACCCTAATTGGAGGCGAGCTGACGGCGTCACAATTTGCATGTGACGCCGTCACAAGTGTATTCCTATACATATTTTTTGTATTTTTCTCATTCATTGTAACATCTTGAAGTCATACTTTGGAGTACTAAAACCTAAACGAATTTCAGACCTTTTGTAGGGTTTTTTCTAGTCCTTTTCACCCATGTGTAATTAAAGATAAGTATTCATTTAGTCATTCAATATGTCTATGTGCTGTTTTATTATTTGTTTCTCTTTTCTTCGTTATAACGGTTGGTCCGGTTTAACTTGAGCAACTCATGAATTAACAAAATAAACACAAACACGTGTCGTTTGGACATGAAAAGTATAACGAGTTTATGATTCATGATAAGGGAAATTACAAGGTTACTCAAGAACCCAGTTAGACACACTAATGACTTGGTTGGCTTTTCAATGAGGATAGTTGCAGACGGCTATCCCCGATGAGAGACAAATTAAGAGACACTTAGAAGAAAGCTAGGATTGGGTTCTAAGTGTGTTGAGGATTCTAACACTCTAACTATGTTGTGGTATCCTTACTTCTTACTCTTGTTGAATGCACACACTCTACTTTGGTTGGAACGGGTTTATATAGTGGTGAGGTTACTGTTGCTTCACGTGGGAATAGTGATCTTGCCAACTGTTCATAGATAGGCACGTGCCTAGACATCTAGCCTTGATGTCCTTTTGGTTTACTGGAGTTGACAGCACTGGGTTCCCATGAGCTTCTTTTGTGTCTTGGGAAGGAACAAAGTTTATCTTCCCAAGAGTTTTCCCGCTTAAACTCTATAGTCTTCACCTAACCTTCTTGGTATTTTGATCAGAGAGCTGATAGATCATCAAGGTATTCCTGCCCATGATGATCCCCTGTTATTTTGAGCTAGAATTCTTTGTACATACTGGCTGATGAGCAATTAGTAATTTTGTAAGAACTCTTTGAGAATATCTAAGGCATGAGCTTCTGCTGTTGACGTTCCGTGAGTTTGTCTTCTTTAATCAGTTCATCCCAGATTCTTGGTGTCTCTCATTATTGATCCTTGTTTCAGGGTGTCATGTTGATCAGTCTTAACTTCTTGATCAGTTAGATTTGAAGATTAGTGAGGTGATCATTGTCAATGAGAGAAAGGCCATCAGGGATATAGAGACATTTGTCAGATCTCAGTTTCCCTGATGTTTGCTAAAGTACCTTACTCACTAAGACTGCATCAGTTGAGTAAAGCGCTTCTTCAGTTGGTCTTTGCCAACTCTTTGAAGAATGCTATCTGAGCTACATCCCTTTATCTGGGAGAGACATTCTCACTGGCCATCAGTGAGTTAGATGATCACTGATATTTTGTCAGTGAGTGTCTGGGTTATTTTATTTTCAAATCTTTGTCAGGGACATTTGGGTTAGTTGCTGACCTAACAATCTCCCCCTATTTGAACATAAAGATGGCTCGGGATTTATCAGGGATAAGTGAGCATAACGGCTTCTTCTTATCCTCTGACTTACAACAAGGTATAATGTACGACTTTTGTTTTGATTCTATTTTCTACTAATTGTTGGATATTATCAGTGATAAGTGAGCATAACGGCTTATTCTTAAACACTGGTTTACAAGTATAATCTACAGTAAACAATGTCGCTATAGGCTCTTGTCTTTGATACCTGTTGTTGAAGATGAAGTTTTAGGCTATTTTCTTCATCTTTAGTCACCATCTTTATTCTTGGTTCGATCTTTACTTAGTTTGATGATGACCTCCTAAACATTTATGTTCAGGGTCTCCTGAGCTTTATTGCTGGTCTCCTGAGTATTCTCTCAGGGTCTCCCGTCTTCAGGGTTTTGCTTAGGAGTTTCTTTGTTTTAGTTCTCAGCAAAAATTTGCTAATCATAGATATCCTAAGCTATTATCAGTTTGTAAGTGAGCAAAAGAAGGATTCTTCTTACAAACTGATTTACAACAAGGAAACTTATACATATTATTCAGTAAAAGCAAATTCTTTGTTATCTTTGAACCATCTCTCCTTTGGTGTGCTCAGGGTCATGTTCTCTGATTCTTGTTTTGCTCGAGACATTATAATAATTATTTCATGTGGACTCAGTTCCTGATGATTTGTGCATCAGGTTCACACATTTTTAGTCATGGCAATCACAGATTCTCATAAATGCTTGCCCCCAATAGCTGCAACTTTATTGAAAGATTTTGGAGTTCGTGCATTTATGGTTGTGGTTCAGGCTAAAGGAACTCAGTTCCTTTGTTGAATGTCTATCAGTTAGAATGATAGACCTCCTGAGCAAGTTTGCTCAGGGTCTCAGAGAGTGACTCACTGATGCTATGAACAAACTATTTGTGAGTCATGCTCTCTGGATCACTGATGGTCAGTGAGAAGTTTAGACCTTTCTATTCTTAGTTTACATGAAAGAAGAGATTAGTTCACATTTTGATTCATTAATCTCTCCATGACTAGAATTTACAAGTTATCTAAACTTAATCAGTAGTAAGTGAGCAAAGGCTTCTTCTTACATACTGATCATTACATCAAAGAATTACAATATTTATCATACCTAATTCTATGATGCTGATGAACTACAAATGGAGACTGGAGCTTGACTCTGTTCTCTTCAGTTCTGCAACCTTTTCAGTCTGTGGTCCAGCGTCTTCGTACTTTAGTGCTCTGTGAACCAGCAACCACTCTGGCCAGAGTCTTATAGACTTATCAGGTAGTAACTGAGTACTACCCGGTTTAGGCTTTCCAGTCGCAGGTCTTTGAACAACCCTAATCAAGAAGCTGATCTTGCCTCAGTGGTTGATCTTGGTTGCTCAGATGGGAGACTGTTTTGTTTACTGGCTGGTTTGATGGACGGGTAAAGCTAAGTAGCTTTTCCGTTGCAGATCAGCCAGATTTTAACCCAGCTGGCATCCATGTCCTTTGTGCTTTCGGGCTGGGCAGCAACAAGGATTAAGAAATTAGGGATTTCCATCCTTTTCTGCTTAACGTTGTTTAGGAGAGTTTTTAAAGGGGCAGGAATCATAATGATACATGCTGCATATTCTGCATCTTTCCTAACAACGTATCCTCTTCCCTAATCTATTCCCCTTTAATAGCCTCTGATGATCCATCATTTTTCGCACCAAATATGGTTGTTACAGAGATTAACCATATTAAATCCAAGGATGTTTCCACTGTCATAGCTTGCATGGAACTAAGTTCCTGACCGGATCTAAACACACACGTTGTGTTGGGGATACTTTGAGTATATACTTGATAGCACGCGGAATTTACTACCAAGTACTTAGAAGATGTTTTGTGTTTGGTGATTGATTGAATAAAACAATAAGAACAAATAAGAACACAAAACAATATCAACCAAACAATCACTTCAATATATATCAAACGATTACAATATGAACGTGAAGCTCTTGATAATTCGTATGAAGGGATATTAAAGTCTGTTTTAGTTGCTGTTAAAGATGCTTATGAAATTCAGGGGAGGAATTAAGAAGTCAGAGATGGATTGTAAACAGGTGCATAAAATTTATTCATTAAAGATGGATTCATTACATAAGAGCTTCACATAAGAAAAACCAACAAAACCTACAAACCCAACACAACACAAACACAACACAACTACTTCAGTTTCCCTTTTCCTTTTCCTTGGACATCTGGCATGGTTTTGCGCATGCGGACTCCTTTGCCACCCATGGCGTCAGACACCTTCTTGCAAGGGAGTGCCAGCACTATTGTCCTTGGTTTTGGATCTTGCTTCTTCTCAGGAACAGGGATCCTCTTCATTGATGATGCAGCTTTTGATAGTTTGTATGAAGGGATATTAGGTATTAGGTATATCTAAACCCTAACTAAGGATCTCTTTTTATAATGTAAAGAGTCCTATACAAGTAAAACATCTAACCGTATCACTCTATACAAATAAGATATATACCATATCTTTTCTATATTTTTCTTCACTCGTTTTCACCTTGATCTCTTAAGCAGTCCTAACTTTTCTTGTATTCTTCTCTTCCATCAGTAGTCCTAACTGTTCTTGTATTCTTTAACCGTACTAACTGCTTAAGTTTAATTCCCAACAATCCTCCCCTAAACTTATGATTTCTATGCAAATCAATAAGTTTCTAGAATTAAACATCTGATTATGTTGATGGGGTAGATTCTTTGAAACATTTATCTTTAATCTCGAAACACTTGGGAATTTTCTTCACATATCGTACTCTTTTGGTCAACTCCTCAAAAATTACCAAAATTAGTTTAATTCCATCAAGGAATTAATTCCTTATACCAACCCAAGAGTTAATTCCTCATATCAACCCCGCATTTAATGTCATTAAACCTTCATTAATTCTATAAAAAAAAAACCTCAAATCATCCACACAAAATCTTCAACTTTACAATGAATTCTTTCCCATCAAACATTATAGAGATTTCGTCCGATTCTTCTTCTGACTCATCTTCTGGAGGATCGAGAAACTATTTTCCACCAAACTATTCTTCAACCTCAAGAAACAATCTTTCAAAGAAAAAGGTTGAAATAACCTCTTCTGAAGAACCTTCAACAGATGAACGTCCACCTTATGTGGATGATTCATCCTCCTCTTCTGACTCATCTGATGATGATGATCTTCAAGAGCTATCAATCTTATTAACAAAAGAGTTTGAAAAAGCTGCATCATCAAAGAAGAGGATCCCTGTTCTTGAGAAGAAGCAAGATCCAAAACCAAGAACAGTAGTGCTGGCTCTCCTTTGCAAGAAGGTGTCTGACGCCATGGGTGGCAGAGGAGTTCGCATGCGCAAAACCATGCCAGATGTCCAAGGAAAAGGAAAAGGGAAACTGAAGTAGTTGTGTTGTGTTTTTGTTGTGTTGGGTTTGTAGGTTTTGTTGGTTTTTCTTATGTGAAGCTCTTATGTAATGAATCCATCTTTAATGAATAAATTTTATGCACCTGCTTACAATCCATCTCTGACTTCTTAATTCCTCCCCTGAATTTCATAAGCATCTTTAACAGCAACTAGAACAGACTTTAATCCTCCCCTGTTTCGAAGAATCTTCACCATCAGATGAACTAGAATAAATCACATCCAAGCTCAGCATCCAATATGAGAATTTGTACATGTTACCATCAATTCAGTTATTTAGTTTCAAACTGCTCTCAACACTTCCAGATGTATTACCTTCTGAGAGAGGTGTATCACAGAGCATAAACTCAGTAGGAACTAATGTTGAATAATCAGTACAAACTGGTGAAGCCAGCAGTCCAAACTGTTAACCCCAACAATACTAACTGTTAGCAAAAAGTTTTCAGAGATAAAATCAAATTATAAGGTTAATGTGGATTCGAAAACAGTTTTGTCCACTTATAGTTTTTAGCAAACTATCAGCTATGAATGGATTTGACTTGTCTTTACCAATAGCCGTTTGCTATGGACTAGCCAACTCTTCACACTTAGATTTGGTGAGTTGATAACCAACCAGTTTTTGGTAAACTGTCAACCATAAACGGATTTGAGTAGTCTTTACCAGAAACCGTTTGATCTGGACTAGTTGATTCTTATGTTGGTTAGACATGGTGAATCAATTACCATTTGTTGTGTGACAAGCATGCACACTGGACAATCAAAACCACCATACTTTTCAAAGCACAATCCAAAGCAAAAAGCTTTTCTTAACCTGAAATGTTAGTCCAAAACCAAAGAAAACACAATACACAATATTTTCTTGTAACAGTTATCACAATTGACTAACAAATTCTCAAGCAGTACTAAAAATTATCAAGCAGTCTTAACTATACAAATAGCACAACTAGCAGTACAAAAACCAAAAACATTTAGACATTAATCTTTTGAAGGATTAAGCATTCCAATACCTGTTACCAAGTACTGAAATTTGCTTACATCAAAACCTTTTGTTAAGAGATCAGCAAAGTTGTCATCAGTGTGTATTTTAACAACTTGTATTAACTTCTTTTCAGCACAGTCTCTTATAAAATGATGTCTAATTTCAATATGTTTAGTTTTTGAATGTTGAACTGGATTCTTAATGATACACATTGTACTGCTATTGTCTATATGTATAATGGTGTTTAAGAAATTGTACCCATAATCAAGCATCTGGTTTTGAATCCATAGTACTTGAGTACAACAACTTGCAGCTTCCACATATTCTGCTTCAATAGTAGATGTGGCCACCATAGTCTGCTTCTTACACTGCCAAGAGATTAATCTTCGACCTAAGAACTGACAACCACCTGTTGTAGATTTTCTATCCATGTTAGCACCAGCATAATCAGAATCAGAGAATGCCACTAGATCAAATGCAGACTCTTTAGGATGCCATAGCCCCAAGTTAGGCTGACCTTTAAGGTATCTGAAGATTCTCTTTACTGCTGTGAGATGAGACACCTTAGGATTTACTTGGAATCTTGCATAGGCACAAACAACAAACATAATGTCTGGCCTAGATGATGTAAGGTACATCAGAGACCCAATCATAGATCTATGCATGTGCACATCCACATCTTCACCACTGTGATCCTTTAATAGCAAATGTGTCTCTTTGTCAACTGGTGTACTAGCAACTTTGGCATCTGTGAATTGGAATTTCCTCAATATTTCACCAACATATTTATCCTGAGAGATAAATATACCATCTGGATTTTGCTGTACTTGAAGACCTAGAAAGAAGGTAAGCTCTCCCATAGAACTCATCTAAAATTGGTCTTTCATCAGCTTTTCAAATTCCTTACACATCTGTTTCTTTGTAGAACCAAAAATGATGTCATCTACATAGACTTGTACCAGTAGAATATCACCCTTGTTCCTTTTAATAAAGATAGTTTGATCAATTTTCCCTCTATGAAACCCATTCTTTAGAAGATATTTAGCAAGAGTTTCATACCAAGCTCTTGGAGCCTGATGCAATCCATATAGAGCTTTCACCACCTTATAAACCTTGTCAGGATGCTCTGGGTCTATAAAACCTGGAGGTTGTGAAACATAGACCTCCTCATCTATAGTACCATACAGAAAGGCACTTTTCACATCCATTTGATAGACCATAAACCCCATAAATGAAGCATAAGCAAGAAATAATCTTATTGCTTCAATCCTGGCAACTGGAGCAAAAACTTACTCATAATCTATACCCTCTTCCTGAGTATAGCCTTGAGCAACCAATCTTGCTTTGTTCTTTATCACAATGCCCCTCTCATCCTTCTTGTTCCTGAATACCCACTTTGTACCAATCACTCTCATTCCTTTTGGTAGATCAACCAGAACCTATACATTCTGAATTTTGAATTGAAGTAGCTCTTCTTGCATAGCTTCAACCCAACTTGATTCTTCTAAAGCTTTTAACACATTCTTGGGTTCAATCTGAGATAGAAAACATACAAACATACACTCATGCTCATCTTCATGATGTTTCTCCTCATATACCACACTGAGAAATCCATAATGATCTAGGTCTTGTATTTGCCTTCTGGTCTTGACTCCAGATTGTACATCTCCTATGATATTGGTAAGTGGATGATTCCTATGTACAATAGTATAGGGAGTAGAAGGAGCTGCATAGCTGGTAGGCATGTTTTGCAGACCATCTCCAAAGAAATCAAACTCATCAACTTGAGAAGCAGTATCAACTGATGAATCAAGATGAGGTTGACTTGGTCCAGCAGCATCACTATTTTGCTCAGCAGTTGTAACTTGTGGCTGAGCAGTACTAACTCCATTTGTACTGCTCGTTGGATTTTTGGCTTCTTTACCATTCTGACCACTGGTTTCAGCAACATCTTTCTCTTTGTCTATACCACTTGATGAAGGAATATCATCTTTCTTTGTAGAAGATTCATTCACTGGACTTTCTTCCATGACTGGTATGAAAATGCAATCATCATCTTCCTCCTCTGAACCTGCATCATGGTTAGTATTTATACCTGTAACAGGTACATAATTCATGGAATCTGAAAGACTGTCAATATCAAAGATCCAATCTGGACCTACACCTGCAACATTTGGTTTATTCTCCAAAAATTCTATGTGCAGATTTTCTTCTACATGCTTGGTGCTTGTATTGTACACCCTAAAAGCCTTACTGTACAGAGAATAACCAACAAAGAAACCTTCCTCAGATTTCCCATCAAACTTTCCTAGTTGGTCTTTGGTATTAAGGATAGTAACATGACAACCAAAAGGTCTCATGAAGCTTAAAGCAGGGGTTCTACCTCTAAGAAGCTCATAAGCAGTCTTATTGTGAGGTTGCACAACTAAAACCCTATTCAATACATAACAAGCAGTGCTAACTGCTTCAGCCCAAAATGAAATTGGTAGCTTAGAGTCAGCTAACATTGTCCTAGCAGCCTCTATAAGAGTCCTATTCTTTCTCTCAGCTACACCATTTTGCTGTGGGGTTCTAGCTACACTAAACTCCCTCTTAATGCCTTTTTCTCTGCAAAAATCATCCATCACCCTATTCTTAAATTCAGTCCCATTGTCACATCTGATTATTTTAACTTTCTTATCAAATAGGTTTTCTACTTCAACAATAAAGGTCTTAAGGATTTCACTTGTCTCATCCTTAGTTTTCATAAAGAATACCCAAGAAAACCTACTATAATCATCAGTGACAACAAGGCAGTATCTCTTAAAGGTCAAGCTATTCACAGAGGTAGGACCAAACAAGTCCGTATGCAACATATATAAAGCTTGAGAAATAAAGTTTTGGGATTTTGGCTTACATGAGGCTTTGTGTTGCTTACCTTTAAGGCAAGAAACGCAGGTTTGGTGATTGAGAAAAGTTTTACTTGGTAAACCACTTACCAACCCATTTTTAGCAATATTGTTAATGGTTTTAAAATTAACATGACCAAGCCTCCTGTGCCACAACATTGATTCTTCCAATGTGGCTTTTGCAACTAGACAAGTAAGGCCAACCTTAGGAACTAGTTTATTCATCTCAACACTGTATGTATTATCCTTTCTAGGGATTTTAAGCAATACTTGACTTTCATCAGGTAGCTTGAAATCAGGAAAAAGTACAAGACAATCAGTATCAGTAAATAAAACTTTGTTCTGTTTATCACAAATTTTTGATACACTGAAAAGATTGTACTTAAGTTCTGGTACATAATACACATTTTGAAAATCAAGGTTACCAGTTTTAATTACCCCTTTACCAGTAATCCTTCCTCCAATACCACCACCAAAGACAACTGGTCCTCCATCCAGAGCAATAAAGTCTGAAAGATGTGACATGTTGCCTTTCATGTGCCTTGAACATCCACTGTCTGAATATCCTCTATCTTCTTTACCATTTGAAGGATGTTCATGCACATAAAATAAAGGTGTTAGTTTCTTTTGGGGATCCAAACCATCACTAGTTTGGATCTACCTTGTGCATCAAGATGAGAAAACTTGTTGGAGGTCTTTGATGCACCATTGGGTTTGGTAGAATTTCTAACCCAATGTGCTGAGGCCTTGACAGCATTGCCCCTTTTTCCCTTAACATTTAAGTGCCTAGCAGTAGGATTTGCTGGTTTAACAGTTGGAACTGTTGACCTAGCAGTTGGGACTGCTGACCTAGCTGTTGGAACTGGTTGTTTAATTTTAGGCACCCACTTCTGATTAGTCATTGCTGTTTTCTGATAAAAATGCCTTTTAACTGTTTGTTCATGATTTGAAAATTGTTTTGCACTAGAAACAGTTTGCTTGTTATTAAACCACTTATTTTGACTAGCAGTTGAAACTGTTTTGATGCCAGTCTTTAACATAACAGCTTTGGGTGACATCTTATGATTTGCATTAGGGTTTGTCAATCTAGTTGGACTATTTTGAGTTACCCTATCATTGTTATTCCTGTTCACCCTTGCATTCCCAGAAACCCTCTTTTTCCATGGGTTAGAATCACAATAAGCAGCCATATGATCAAAACTTCCACAAACAAAGCACACTTTTCTAATCATGGCAAACTTATCATCCAATTTCTTAGATTTTGAGTGATTCCAGTTCCTATGACTACCCTCAGAACTCGATGATCTATTCTTAGTCCTATACATCTCAGCATATCGAACACTTTTCCTAACTGGTTTTATGTTTTCAGTCTTAACCACTTTAGGAGCATGTTTAACTTCTACCTTAACAACATTAGGTTTGTCCTTAACCTCTACATTCTCATCATCAGATGTCCAATCCTCAATAGTCGGTGCATCTGAGTTCCTATCAGAGGACATCTTTTCCTCAGAAAGAGATTTATCACTAGCACTCACAAAAGAATCTTCTGCCTTAACAAATTTAACAGGATTCTCACTAATCTTAACACCATATCCAGGAAAATCCATATCCTTAAACTCTTCTAAACCTGTATGAGCTAAATCAATTCCTGGTGGAACAAACATTCCTCTAAGAGGGGGTGCAACTGACTTATAACCTAAACCAGATTTAGCTTTGTTAAGTATTTGACTCTCTACTATCTTCTTAACTCCATTTGAAGTATGTTCAAGAGTATCTACACTTAACTGGATGTTTTTTTTCTTCCTTTTAAGCTTTTCTAGTTCATATACAAGTCAACTCATTTTATTATCTTTTATTTGCTATTCCCTCTTTAAAATACCTATCTCATCAGAGAAGTTTGACTCATTCTGTCTATAAAACATAATTTGTTCTTCCAAAACAGCTAGTCCTCTTTTATGATTTGTCAGACTAGAATTTACTTGATTAAATTCAACTCTAAGATCATCATACTGTTACTTAACATTTTCATAATCTTTTAAAGCACGACAAGAATTTGAACATTTTTCAAGTATATGTACCTCAGAGTCTGAGAAAGCCATCAAACCCAAGTTAGCTGGTTCCTCTTCTTCCTCCATGAAGCTCCAATGAAATCCAGCTCCATCTACAGCTACCATAGCCTTAGAAGAAGGCTCTTCAACATTAACTGTTCTCCTTGTTCCTTGCTAATTCTTAAACCCTTGACTCTGGTTGCTTTGTTGTATTGGACCTCTACATTCCCTGGAAAAGTGCCCCATCTTGTGACAATTAAAGCATTCTACCTTAGACTTATCATACCCAGCAACATCTCTTCCATTGAAGGTAATCTTATTCCCAGTCCTTTGGTAATACTTCTTAGCCCTGATGCTTATCAAAGCCAACTGCCACTTTAAATCCATAGCTTCCAAATCATCTTCAGCAATTTGAAGAAGATCTTCATTAAAGATCTTAGACCCACCAGACTGTTCTGACACAAATGCATATATGGTCTCTTCAGTCAAGCCAGCAGTACTAGTTTTTACACTAGCAGTGCTAACTGTTGGTTTAGCAGTACCAACTGCTTCTTCATCTTCATGATTCAAACTGTTTGAAGAAGACACAAAAGTCATATTCCCTGAACTGGAACTGGTGCTACCACTCTTCTTGACCTTCTGCTCAACAATCTTAAGATTGTTGTAAAGCTCATTCATTGTCGTTTTCTCCAACTTTGGTTTATTGCTACAAACCACAACATAAGTGTTCCATTCAGCAGGTAAACTATTTAGAAATTTCATGTTGAGGTCTTCCTGAGGTATCACAATCTTCAACACAGTAAGTTGACTGATGATCTTTTGAAGCCTATTAAAGATATGGTCCAAAGTTTCATTGTTTGATGCAGTGAAGTTCTCATAACTTTGCTTAAGTAGGATTTTCTGTGCCTTCTTGGTAGCTTCATTGCCACCAAATCTTTCCACCACTGCTTCAAAAAGAGTTTTAGCCGACTCGTAATGGCTAAAGTTCAGCACTTGATCATTAGGAATTGCCATTAGTAACAAATTCCTAGCCTTCTGATCATTCTTCTTTTTGATTCTCTCCTTGTTTGTAACTGGCTTAGTATTAAGCTTTGTAATCTTGGAACCATCAGCACGTGTTTCTTCAACAGGAATTGGTTTGAAGGAATCACCATTGATAATGATATCCCATAATGCATAGTCTTGCACCATGAAATATTGCTCTATTCTGAGCCGCCATAAATCGTATTCATTCTGTTTCAGCATGGGATGTTTAGCAAGGATTGAGGTTTGAGGTGTCTCCATGTCCATCTTCTTGGTTGCTAGTAAGCAAATGCTTCTGGTTCTTCTAAACTCAAAGTATCAGAAACCTGTCTCTGATACTACTTGACCGGATCTAAACACACACATTGTGTTGAGGATACTTTGAGTATATACTTGATAGCACGCGAAATTTACTACCAAGTACTTAGAAGATGTTTTGTGTTTGGTGATTGATTGAATAAAACAATAAGAACAAATAAGAACACAAACAATATCAACCAAACAATCACTTCAATATATATCAAACGATTACAATATGAACGTAAAGCTCTTGATAATTCGTATGAAGGGATATTAGGTATTAGGTATATCTAAACCCTAACTGAGGATCTCTTTTTATAATGTAAAGAGTCCTATACAAGTAAAACATCTAACCGTATCACTCTATACAAATAAGATATATACCATATCTTTTCTATATTTATCTTCACTCATTTTCACCTTGATCTCTTAAGCAGTCCTAACTTTTCTTGTATTCTTCTCTTCCATCAGCAGTCCTAACTGTTCTTGTATTCTTCAACCGTACCTTAGGCACTGGTGGTGCTGAGGTGGAATGGATGAAGTGATGGTGGATAGGCAGTTTGAGCATTACCTCACACCAGAAAGATTTAGTGGAATTTTCTTGTTTGAGGAGACGCTCGAGGATGTTATGGAGGGGATTTTGATGTTAGGGTTTTTGTAGTGGATGGTGGTTGAATGTTATTAGCCGTCATTTAAGAACGGATAAAAGTTATTAGTAGTCATTTAAGAACGGATCTAGATCATAAGAATGATCCACCCGATCTGATACCACTTGTTGGTCCGGTTTAACTTGAGCAACTTATGAATTAACGAAATAAATACAAACACGTGCCGTTTGGACATGAAAAGTATAACGAGTTTATGATTCATGATAAGCAAAATTACAAGCTTACTCAAGAACCCACTTAGTCACACTAATGACTTGGTTGGCTTTTCAATGAGGATAGTTGCAGACGGCTATCTCCGATGAGAGACAAATTAAGAGACACTTAGAAGCAAGCTAGGCTTGGGTTCTAAGTGTGTTGAGGATTCTAACACTCTAACTATGTTGTGGTATCCTCACTTCTTAATCTCGTTGAATGCGTACACTCTGCTTTGGTTGGAACGGGTTTATATAGCGGTGAGGTTACTGTTGCTTCACTTGGGAATAGTGATCTTGCCAACTGTTCGTAGATAGGCACGTGCCTAGACATCTAGCCTTGATGTCCTTTTGGTTTACCGGAGTTGACAGCACTGGGTTCCCATGAGCTTCTTTTGTGTCTTAGGAAGGAACAAAGTTTATCTTCCCAAGAGTTTTCCCGCTTAAACTCTATAGTCTTCACCTAACCTTCTTGGTATTTTATTAGAGAGCTGATAAATCATCAAGGTATTCCTGCCCTTGATGATCCCCTGTTATTTTGAGCTAGAGTTCTTTGTACATACTGGCTGATGAGCACTTAGTAAATTTGTAAGAACTCTTTGACAATACCTAAGGCATGAGCTTCTGCTGTTGACGTTCAGTGAGTTTGTCTTCTTTAATCAGTTAATCCCAGATTCTTGGCGTCTCTGATTCTTGATCCTTGTTTCAAGGAGTCATGTTGATCAGTCATAACTTCTTGATTAGTTAGATTTGAAGGTTGGTGAGGTGGTCATTTTCAATGAGAGAAAGGCCATCAGGGATATAGAGACATTTGTCAAATCTCAGTGTCCCTGATGTTTGATCAAGTACCCTACTCACTGAGACTGCATCAGTTGAGTAAATGATTCTTCAGTTGGTCTTTGCCAACTCTTTGAAGAATGCTATCTGAGCTATATCCCTTTATCAGGGAGAGACATTCTCATTGACCATCAGCGAGTTAGATGATCACTTATGTTTTGTCAGTGAGTGTCTGGGCTATTTTATGTTCAAATCTTTGTCTGGTACATTTAGGTTAATTGTTGACCCAACAATAACATGTTAGGCTAGATTTACTTGTGTTTGCTTAGATCTAATGAAACCTAGTTATTGATCATCGATTTGTCGCCTCTTATTTAATTGATTGCTTTAGCTTTAGGAGTAGGAAAACTGGCTATTTTCTTATATGTGTTACCTTGAACGTCTTACTAAACGCAACCATAGAGTGCACTATTGGTTTTTCTTGTTGTATTTATTGCATGAACTGCGGCTTGTAGATCGTAGAAAACTTAATAGACTTTAAGGATTTTAGGGGTGATTTATACGTTCATAGAGTTAGGGACTTCGGCACCTCCCCACGATCGATATTAAGGAATACAATGCTTCAACCAAAATAAGGACGTAACAATTCGACAAATCAGTAGGAGATAACTAGGGAGTAAGGAAATCTAAGTGAACATGTTTTCCCTATTATAAGAGTTACCACTTTTATTTTCTCATTTATTAGTTTAATTTATTTTATTATTAGATTTGGTTTAGTTAGCTAGTATCTAAACCGCCCACTCTTCAAACCCCTATATTTTTAATTGCTTTTCATAAAATATAAAAATACAAAAAGACTCATCCCTCACCTTTAGACCTATCTCGACATATACTTCGGCCTTCACATACACTATTCCCCTAGAGAACGATCAATCCCCCGTGTCTTGCCTATACTACACTACAACGGTTAGGTACACTGCCTAGGAGGATTGTAAAACTTCTTGTGAGGTCTTACAACCGCCGCATCAAGTTTTTCGCACCGCCGTCCAGGAATAGTATAGGTTTCGATTTCTATCTCTTTTTGTTCTACTCACTAGATTCCTATCAAGTGATATTTTTCTTTTTCTTTTTATTAAGCTTTCTTTTAATCTATCTTTTCTTTGTTTCCTTTATTTCGTAATTCTCTTCATTTGCCATCATGGTGAATGAAGGCGTCTTTGAACCCCTTGACCAAGCATACCAACCATACCAAGAGCAACCTCACCAAGACCCACCTCGAGCCTGTACTCTAGGTGAGTACTCCAAACCAAGCCACCAAGGCTATCGAAATACCATTTAGCTCCCTCAAAGAGCCAATGCGTCTCCTTTACGATCCGACACCATCCTGTTGGTGCAAAACGGATGTGAATTACATGGACTTCGTTCAAAAGATCCAAACCAATATCTCAAGGATTTTCTTAAAATTGTTGATTCCGTCTACTTTGATGTTGCTACTCAAAAGACGATGCGATTGCGTCTCTTCTTATTCTCTCTACGTGACCAAGCTAGTAATTGGCTTGAGCGTTTACCAGCGGGATTGATGAAGCGAAAAGTGTACCGCTTTTAGGGGGTCATTTAAGCCCTAAATCGTATTTATTTGATCAAATATAGCCCTAAATCGTTCCTTTTATCATTTTAGGTGCTTTTGAGGAGAAATCTGGAAAAGGAAGCATTTTGGACGATTTTGGAGCATAAAAGTGAAAAAAATGGCAAAGTCTCAAAATTATGCTGGAAAGTACCTTTGACGGAGTCAGGGATTGGTCCAGACGGCGTCACGGCTTGGCAAAAAAGGTGGATATGAAAATTACTAATGATAAGCCAGAGAATTTTGCATGAAAAATCTGACGGCGTCACCCTTTAATGTGATCAAGGCCACCACGGTTTAACTTAAAGAGGGACGGCGTCAAGCTCAATTCTGACGGCGTCACCCCTTGATAGGCCAGAGCGGATTTTGGAGCACTAAAGAGGGACGGCGTCAGGAAGGCCATCCGGGAACACTAAAAGCGGCGAGGTGACGGTGTCAGGATCTATAACGTGACGCCGTCAGCCCTTAAATTCTATATATAGTTTTGCAATTTTTTGTCATTAGTGTGGAGCTTATTGTGTGTAATTTTGGAGGAGAAACCCTAAGACGAATTTCTGCCATTTTTAAGGGTTTTCATACCCTTGGATCTCCCATGTTTAATTGAAGATAAGTAATCGTTTAATCATTCAATATGTCTATGTGTTGTTTGATTACATCTTGTTCTTGTCTTTTAATTAACATGCCAGGCTAGATTTATCTTGTGTTTGCTTAGATCTAATGAAACCTAGCTATTGATTATTGGTTATTAGTGTGTTATTAATTGTATTTGATGATTGTTCATCAATGTTAGGCTTAAGAAAACTGGCTAACTTCCTATTCGGTAACTTGCTTGAACGTCTTAAGAAACATGAACCAATGCGTACTAAGGTTTTTATGGTTGTATTTAATGCATGAGCGAATTCTAGTGATCCCATGTTAGGAGCTTCTTAGCCGGCTCGACATAGGAGTGAAGTAGGAGCTTGTAGAGTTGGGGAAGTACGTACGCCACCCCACGATTGGTATTAAGGAATACACCCGTCATCCACGCAATTAATACACACTAATCAACCGGTAAAAGATAGTTAGGGAGTAAGGAAATCTAAGTAAACACATTTCTCTCCACATAAGTTTCATAACCTTTTCATTTTCTGTTATTTTATTTTATTTGCATTCGTAGTTATTTGGGTTAGTTGACTAGCAACTAATTCCGCCCACTCTTTCAAACCCGAGATTTTTACTTGCTTTCCATAAAAATATAAAAATACAAAAAGAATCTTCCCTCACCCTTAGACCTATTAGAATAGTTTTTCAATCCTAACGACACTATTCCCTGTGGAGAACGATCAATCCCCCGTACTTACCACTACACTATACTACATCGGTCAGGTACACTGCCTGGTGGGGTTGTAAGCCTCTTGAGATCCCTCGAGAGGTAAAACCTGTTGTAAGGTCGCAAAACCACGCATCAAGTTTTTGGCGCCGCTGCCGGGGAATAGTTATTGTTTAGGTTGAATTCTTATTTTATTAGGTCTACTCACTTGATTCCTATCGAGTGAGATATTTATTTTCTTTTTATTAGATTTCTTTAGTCTATCTTTTTCTTTGTGCCCTTTGTTTGTAAAACCATTTTCATTTGTCACCATGGCGGATGAAATTCCATTTAGATCATTAACAATAGAGGAACAATTAATTTACACGGATAGAATTGCTTCCTGTTGTTCCAATGAATTTTTAAGTGATCTTAGATATATACAAGAGGAGATGGGTATAAAGTTTGATAGGTTTGATGAATTATGTGCATGTGCGGCTTCTATTAAACAATCATTGTTAGGATCAACTCCTTTTAGTGAAACCCTTTGGAAAAAATTTGAGGAAAGCTTCCTAACCGTGAACCATAAGTTGAATGAATTGATGGGTTTATATACATCACAACTTGAGGAAACAAATGAGGAGGATTTATCCGACTATAGGTACCATGAGTAAGAAGACCTAGTTTTTAAGAACATGGACCTTGAATTGGACCAAGATTGTGAGATGGTTAGTGTTGAACTACCTAGTTGCATGAGTGGGATAGATTTCACCAAAACGTATGACACGCATGAGGAATCCTTTAGGCAATTGGAACATAGTAATCAAGTTGAATATTACTATGAATCGGACTTAGAATTTCAAATGGCTAGAGAAGGATTTGAGATACTTAGGAATGTGTTTGGGTTAGATCCTACCAAAACACATGATGAACATATAGGTGATTTAGATACTATGGAGAATGAGGTTAGAAATGCAAGACCACTAAATACCCCACAAATCCTACCATCATTTGAGGTTAACACACCGCCCGTAACTTACCCGGAAAAAGTAGAAGAGACTATAGGAACCCCAATAGAGGTAGAGCCCTTGGACCAAACACAACTAGAAGAAATAGGTTTGAATACTTGTAGTCACAACCTTTCTTTTAGTTCTATGGAAGTTCCTAATTTTGATGAACCGGAGCCTCAACCGAGACCCTTACCCAATTTTCCATCCTTGGATGAAAAGTTAGGAATTAAAATAGGTCCCGATCCACCCATCAAACCATATAGTCCGGGTAGTTTTACGATAAAGGTAGTAGACTCTAAGCCTTGTAGAGAGGAAGCCAATATAGGAGTGAACCATGACCTTACATACTTACATTACCCATTTATGGTTGACCATAAGAAACATTATGGGTTTAAACCGGGTTTATTAGGTCAAAGTGAATTCTTAACTAGGACTCTCTCGAAGTTGATAGAAGATGATCCCTTTCTAGGAAAAAATCTTAATCCGCCCATTAGCCCAATTGAATTAGGTAAGGTTATGATGATAGGAGCACACATCTTTGAGCATATAATTCATCCACCACTCTTTACTCACGTGGCATACTCCTACCAAGTTGGTGTGTATCGCTACTATCACCCACACTTAATCTTAAGTGTAGGGAAAACCTCACCTTTATCCGTTAAATAAGGGTAGAGTCAGGCTCGTGACTCGAACAAAAACAAGCGCTTCTTGGGAGGCAACCCAAGCTTTATTTGCTTTGTGTGTTTATTTATTTGTTTGTTTGATTTTATTTGTTTCCGTATGTGTGATTAATTTTTATTATTATTGATTCATGTTCAAAAGTAAATTGTGAAAATGCTTTTAACTTCGTCTTAACTACATATAAAGGTATTTTGCAAAAGTTAAGTGTAAGGGAAATCTAAATCGGTTTATTAGAACACAAATGGACATGAATCGTAATAATAATAAATTAACATACATATTAGTATTTGTTTAAGTCAAATGCTTGTATCGAGTCATAATGATGTTTTGCAGGAATTCCAGGAAGTAAGGTATAGGTTTTTCCAAAATTTTTCCGGAAACTTAACATGAGAATTCTGTCAGATCATTTCTGACGGCGTCAGGATTTACAACCTGAAGGCGTCAGTTTTTAATTTTCTGAAAATTTTGAAAGTTTTGTTTTCATAAAAAGTTTTTATTAAATCTCTAACTTATAATCTCTAGGAATCTGCAAAACAATCATTCCACAAGCATTATATCCTTATATATAGAGTTTATCCCGCTGATGTTATGCAGGTTTTCGTGTTTGTTTTCTCAGGTTTAACAGGTTATTTTGGACAAGGAGATGTATGTGGAATCAAGTTTATGGCGATGCATTAGTCGTAAAGCTTCAACATTACTTTGGAAGAAGATCTAACCGTGTTACCACATTATCCACCGAGCGAATCAGGGGAGTATTTGATTTCATTCTTTTACCTTATTACTTTTACATCTTGTTATTTGAACATTGGGGACAATGTTCATCTTATGTGTAAGGGGGGGGGGGGGGTAAAAGTACGATACTTTAGAGAATACAATTGCACTTGATTTTTGTTTATTTAATAGTAGATGTGTAATAAAACTGAGAGAAACACCTGTTAGGATAATTTTAGTGCCAAATTTAAAATTTTTTACAACATATAGGAGTGAAACTTTGATCTTAATGAGCATCTCACGGATAGGAGTTATATGACTAGCACAAAAACCGTACCACTAAAAAATTTTCCACCCCCAAATATGTGAGGTTCGCCCCTAGAATTGGTAGGAAAAGCATTTACGCTATGATGTGTGTACCGGTAGCACTTAGATTCTAGAACTTGCGTTAGGACCATTCCGAGGCCACAAGTGAGACTACATTCGTGTAGTTAGATTTACTACATGATAAGAGGCATTAGGATTAACCCATTGTTTTACACCTGTGATTTTGTTATAATTACGTTGGCTACATTGGTCAAGTAATTCCCCCACACCCTTTGCGTTGTAATTATTTTTAGTACACGATACCCCTAGTACACCCCTCAGAGCCTATCTTTTGTTTCGACCTTTAAGCATTTTACTTAAAGGAAGAATTTGTTACACCCCACTAAAATGTACACCCAAATCGCCTTAGCCTACCTTGTATGCACTCATCTTTAGTGCATTATTGTGACAACATTTGTTTAAACCCCAAGTTAATTATCTAATTGATTACATGGTTGCTAAGTCGAGTCATATCCTTGTACATATTGTTTTGGGACGATTGGGACTCATGGGTAAAGTACTAGTGTAATGGAGTAATAGGGAAGAACATCATTTATTACCCCCATATGTGCTAAATATTTTAAAAAGTACTCCAAGTTTTTCAATTATCTTAATTCGAGTCATTAGAATAGTTATTTGTAATGTTATGTAAAAGTTCAAGTGTAAGGGGAATGCAACGCCCCTATGATGTATTATTTTGGATGGTAGGGCAAGAGTGTATGAAAAAAAAAAAAAAAATCGAAAAAATCAAGAAAAATACAAAAAAAAAAAAAAATGAGAAAAAGAAAAATAGAAAAAACATACGGACTACCATCCTGTTTTATTTTATGTTTATTTTAGGTTTTTGTTATTTTGTTTTTAGCTTAAGATTGAGTCGAGTCTTGGCTTAGCAACATTGTATAGTACATGTAATCAACCAAGATCTTTAACTCGCCACCAGTAAACTATCCCTTATCCAACAAAACCGTGTTTATCATATCCCTACACCTAACGTTATAACCCGTTGAAAAGCCCTCTTTGATAGTTTATCTTAGGTGCTTACGCCTAGTGGAGGAGGTTTTTGATCCTTTCCCAAGCATATGGTAATCTATTTGCTATGACAGGTAGTGAGAGATATTATCCGTTTTCATTTATGAGATTTATTTTGATGACACTTGAGAGATGTGAGTATCTAAACACTACTTGTGAGGTGCTAGTCTATAATCTCCGTGCTTATTATGATTAAAGTGGAATGACTATTTGTTGTAATTACTTTTATATTAGTGTTAAATGACCCCTAACTTGTATTTTGATTAGAATAAAAGCGCATTTGCTTGAGGACAAGCAAATCTCAAGTGTAAGGGTATTTGATGAAGCGAAAAGTGTACCGCTTTTAGGGGGTCATTTAAGCCCTAAATCGTATTTATTTGATCAAATATTGCCCTAAATCGTTCCTTTTGTCATTTTAGGTGCTTTTGAGGAGAAATCTGGAAAAGGAAGCATTTTGGACGTTTTTGGAGCATAAAAGTGAAGAAAACGGCAAAGTCTCAAAATTATGCTGGAAAGTACCTTTGACGGCGTCAGGGATTGGTCCAGACGGCGTCACGGCTTGGCAAAAAAGGTGGATATGAAAATTACTAATGATAAGCCAGAGAATTTTGCATGAAAAATCTGACGGCGTCACCCTTTAATGTGATCAAGGCCATCACGGTTTAACTTAAAGAGGGACGGCGTCAAGCTCAATTCTGACGGCGTCACCCCTTGATAGGCCAGAGCGGATTTTGGAGCACTAAAGAGGGACGGCGTCAGGAAGGCCATCCGGGAACCCTAAAAGCGGCGAGGTGACGGCGTCAGGATCTATAACGTGACGCCGTCAGCCCTTAAACTCTATATATAGTTTTGCAATTTTTTGTCATTAGTGTGGAGCTTATTGTGTGTAATTTTGGAGGAGAAACCCTAAGACGAATTTCTGCCATTTTTAAGGGTTTTCATACCCTTGGATCTCCCATGTTTAATTGAAGATAAGTAATCGTTTAATCATTCAATATGTCTATGTGTTGTTTGATTACATCTTGTTCTTGTCTTTTAATTAACATGCCAGGCTAGATTTATCTTGTGTTTGCTTAGATCTAATGAAACCTAGCTATTGATTATTGGTTATTAGTGTGTTATTAATTGTATTGGATGATTGTTCATCGATGTTAGGCTTAAGAAAACTAGCTAACTTCCTATTCGGTAACTTGCTTGAACGTCTTAAGAAACATGAACCAATGCGTACTAAGGTTTTTATGGTTGTATTTAATGCATGAGCGAATTCTAGTGATCCCATGTTAGGAGCTTCTTAGCCGGCTCGACATAGGAGTGAAGTAGGAGCTTGTAGAGTTGGGGAAGTATGTACGCCACCCCACGATTGGTATTAAGGAATACACCCGTCATCCACGCGATTAATACACACTAATCAACCGGTAAAAGATAGTTAGGGAGTAAGGAAATCTAAGTAAACACATTTCTCTCCACATAAGTTTCACAACCTTTTCATTTTCTGTTATTTTATTTTATTTGCATTCGTAGTTATTTGGGTTAGTTGACTAGCAACTAATTCCGCCCACTCTTTCAAACCCGAGATTTTTACTTGCTTTCCATAAAAATATAAAAATACAAAAAGAATCTTCCCTCACCCTTAGACCTATTAGAATAGTTTTGTCAGGTACACTGCCTGGTGGGGTTGTAAGCCTCTTGAGATCCCTCGAGAGGTAAAACCTGTTGTAAGGTCGCAAAACCATGAATCAGGGATCCATCTCAACTTGAGATGATCTTACTTCTCTCGTACAATTTTTCCCACCAGGGAGAACTACCAAGCTAAGGAATGACATTTTGATGTTCCAACAACATCAAGGTGAAACTCTTTACGAAGCGTGGACTCATTTCAAGGACTTACTCCAAAAAATCCCTCATCATGGCATTTATCTTTGGCTCCAAGTCCAAATTTTCTATGACCATATCAATCACTCCACAAGGCAAACCATTGACCAAGCGGCCGTTGGTAAGCTACGTGATAAGAATGCGGAAGAATCGTTGGGAATCATAGAAGATCTTGCTCTCTATGACAACGAATGTTTGAATGACCCCCATTGAGCTAAACGGTCAAGGCAATATCCTTGCCTTCGAATAACTCAAGCATTCCCGACCGTAGGATCATAGAACTTGAAGATTGTTGATCCCAGTTATGTACTTTGATCGTATTCCCTTAGCTTGTAAAGGTTAGGTTATCTTAGATAAATCTAAAACAACTTATGTAGAAACTGTCTTGAGTTAATCAAATACTATGCGGAATCTAGTATTCAATATTAAGAAGAATGTTTAAGAAAACAGTAAACACAAGAACACAATATTATTAAACAATAACAGCCTCAATATTATTAAGCAAATAATACGAATACTCTCCTAGTATCATGGTTTACAACCTTGAAGCTATGTGAAAAACACAAACTCGTATCTATCTCAATGCGCTAGGACCTCCTTTTATAGACTAAGGAGTCCTAGTCGGCTTACAATAACTTTCTATACAAGATAAATCTTTTCTATATCTTTCTATACTTATCAAAACATTCTATACATATCTAACCGACTTTAAAACTTTAGCAGTAGTAATAATTAACCAGCAGTCTTAATCTTTAATCTAGCAGCATTAACTCTAAAGCAGTTGTAACTTAGTACTAGCAGCACTAAGTTTTCTTCTAGCAGCACTAACTACTGATTGTATTTTCCCTTGTAGTTCTCAGCAGTCTTAACTTCAACTAGCAGTTTTAACTGTTTAACCAGCAGCAGTAACATACTTAGAGAATTTTCATTAATTGAAAAACAATCCTCCCCTAAACTTGATATTTTCTCCTAAAATCATCAAGTTTCATTCAAAGCTTTAACCATCACCAGGAGGATGCTTTCAAACACCTTACTTCTTCTTCTTCTCTTTTGGAGTAAGTAATATCTCCATTTTCTTGAGCAGCTGATAGGTCATTTCAACAAAGACATCAATTTGAAGTCTAACTGTTCCACTTATCATCTGATGAGCTGTAGGTTTACTCAAAGGATATGTCTTCTCAACCAACATGTAGCCCTGAAGTCCATTCATGTCCACAGTATGAACTCCACAATAATGATAAAGCTTCCAAATCAAAACTTTATTTTCAGACTGATTTCTTGTTGATCCCAAACACAGACCGATTCCTTGAGCTTGTAAGGTTTAGTTACCTTGGATAAATCCAAAACTACTAAGTTTGAAACTTTTTAAATGTCAAAGAATATGCGGAAACAATTCTTCAACACTTAGAAGAATATCAATGCAACAGTAAACGATGAAACAGTGAACTGCATTGAACACAATATCACCAAAACGCTTCAATATTATTAGCTCAATAATACGAGTACTCTATGTAGTACTAGGGTTTACAACCTTGAAGCTATATAAAAAACATGCGTATTCTAGAGATGCATCTAACACCTTAACCTAGGACCTCCTTTTATAGGCACAATGAGTCCTTTACAAGATAACTATAAATATACAATATTCGTATCATTCTAAACATATAAGATATACACTAAATATCTTCTATACATATCACATTACGTGTCTTCATCTCTGTTGGATCGATTATACTCTGACCAAACTAACTTGTAGCTTGTCTACGGTTTAACAGCTTTGAATAAATTCAAACCTATTAATAGTGAAACACTGATATACTTTGCTAAGTATGCGGAATCTACTTCAACAAAGCTAAGAAGAATTTAATAAACGAACTTGAATATTATTAAAACCTTGAACCTGCTTTCTTACACAGATTCACTAACAAACTCTAAACTCTAATAATCGTATATCACTAATCGACTATATCTTGTCTCTCTAAAAACGCATATATCTCTAATGCCAACCTAGGGATCCTTTTATAGGCACAAGGAAAACCCTAGTCGGTTTACAATACTTGAACGACAAGTAAATTCTAATTATAACTCTAATCTAATACAAATATTCTAGATTTACACATTAGTCCTTAAGCTATTTTGCATGGCAGTCCTTTAACGAGCAGCAGTACTTTCATTGAATAGCAGTACTTTGACTTGAGTAGCAGTACTTTGACTTTTATAGCCCAACAATCCTCCCCTAACTTGAATTCTACTAGCTTGATTTCAAGTTTCTTTGTATGTCTTTAACTTCAACACTTTATCTTCAAGGAAAGGTTGTTTCTTCAAACTTGACTCGTTATTGTTTTGTCATCATCAATGCAAATAGTATCTTCAATCTTCATCAGCAACAATTCTTTTCAGCATCAGATCTTCTCAGCAACTCAGCATCATATTGGCAATATGTACATCAGATCTTACAAGTTTCATACTATTCTCATCACTTCCAGGTGTGTTAACTCCTGTGAGAGGTGAATCATTGAAAACTTAATGGATTTTGATGTCTCTTTACCAAAGCCATTAACTCTGGAGTAGCCAATGTTTAGATTTAGGAAAAACCATGGTACATTGATAACCATATGATTTTTAGCAAATCATCAGCTATCAACGGATTTGAGTAGTCTTTACCAAATAGCCGTTTGCTTTTGGACTAGCTAGTTCTTTTAGTACAATCACTACCATGGTGAACTAATTACCATACAATGGTTTTCCACAGCCTTTACCACAAAGCCATTATCTTGTGGGCTAGCCAACTCTTCACTAATATAGATATGGTGAGTTGAAAACCATACAATTTTTAGTAAATTGCCAACTAAAAACGGATTTGATAATCACATCAGAGCCGTACCCTCATGATGAGTCAAACTCTTTCTTGTTTATTAAACATGGTGAGTTGATTACCATTTGTTGTGTAGTACAAGTACTAACACCATGCTTGTTGCTTTCAAAACCATTTGTTGCTGTTTAATCTTTGTGCTTCAAAATGTTTTTGCACTTATCAAAAATTACTAATTTTATCAAAAGATTTTACTGGTTTTATGCTGCAAGCAGTACTTTGTGAAAGTACTGTCTGACCAGCAGTACTTTGAAGAAAGTACTTTATTTTTCAAAAGATTTATATAATATTTAAACCATACCAGTAGTTATGCACTAATCTTCAGTTTCTGTAGTCCACTTGATGAATAATTTTATGACCATCAATGCTACTTCATCCTCTAGTTCCACTTCCATTCCATGCTCTAGCATTCTGATCATCAGATCTCTTGTGAGTGGATATCTCTTTTCTGCTAGCATATGAATCATAGTGCCATCTTCTAACTCTAAAACATGTATCCCAACTGATCCAAAGAATCTCCATCTGTTAATCTCCCAGTTGTCTTGATTTTCCCACAAAGCACTGTTCTTAGACTCCTCTGTGTCCCAGATTGTTGTGAGATCTCCTAACAATACTAAACCTACTCCTTGTGGTGGAATATGTTCAAAATAAGTTTGCACTTGGAGATATAACTGAAGCATATCATCTCTATCAATCAGATGCAGAATATCCCACAATGAATTAAACACTCTAAAACTTCCATCTTGTCTATGAAATATTAGATAATCTCCTTCTTTAGATTCTACAACTGAAAAAGTAGATATCTTGGACTTCTTATCAGAATCTTCTTTCAGTTTTGGATTTTCAAAGTCAACAACTCTAAGATAATTTCTGAGCTCATCAACTGTGTCTGTTCTTAATTCAACAGCTTCCTTGAACTTCTTTGATGGCTGTTCATCAGTGACTCTTTTCCTCTTTGAGCTTCTAGTAGCAGCTCTTTCCTTTCTTTTATCTTCAGGCTTGTCATCTTCAAAAGAAATAATGCCTGCAACATCTCTTTGAATAGCTTCTCTAACAGCATCATACAGATCCTTCATCTCTGTATATGTCAATCTAACTAATCCTTTGTATCCTTGACCTTTCAAATAAGTCATCATATCATTCCTTTCTCTAGCTTTACTAATTGGCCTTCTTGATTGAACATTCTTCCTTGATTCTTCAGCATCTATCTCTGCTTGTAATATTCTTGCTGCTTCCTCATTTTTGGCAATCTCAATTTGTCTTAACTGTGCCAATGTCATCTTCTTCTTCTTCTTTTCTATCAAGATCCCTTTGCCTTTATCTTTTGGATCTATCTCTTGTGCAGGTTGAGAAGAAGTATGATGTTGTTCAATCTCATGAATACTAATACCTCTTTGACTTGACATATTAAGCATGATATCAGCAATTGTTTCATCATCACTGTTAGTCTGAGCTATATCATCTTCTTCCTGAGCTGGTTTAGAAGGACCTACTTCCTCTTGAACTTGATTTGAAGGACCAATATCCTCTTCAAAATCTAAGGTTCTAGGTGTAACAATGAATTGTCTCTCAGTACCTTGTTGAGCAGTACTTTCTTGAGCAGTTCTTTCAACTTCAGCTCCTTCTAAGTTTATTTCCTCAGTATCACCACTTCTCACTTCAACAGTAGCTTCTTCCAAATTTATTTGCTCTGTTTCATCACTTTTCCTTTCAACATTATCTTGAGAAATATCTTTTAGTGGTGTCCTCTGAGTATCATCCATAAATCCAGCATCTTGTTCAAAATCAGCATCATCTTCATTCAAATTCTCTAAATTCCTCCCCATTTGGAATGAAGATTGCTTCTTAGACTTTTTCTTCTTAGAAATCTTTGTAGGTATCCTACCAGTCCTTTTCTGAGACTTCACCCATAATCTATGGTGTTGAACTAGTGGCCAAACATACCTTTTCAATTTCTGAAACTTAGTCTTTAATTTGTCTATCTGAGCAGTTTGAGCCTCACTCTCCTTCTTCAGCCTCTTTAACTCCCTTGTTAAAGCATAATTGTCCAATTCTACCTCTTCTTCTTCAAATTGTTTAGACACATTTGTGGAAGAATTATCAATAGGAGATGGTGGATTATTCATACCTTGGTCTGACTCCTCATTAGTAGGAATGTCTATAGGAGCAGTACCTTCCCTAGTAACAGAATGTGGAGAAGCAGTATGTTGAGAAGCAGTAGGGTGAGGAATACTAACTTCTCTAGGAGACTCTTGGCTTGCTGATTCAGAATTTGCTTCTTGCTCTTGCTCTAGCTCTGCATCTCTTACAACTTGTGCAACTCCCAATATATGAGCAGTCAAAGGTGTGTTGATTCCAGAAAACTTTGCACTTTGTTTAGACAGAAAAGTAAACACCTTTGATGGAAGTTTGACAGTGGGTAAAAAATTTTGAGGTTTAGGGACATCCTCAAGTTGATTGTTCAAAAACAACTGAACAAACCTTGGATACATCAAAAATGGTGAACCATTACTAATATGTGTAAGCATACCATTCAGAATGAGTCTTGAAAAATTGAATCTTCGATTGGTAGCTAAACCCACTAATGCAGATGCAACATTTTGACCAAATTGATCAAAAGAAGTACTCTTGGGACGCAAACAATGAAGTAGAATGTGAATTAGGTACTTCCAATGAGAACAAAACAGAGGCTTTTGAAAAGTAAGCTTCGTCAGATCGCCTTCATAACCTAAAGCACTTAATGTGTCCCAAAGCACTTGTTTTTCAAAACGAACAGCCCCCCCTTCATCATCAAACATCAAAACATCCCTAATCGTGGCCTCAGTAATCCTAATAGCTCGTCCAGCAACCGTAGCCCTAATCAACGAATCATCTTCTTTCGTTGCAGTAGCCCAAAATTCTTGCATCCAGGGACCAATAACATCAGGGTCAACTAAAATAGAGTAGTTGATGGAAGACCCAGTTAAGAAATCAATGATCGCATGAAAATCAAGATTATCCCTTGTCTTGTCCAAATTAGCGATCATATTATGTTTGCTAACAGTAAGGCGATTAGCCATGATGATTTGGTAGAGAAGAATTCGCTTTGAGTATGTGATTTGATAAGAAGATTGTGGTGTAAAAGCGAATGAGGGATCTTAAGTACGGTGAAAGGCGGGAAAATAGGAGTGAGTTTCTTTAAATAGAATGAAAAATAAATCAAACTCTTAATAATAAAGTTACCGTTTGGATTAACTTATTATCTCCGCCGTAAGGAATTAATTAACCGTAGCCCCACTAATTTATGACCGTTGGAACAGTACGTCCACGTAAGCAGTACGTTGAAGCAGTACGTTGGTGAAGCAGTACTTTAGGCAATAAAGCAGTACGTTCCATCATGTTATCCCAATCAATATGCCAACTAAAACCAAGAACTTGTAAAAGGTTCATGCTTTAGTTCTAACTAATAGCTAATGTTGCCTCCCCTCAAATACAACATATAGGCTAAACTAATAACCAATACTTTTATTAAAACTGAATAAAAAGTATTCTAACTAATACTAAAGCCTCCCCTCAAATGTAGCCTAGTAGTTAATCATCCCAATGCTCACAACTAAGTGGTTGAATCTTGAAACATCAAATCCCTTAGTGAGTAGATCAGCTACATTATCATCTGTGTGAACCTTAACCACATTTATAAGCCTGTGCTCATAACAATCCCGAATAAAATGATGCCTAATCTGAATATGCTTGGTCTTGGAGTGATAAACAGGATTCTTCACAATGCAGATGGTACTCTCATTATCAATGTTGATAGGAGTATTCTTAAAATTGAATCCATAATCCAAGAGTTGATTTTGCATCCACAAAACTTGTCCACAACAGCTTGCAGCAGCAACATATTCTGCTTCAGTAGAGGAGGTGGCAGCAATGGTTTGCTTCTTACATTGCCAGGAGACTAATCTTCTACCAAGATATTGACATCCTCCTGAGGTTGATCTTCTATCATAGTTATCCCCTGCATAGTCACTATCTGAAAAGGCTTCTAAGTGAAAAGGTGACTCCTTAGGATACCATAATCCTAACTTTGGTTGATGCTTGAGATATCTAAAAATCCTCTTGACTGCATACATATGAGAAACCTTGGGTGTAACCTGAAATCTTGCACATAAGCAAACAGCAAACATGATGTCAGGTCTGGATGCAGTTAAGTACATAAGACAACCAATCATAGATCTGTAAAGCTTGACATCCACAGCTTGTCCATCTTCATCCTTGCCTAGAGGTTTATTTTTATCAATGGGTGTGGTGGCAGGCCTTAGATTTGGAAGATCAAATCTTTTAAGTATGTCTGCAACATACTTTTCTTGGTTAATGAAGATTCCATCTCTTGTTTGTCTAACTTGAAGACCCAAAAAGAAAGTTAATTCTCCCATAGAACTCATTTGAAACTCCTTCTGCATAAGATCTTCAAATTCTTTTACCATAGACTTCTTTGTAGCTCCAAATATAATATCATCCACATATACTTGGACTAACATAATATCTTTCTTATCCCTCTTGATGAACAAAGTCTTGTCAATTGCTCCTCTCCTATAACCATGTTGGAATAGAAAATTTGAGAGTCTCTCATACCAAGCTCTGGGAGCTTGATGAAGGCCATAAAGTGCCTTGATCACTTTGTAGACTTTGTTTGGATGTGCAGGATCTTCAAAACCAGGAGGTTGTTTAACATAAACTTCCTCAGAAATTGTGCCATAAAGGAAAGCACTTTTCACATCCATTTGGTAGACAGGAAATCCCATGTATGATGCAAAGGCAAGAAATAACCTTATTGCCTCTATCCTTGCAACTGGAGCAAATACTTCATCATAATCCACTCCTTCTTCTTGGCGATATCCTTGTGCAACCAATCTAGCTTTATTTTTTATAACATTCCCTCTTTCATCTCTTTTAATTCTAAAAACCCATCTTGTACCAATGACTCTTTTGCCATCTGGTAGATCACATAATACCCAGACTTCTTGAAGCTTGAATTGTAAAAGCTCCTCTTGCATAGCTTCAACCCAACTTTCATCAGCTAAAGCTTGAGCTACCTTCTTGGGTTCTTCTTGAGATAGAAAGCAAGCAAACAGGCATGTTTGTTGATCCTTGTGATTCATCCTGTTTTGTTTGTAAACAAAGCTAAGTAAAGCAGTATGTTGCTTAGACAGGACTTTAACTTTGTTCCTTGTAACCACTCCTGAAGAGGGTGATCCAATAATATTACTTTGAGGATGAGCTTTATGAACTCTCAATGTAGGAGTTGGTGGTACTGAAAGAGCAGACTCTAAGTTAGTAAAATCAATTCCTTCATTGGAGAAAATACCCTCTGGATTAAGCTCATCATCAACTTCTTCTAATCCAGGAATGTTAGCATCAACTAAATCATCATCATCAACATTGGAATTATCAGCAGTGTTCCAATTTGATTGCTCTAACACACCAGAAGTTCTGTCAAAAGGATCATCAGTACTTTGAGCTAAAGTACTGTGGGCAGTATCTTGAAATTTACTCTTTTTCTTTGCAGCCTCATAAGCCTTCCTTTGTTCATCTTCATAGGATTGTGCTATAGTTTCTTGAAAAAGCATCCTATTAAGTTCATCTTGTATGGCTTGATCTTCATCAGATACTGTATGAGTTGGCTGAGCAGTACCTTGGTCCTCAATAGCAACTTCAGGTTCTTTGTCAGGAACTTCTTCTGGTGTACCATTAACTCCATGAACAATGTACTGTGAATCATCTTCTTTGGAATTAGCCTGATTCTCTTCTCTAACAGGGACATAATTCATAGATGGTGTGAATTTGAGATCAAGATCAAACATCCAATCAGGACCTTTACCTTTCTGAGGTTCCTTATCTTCTAAAAATTCAACATGAAGACAATCTTGTACCTTTCTTGTATTCCTGTTATAAACTCTAAATCCTTTACTATTTGTACAATAACCCAATAAATATCCTTCATCTGACTTACCATCAAATTTACCCAGAGAGTCAATGGTATTTAAAATAGTCAGAGAGCAGCCAAAAGGTTTTAGAAAACGTATATTTGGTTTCTTTCCCATGAGTAACTCATAAGGTGTCTTCATCTGAGGTTTAGTTACTGAGACTCTATTCAACACATAGCAAGCAGTACTTATGGCTTCAGCCCAAAAGAGAATAGGTAATTTGGAATCTGCAAGCATTGTTCTAGCTGCTTCTATCAAAGTCCTGTTCTTTCTTTCTGCAACACCATTCTGCTGTGGTGTTCTAGCAATGCTAAACTCTCTCTTGATCCCTTTCTTGGCACAGAATTCATCCATATGCTTGTTCTTGAATTCTGTTCCATTATCACATCTAATACCTCTTACCTTGAGTCTTAATTGATTTTCAAGGGCTACTATCAGGTCATGGATAGCATCAAAGGTTTCATCTTTAAATCCCAAGAAAAAGACCCAACTAAATCTGCTACAATCATCTGTCACAACCAAGCAGTACTTCTTCTTGTTTAAACTCTCTACTGAAACTGGTCCAAACAGATCCATGTGTAGCAACTCCAAAGGTTCTCTAATGTCTCTTTCCCCAAGCTTCTTACCAAATGATCATCAACAAATTTGAACTCAGGTGAGAGAATGAGACATTCTGTATCAGTAAACAGGATTGGATACTTCTTGTCACAAATTTGAGATACTGACAATAGGTTGAATTTGAGCTCCTTTACATATCTAACATTCTCAAAATCAATACATCCAGCCTTGATTGTTCCTTTGCCAGTGATTCTTCCTCCATCAGGATCATTACCAAATGCAACTCTTCCTCCATAATATGCCTTAAAGTCTGACAGGATCTCCTTGTCCCCTGTCATGCTGCCAGAGCAACCACTATCAACAATAATATGATCTTTAAGCTCCTCCTCTGGGTTGCCCTGCACATAAAAGAAAAGGGTTAGTTTCTTTTAGGAACCCAAGCCATTACTGACTTGTGTTCCCCTTGTGGAGTGACATACTTGAATTCCTTCAGTATGTAATCTCCACTGGTTTTAAAGGCATGGTCAATGATTATTTGAGTTGGTCCCATGTCCTGTGTTGTAATTTCAACAACACTCCCTGTTTCACCCTTATCTGATGAAAGTACTTCTTGTTCTCCATCAGTACTTTCTTTCATAACCCAATTTCGTTTGACCTTAGGTTTCTCTGAGCTAGGTACTCTGCTTGAGGTGGAAGACTTTTTATATGAATTGAATCTCTTAGGTCTTCTATGTGAAAAAGTATGAGCAGTACCATGAGTGGGTGAAAACTTATCAGTCCTTGGTGAAGGTACTTCTTGAGACTTATCAGATTGTGAAGGTACTGGTGATTTGGAAAACATTCTTTTCTGGTGAGGGTACCTATAGTCTTTTGAGAAGTTACTATGGTTGACCCTATTTGAGTGATTCCAAACTGGTCTAGTCTCTTTTGACTTATGGGTGGGAGGTCTATTCTTTGGAAACTGACTTAAGTATTCTGAGTGAAAGTCACAGTGCTTAATCAAGTGATCAGGACTATAGCATACATAACATAACTTCCTCTCCATATTCCCAAATCCTCTTCTATGATTAAAAGGTTTCCTGTAGTAAGCAGTATTTTGAAAGGTTTCTCTTGGAGGTACTGCTGAATGTCCAGCAGTACTTTGAAAAGTTTTTGGAGGTACTGCTTGTTTTTGAAAGGCTGTAGGAAACTTTTGATCATTACCCCTTTGAAAATCATTCTTAGGTTTTTCAGAACTAATTCTACCATTAAGCTTCTTCCTAAACTCTAGGTTGTCTACACCATAACGAGAAACATCTGTCCTAGCAGGTTGAAACTGACCAGTAGGTGGAGGAACTGAATGGTACTCCTTATCTTTCTTAAACTCAGGAGGTGATTCACTAATTGGTTCCTCATCCCTAGATGTATTATCTTCTGAGCTTGGAAGGTCATCATCACTAGGTGGAATCTCTTCCTTAGCACTAGGTGGGGTTTCTTCCTTATCACTAGGTGGAGTTTCTTCCTTATCACTAGGTGAGGTCTCATCTGAACTACTAGCTTCACCATAACCTAGTCCAGCCCTACTGTTTATTACTCTTTGTTTTTCAACAAATTGAACATGTGATAGACCAGCCTGTTTAATACTACCAAGTCTTTCTAACAAAGTATCTCTTTCCTTAGTAATCTTTTCTAATTCAGACACTTTACATCCTAACTTCCATTCACTTAATTTCAATTGATAATCCTGTTGCTCATATTTTTCTGCCCATGCCACTTCATTATTTTCATGTGTTAATATTTTGGCTTCCATTGACTCTAAAGTTAATTGATAACCAGCTACCTCAGACCTAGCTGTTCTACAATTATCTCTTTCAGTCACATAATCTTTAAGCAACTTTTGATAAACATTATTACACTTAGAGCATACCTCAGAGACATTGGATGAACTTGGTGAAGTGGCTACCATAGCAATCTGAACAGGTTCATCTTCATCCTCCATGCTCCAGTCAAAGCTTCCAAGACCATCTCTTGATTCCAAAGCAGCATATCCAGGTTCCTCATCAAAAGCTGTGCCCCAATCAAATTCTTCCATTGCAACCATAGAATAGGTTACAGGTTCATCATCGAATTCAGCACTCCAGTCAATCTCTGCTAAATTTTCTTGAGCCACCAAAGCTTTTGGTTGTGATTCAGTAATAGGAACCTCCTTTCTTTCAACCTTGGGTTGTTCAATCATCCTGTTTGCCTGATATTTTGCAAACTTGCATTCCCTTGCAAAGTGTCCAAGCTTTTGACAATTGAAACATTCAATCTTAGATTTGTCAAAAGTGATACCTTGTTTGGCTTTGAAATCAATTCCCCTTCCTGTCTTGTTCATGAACTTCTTGATCCTAGCAGTGATCATAGCTACTTGCCATCTTATGTCAATCTCTTCTAAAGCATCTTCTTCAATCTGCAACAAGTCTTCTTGATAGGTAACAGGTAAAGTGGCTTGTTGTGCAAAGAAGGAACATACAATTTCATCAGAATTGGTGTTGTTTGTTGGTGATGGGTTGGGGTTAGTTGTGGTTGTGCAAACATGCTGTGAATCACCAACAGTACTTTGAGAAGGATAAGCAGTACTTTTAGTGGAAGTACTGCTTCTGTTTTCAGACGATACAAAAGCTATGTTGTGAGTTTTCTGAGAACTGTGACCATTCATCTCTTGCTCGTACACTTTCAGATTGTTATAGAGATCATCAAAGTCCATAGACTCCAATCCAGGTTGTCCTCTAATCATAGTAGCAACCACATGCCAGACAGATGGCAAACTCCTTAAGAACTTCAAATTTGCATCTTCAACAGATACCTCTGCTCCATACAGTTCTAGCATACTAAGTAGGTTTTGGAATCTGTCATAGGCAGCATCAAGACTTTCTCTTTCACCAACAGTGAAGGTTTCAAATTGCTGCTTCAATAAGTTTCTATGCATCTTCTTGGAAGCATCATTACCTCCAAATCTTGTCTTGATAGCAGCCCATAATTGTTTTGCATCCTTAGCATCATGAAACTTCAATAGGTGTCCATCAGGAATAGCAGACAGCAGTATGTTGAGAGCCTTATCTTGATTTCTCTTTGTAGCTGCTGGTAGGGTTGGTTGAGGTGGTTTGGGTTGTCCTTCAACTTGTAGAGGTTCATCAAGAACAACATTACCATTGACAATTACATCCCATAAAGCATGGTCAGTAATAGCAAGGTACTGCCTCATCTTCATACTCCAGAGATCATATTCTCCCTTCTTGATGATAGGAATTCTGAGTGAGGTGATGGATGGGATAGGTGCAGCTTCAGTCGTCATTGTTGAGGGTTTGTTGATGAATCGGTTTTAAGGGTTTCTTCTTAATCAGAGTCTCCACACAAGCTCTGATACCACTTGTTGGATCGATTATACTCTGACCAAACTAACTTGTAGCTTGTCTACGGTTTAACAGCTTTGAATAAATTCAAACCTATTAATAGTGAAACACTGATATACTTTGCTAAGTATGCGGAATCTACTTCAACAAAGCTAAGAAGAATTTAATAAACGAACTTGAATATTATTAAAACCTTGAACCTGCTTTCTTACACAGATTCACTAACAAACTCTAAACTCTAATAATCGTATATCACTAATCGACTATATCTTGTCTCTCTAAAAACGCATATATCTCTAATGCCAACCTAGGGATCCTTTTATAGGCACAAGGAAAACCCTAGTCGGTTTACAATACTTGAACGACAAGTAAATTCTAATTATAACTCTAATCTAATACAAATATTCTAGATTTACACATTAGTCCTTAAGCTATTTTGCATGGCAGTCCTTTAACGAGCAGCAGTACTTTCATTGAATAGCAGTACTTTGACTTGAGTAGCAGTACTTTGACTTTTATAGCCCAACAATCTCTAGCAGTACCAATCTTTATCAACAGTCTTCAGCAGTACAAAGTTAGTCTGGCAGTACTAACTTTTACTCTAGCAGTGCTAACTCAGTTAGTACTGTTAGTTATAATCTTTAGCAGTTCTAACTGTGATCTTGGCAGTACTAATAATTCCCAACAATCCTCCCTAAACTTGTGATTTATCTCCAAATCAGCAAGTTTATATGAATTATACCCTTAAGCTTGAGAGGATTCTTCCAAACACTTTATCTTCTTCCAGCCTTCATTTATTTGTCAGTCTGCATGAATATCTTCCTTAGTAATTCTTTTTCCATCTCAGACTCTTCTTGCACAGTTAGTTTTTCAGACAACATCAAAGTGAGAGTACCCCTAGACAATGGGTAATCTTTCTCTACTAACATATACATGTCTGTTCCAGCCCTTGTAGATACGTGATGAACTACACAAGAGCTGTACAAGGTCCATTTGATACCTTGATTACCAATGTGAAATTTCCATATACTATCTTCTGCAACTGGTTCAAACATCCTCTTCAAATCCACCCATAGAATTCTATCTTTGTTGTCAGTTGGTGCTGCTGATCTAAACCTGTCTTTGACCAATTTCAATAGCTTCACCAAGTCATCTTCATGAATTTGTATTAGGTCTTCATGAACAAGCTGAGACCCATTAGCTTGACTGGCCAAGAAGGCATAGACAGTATCATCACTTAAACTAGCAGTACTAGTTTCTGAACTAGCAATACTAACTTTAAGGTTCGCAGTACTAACTCCAAAAGCAGTATTAACCTCCTCAATACTGCTTGTGCTAGGAGATGACACAAAAACCATATTTTGAGAGCTTGAACTTGATCTTGCAGGCCGTTTCACCTCTTGTTCTACAATCTTGAAGTTGTTGTAGAGGTCATTAAAACTCATAGTGTCTAGTTCAGGCTTGTTTCGCCAGACTACTACATGAGTGTTCCACTCAATTCCATAGCAATTCCAAGATCCATCGAAATTGACTAGTCCATTGGAATTCAGCTACTTTTGTTAGAATTGGATAAATCCATCAGAATTATAAATTTTCATCAAAATTCAGTTAAACCATCGCGATTCAGTGAACTCATCGCAATTGGAAACTGTGAACAGTGTTTCATCAGAATTAATTGTGAACAGTTTTTTGTCAGAATTGAACAGTAAAAAATCTAAATTCACACTTAACCAAAACCAAACCTTATGCCGTAATCAAATCCACCCGCAGGACCCATGCCGTAATCAAATCCATCGGTTCCATTTTTTGGGGCATCGGAAAACCCATAGACTGCAAAGTTTTTCGTCAAAAGTACAAAAAAAGTATTTTGCCACAAAATTTTCATTTTCCAGCGTCAGAAAATCCACATATCTAAACTTTTTTTCGTTACGAAATACAAAAACCTTATAACTCATAACACACTTCTCAATTGTCTACAAAATCCACAAGAACACAAGAATGTCTCAACCACCGAACTACAACTATCTCTACAATCAACAACAGCAGTATCATCAGCAACAACAATATCCTCAACAACCACAATATCCTCAACAACAACTCTTTATGCAACAACATCAATTTTTCCCTCTACAACAAGTCCCTTAACAACAACCATATCAACAACAACCAATGCAGTGCTACCCACTCCCAGCAAAACAACCTCACTGGTTTGATCAGATGTGTGAAGCGATAAGTAGTGAACAATCAAGACATGAGACTGGATCCTAAGACACACCTCCAATGCTCACTCCGTGTAACTATGTGCAATGGGCAAGTCAATTCTTACGATTCATTGAACTCAAGAAACCGCATGGAAAATACATGAAAAAGGCAATCATTGAAGGACTATTTCAAGTGCCAGCCACAACGGTTCCTAGAGATACAAATGCCATTCCTCCAAGAGAAGCAACTGTGACCCATATTCCTGATGCTCAGCTTACAACAGAACAAGTACTTCATAAAGAAGCCAATGAACTTGCAATGTCTTACATCCTTCAAGGAATTCTTAATCCAATCTTCAGAAGTATTGATGCATAAAAGACTGCTAAGGACATGTGGGAACAAGTTCATCTTCTCATGGAAGGCACTGAATTGAACCAAGAAGATATGGAATCAAAACTCTATCTTGAATACACAATGTTCATGATTGAAGCAGGAGAATCAATCCAACATCATAAACGACTTGGACAGGCACAACATTGTTCTACCCAGGATTGCAGTAAACACAAAGTTCCTTAATTGTCTTGGTCCTGACTGGCAGAAGTATGTCACCTTTGTCCGTCAAGCAAAGAATCTACACAACGCATCCTATGGGTTGTTGTATGATTATTTGAAGCATCATCAGTCAGAAGTTGATAAAGATAGAGCTGCTCGTGGTAGTTTTTCACCATCAACAACTCCAAACTCACTAGCATTAATAGCTCAATCTCATTTTCCTCCCTACTCAAACTAGACTTTTGGTCAACAACAACAAAACTTTGCTTATCCTCAACAAACCTCATCGACTCAACTCGTTCCATATGAATCTACACCACAATTAACTGACAACCAACTTGTTCATTATGACAACACAAATACCATGCTTTACTCCAATGCCAACAGTGATGAAGATGATGCATTCAATTCATTGAATGAAGGATTTACATTAATTGCTCGTGCATTCAGCAAGTTCTCCAACAAATCTAACAACCGTCTTCGTATTTCATCCAACACTCGTAATCAAGCTGTTGTCCAAAATGGAAGAGTTGAGATTCAGAATCGAGCTTATGGAAGAAATGGATCGGGAGGTTACTTGGGAAACTCAGGAACTGTTCAGATGTTTAATGCAGCAGGTGGCAGTAGGAAGAGTACTGGTACTCCACAGTGAAGGGCTGAGATTGTTGAAACAGGGAATCAAGGGATTGGAAACACAATGGTCAGATGTTACAACTCTAATGGAAAGGGTCACTTGGCTAGTGCATGCCCCAAACCGAGAACAAGAGGCAGTGAATACCACAAGCAAGCACTACTTCTTGCACTTAAGGATGAATCGGGGGGCACTCTTACTGAAAAGGAGAACAACTTCATGGCTAGTTCATACTCTGATAATGATATGGAAGACTTGGAAGCTAATGCAGCCGTGATGTTGATGGCCAACATGCAAGAAATGCACATGAGTGAAACATGCCCAGTATATGATACTGATGGCTTGTCTTAGGTACCTGATTCAACATGTCTTATACATGAAATTGTATCCCCATCTGCATCTGCATCAGCCGAAGAGCACGTTGTTCAAGATGACTCATTCTTATCTCCTCAAGAAGATGAACAAATGGACACATTAGTTACATTTGATGAAGATCATATTAACCCGGTTGTTATATTTGATGAACCTCTTGATGATAATAATAATGATCAACTTGAACAAGATGATATTTTGCTTGGTCCAGATCCAGAACTCATGACCTTGCTCTTAACCACCTAAACCCAGTTGGACTCACAGAAATCCCAAATTGATAAATGCAATGAGATATGTGGAAACCGTAGAGGGGGGTGAATACGTTTCCGTTTAAAAACTTAAAACTTTTTGTATCAAATACCCGATCAAATGTGACGTAATATGAAAAGTGTCAACAATGATCATATAACATCTAGGGATGAATAAATTAAACTACAACACTAGCACAATCAAACCATGAAACATACATAATCAACATAACATAAGCAACTAGCCACACAAGCATAAATGCAATGCAAATATAACTATAAAGCGATAAAGAATAAAATTAAAGTAAAGAGATAAGTAAGAAGGCGCAAACCAGACACGGTGATTTATAGTGGTTCGGTCACGAAGCTCCTCTTCGCCCTACTCCACTCCCCGAGCACCCAACTCGAGAGTTACTTCACTAATCAACAAACTCCCTCCAGGCGGAGAAAACCGTACACGTCGCTTATCCTATTTCCGACACTAAGCTAGATGTCGAGTGCTAATCTTAGCTAGCACCAATCTACCACGATCTACACCGTACACGTCACTTATCCTATTTCTGACACTAAGCTAGATGTCGAGTACTAATCTTAGCTAGCACTAATCTACCACGATATACCCTTGATCCACTTGATCAATACACACAAGCCCAATGGCTTCAAAAGATTTCCAAGATCTCGACAAGATCAAAATGATCTACTCCCACTTGACTCGATCTACCCTATCTACCCTTGATCTTCTTGATCAATCACACAAGCCCAAAGGCTTCAAGAGATAATCAATATCTCTATAAGATCACAATGATCTTCACTCACTCTCTCACAAAAGAAAAATGATCTTGATGTATACTAGGATACAACAAGTGTGTAACAAATGTTACAACTTCCCTAACTACAACTACAACTCTTGTATCTTCTTGGATACTTTGAGTTCTTCTCTTGCTATTGAAGAGGAATGAAAACACTTTGTATCTACTTGGATACTTTGTGTTCTTCTCTTGCTATTGAAGAGGAATGACAACACTTTGTATCTACTTGGATACTTTGTGTTCTTCTCTTGCTATTGAAGAGGAATGAAGATGATCTCTTGGTAGGATGAAAGGATCACTCTTAAACAAACTAAGACTCTCTAAATGTTCAAAGAAAGTTTTCTAAGTGAGGAGGGATTAGACCAGAAAAAAATTGAATGGAAAAATCAAGTTGAAAGTGTGAAATGGTCCACTATTTATAGGCAAGGGAAAAACTAGCCGTTACAGACCCACGACTCCACTAATTGTCAGACGGCTCCACTAAATTTAGTGGAACCATCGGTACTTTAGTGGTACCGTGGACACTCCTTCGTTTGTCTTTGGTGGGGAAGGTTTATTTGGGAATGTTGGAGCTGTTTTGGGGGGAAAATTGACTGTTGGGATTTTTAAACTTATTTTTCAAAATAAAACATTTCTTTTTAATTCAAAAATAATTTGTAAAATATATTTTTGAAAAAATGGTTTGTCACATTAAAAATGTGAAGTTTTGAAAAATATAATCCTTTGATCATTTATCAAGTACTAGATTTGTTTGTCCATACCTTGAGTGATTTACGTCGGGATGGAAATCTTCGACTTCGTTGAAGCATACTTGAGACGTCGGGAGGTGTTGATGTAAGTATGCAATGATGATTTGTGTTTACATGTAACTTGCACATTTTACGTTATGCATTACAAGTTACATGTTTGTCATTATTAAAACCGAAGAAATCGTTTAGTTTAAATATCGTAATATTTGCACTAACAATCTCCCCTTTTTTGATGATGACAAATATGTAAACCCTAACACATAGTAAAATGTAAAAGTTACCTGTTTACACTTCCTTCTCCCCCTTTTGTCGAATCAAAAAGTTAGTTGCCTCGAGCGCTCCCTTGAATTCATTCCCTACTCCCCCTTATTGAACTACTTTCCTTTCTTCCCAGAAAGGCGAGCTTGCATCATCCCAGTGAAGTCTTCTATCACCACCATTAGAAAGACTCCGTGCTATGTATTCAAATTCTCCCGAGCTCCCCCTAGCTCAATGCTCCCCTATGGTGACTTAATCCCCTTGTTTATTTACCTTAGTATCTAGCGGATCCATGGATCAAATTTTACAAAGGCTTTTCCTACATCAAGGGTTAGCTTCGTGCAACATAATATCTAAAAGAATAGGAGCAGCATTATAGGGATATAATACACATAGCAAGACATGCAAGGGTTAAATTATGTTAACACGTAAGTGTCACAACCCGACCGACAACCTAAGGTGTAATTGTTCAATCAATCACACTAACAAGAACGAGATTCTTTCATTGACTGACATACAAAATGACTTCTTCCAAGTTGTCATTAGGAAGGTAAGTTCTAACAAACCTTTTGAACAACATAATCATCTACCTAAGATGATTGGTGTTGGGATGGTTTAGATTAATATATCGTTTGCACTAACAATGAGATGCATGATATATTTCAAAAAAAATGTGCATGTGATCCTAACAGGATTGGGGGTGAATATCTCTAACGTGGTTGAGGTAACGAAGTTCTGGATTTCTAGTTTGGATGATCCTTGGTGTGTGTTAGAGATAATTTGGTGTATGAAGGGTTTAGTGTGATTGTGAGGATTGAAGGCTGTTTAACTAACTATCGCTTATCCAAAGTGAGGAGTAGTTGTAAGGTTTGAGTGTGATGATTGATGAGTTGAAGGTTGTAAGGTTTGAGTGTGATGATCTATGGGTTGAAGGTTCTTAGACTAACTATCACTATCAAGAGTGAAGTGTAGCTAAAAGGTTTGAGTGGGATTGATATAAGAGTTGAAGGTTGTAAGGTTTGAGTGTGATGATCGATGAATTGAAGGTTGTAAGGTTTGAGTGTGATGATCTATAGGTTGAAGGTTCTTAGACTAACTATCATTATCAAGAGTGAAGTGTAGCTAAAAGGTTTGAGTGGGATTGATATAAGGGTTAAAGGTTTTGAAACTAAATGTCACTATCAAGAGTGAAATTTAGTTATAAGGGTTGAGTGTGATGATGAATGATGTAAATGTGAGGTTTGAAGATGAAATGCAAGATAAGCTTGCAATGGTGAGGCCTTATAAAGGCAAGAGTTGTGGCTGTAGGGGATAAAGAATGGGATGACCCATTAGTGATTGTGGTAATGGTGATAGTGATGAGGATGATGTGTTAGTGCCAATTTCAAAGGGTGATGAAGGTGATAGGGTTAGTGTAAGAGCTAAAGGTTGTGGTGAACTTGGTGGAGGTAAGGATGTGGAAATCCTAAAGGTGGAGGATGGATTCAAATTAAGGTTGGTGGTAGTGTCCTATGGTGTAGTGAGGGAATCCTAGGGTGTATGTGAGTTTCCAAAATTTTGCAGGTTTGAGGTTAGGGATGCAGGGATCAGGAGGGAATAGTGAAAATTCATCAAACATAGGCACGATACCACTAAATACCACACGGTACCATTAAATTTAACGGTACCGTGGCCTATTTAATGGTACCGTGACCTGAAAGTCACGAATTTTCCTGTGCAGTCTAGTTCTAGAAATCTAAAGGGAAGTTTCCTAGGGAATAAAAACCACATTTGTGTGTTCTTGAGAGTGTTTGATGAAAGACTATATGACTGTGTTTTCGCTCCCCCTTAATCTATGGCCATCCGGACAAGATGTAAAAGATAAAGAGGAAAAAAATGTTGACGGAAGCGATGAGCTTAGTAACGTCATGTCAAGTGGTGGATAGCATACGATAAACTTCACCTTTGAAGTCACGTAGCTCTTATCAATCATTGTGAATATTCATAGAATATTATGACGAGGCATGTGATCATGTGGAGATATCCTAATTGTTAAGAAGATAAAATCTTTGAGGTTGTGAGGTTAGTGATAAGGTTCTAGTGGGGTTATCTATGTTGATGAAGAAGGGTTATCTCAATGTATCCTAGCGGTTCTTCGTTTGAAGTGTGTGGAAGATGAGTAGGATGCGGAAGCATTGGTAGTGTTTAGTACCATGCGGAAGTGAAAGGGAAAAGGCTAAGGAATCAGATGATAGATAGAATCTATTCTGATAGGAGACGGTTTTGGTTCAAGACTACATCGAGTGGGTTTTTGATAGTGTTGGTGAGAATTGAAAGCAAAATTTTTGACATAGAAATTTCACATATATTGTGATTTTTCAGGACCTTAGATTAAAAGAATTTATACCGAATAAATTCTTTTATGAATGAATCCAACGGGATTCGATGAACGTTTATCGAGAACGAGAAATGACATTTAATTGCATTTCGCAAATTAAATAAACTTTAAATATTTCGGATGAAATATTTAAGTTGTCATTGGAGTTTAAAAGGACTTTACGAATAAATCTCGCTGATTTAGGGAGATTTTTTGACATGAGGAGAGAATTTATACCTAATAAATTCTTTGAACGGTACTGGACGAGAAGAGATGACTTTTATATTTTCGAGGAAATACATAGGTAGTCATTAGAGTGATATAAAAAACGACTTGATATTTCCAGTGAAATATCTAAAAGTCATGACACGAAATAGAAGAGACGATCTCAATATTTCCAGTGAAATATTCAAAGAGTCATGAGACGAGATGCACGAGATGACTACAATATTTCCAGTGAAATATTCAAGTAGTCATAAGAGGGGTACGATAGATGACTTTAATATTTCAAGTGAAATATTTAAATAGTCATAAGATTTATGGAATATGTTCCATCATTCCTAGACCTAGAGGGTTGATGTTAGCTTTTAGCTTTTGGATGAGCGTTTTAACATATATTGTTAAAAGGCTTGAATATGATGTTTCGGATGTGACATTTAACAATTGCGATCGCAAGTTAAACTTACTTGAATATTTCGGATGAAATATTTAAGTTGTCAACCCTACTCCGAGTTCTACTAGGTTTGTATCTAACCTTCCCATGACAAAAGGGTGTATTACTTGGAAGAAGGCGAAGTGATGACTAGGGAATTAGGACAACTTCGCGACTCCTTTTACTAATAGGTTTTGACACTAGTGTATGACTCTATGACTTCTAAGGGTTCATAGTGATAGGCATACCTAATTCCTAATGTGTCAAAAGGTGTCACAACTCGTAAATTTTGGTCTTTTCCCGAACTTTCACAGTTACTATTCATCCGTTACTATTCACCGATCACTATTCATCATTTTACTATTCATCGTTTTTGGTGTCAGTTTGAGATTCCGAGTAGCGTTCAAAAATTTTACTATTCATAAAACACTATTCACCTCCGGAGAAAATTTGTCATTTTGCCCGAGTTGCGTCATTTCTGAATGCGTACGGTTATTTAACTAATAAACGATTATCTTATAAACTATTATTTTGAAAAATTGAGCCGACAATCCCAACTATGGTCCAAACACATTTTTTACTCATTATAATAATATAAAAATGATATTATTAAATTACCCGGTATTTTGGAAATTTATTTAATTATTATCGTACGCTTAATTTAATTACGACGGTTTTCATAAAAACTAAACAATAATTATCCAAACACCCAATATTTATACCAAACATATTTTCACAATTTTTACAACTTTATTTTATCCCGTTTAACTCCGTTAAAATTTATTTTTAGTTAACCCGGTACCCAGTACACCTTAAAACTACAAATAAACATAAAATCTTGCATAATCAACAACTACCTTACACAATACCAGTTTTTCTTCCTTCCCCTTTGAAATGCCGCCCCTCCCCTCACTTACTTTCCACCTTTTGTGGATCTTGTCTTTGAGATATTATATATAAACCTATACTTGCACATTTCTCATCCATTTTCACATATATCAACTAGAAACTCTTTCTTTTCCTCTCTTTGGGGTGGTGATCGGCCAACACAAGAAGAACAAGGAGGATCCACCATTTTTCCAAGATCAAGTGTTAATCTTGTCCCTTTAGTTGTCCTTGTTTGAGTTTTGTAATAAAAACTCAAGATTTCTTAGGTTTTGCTCATCTAAGCTCATTAATCTCTCTATGTAAGTTGTCAAACTTTTGTTCATAATTTCTTCATGTTATTTTGATGATCATATGATTCCTATCCAAGATCTACATGCATATGTTAGTTATACCACTCATTTATGTATATATTTAACTTTTGAACTCTAGAAATAGATTAGAGTTAGATCCTTGTTAGATCTACTTGATTGATGATGTTTAGGAACCCATGACACCCTAAGAAGGTGTATGGTAGGATTAGACTAGCTTTGTGGTGTTTGAAAAGGGGTTTGATGATGTTAGAAACTAGTTTTATACCTTGAAAATGGTTTTTGAACCAACAAAAATACATGCTGTTCCATTTTGAACCACCCAGAAAAATACGAATTTTTACTGTAGCTTTTGATAATTTTTCTAGAAAATACTTTTAAAAACGAAGCCGTGAGCGAAAGAATCAAGTAAAACGGGCTTATAACGAAGGAGATATGATTTTTACAAGTTTGACGACGAAAACTAAATTTCTGAAAAAGCTTGCTGGTGAACAGTACCCACGACAGTTTCGTGGCGAAAACTAAATTTAACCATCACGATTTATCAAAAATATGTTAGTATTATGTCTCACGATTCCGTGGATATAAAGAACGAGTAAAACGGACCTACGACGACAAAGTTATTCACGTTTTAGTAACGGCGAAACATATATAATTTTGACAGCTTTTTGACAAAAATAATATACCACTACATAGTAACTATATTTTCTAGAAATATTATTAAAGAGCCATATTCTCAACAAATGAAATACTTATGACCCAAAGCTTATTTATACAATTAATTGACGTTATCTCAAGGTTTCAAACGAGGAATTTAACATTAACATCTTATATACGATATGTTACAACATGATTTTTACAAGCCTAGTTGGACTTATTTTTCCTAAGTATGGAAAATACTTTGTTTTGACAATAACAACTATTTTCAAGTTACGAGTGGTATAGGTATCATGTGCATGCATATTCTTTACATCCTTTCATGATCTAAGTAGATCACTATCGTTCATATTAGGTTGCGGTTAGAGATCGAACCTCATTTCGGTATATCCACTTTTGTCATCGTAGCTATCGCACCAGGTGAGTTTCATAGCCCCACTTTTACTCATTTTAACTGCTTTATAAACTCTTTGGGGGAGATACATGCTTAAACTATTTGTTATTACTCAAGACGATTTTACTCATATGCTATACTTTTATACACTTAATCATGATGTGTAGTTTTATTACGATATATGACTTAATGTGGAAAACTATTCTATACGCTATATTCTTTCACCACTGTTTAACTCCTGGATGGAGCCGACGGAGAGGTATTGATAGTACTATCGGGTTGACACCCCCACCCTTTGCCTACGATTCATGGCCTTGGGTGAATATAATCCAGCTATGAAGCATGCTTGCTTATTCTTGTCGTGAGGTTCAGTAGGCTATACTTTACATTAAGCGTGCATATATCGTATACACATTTGACTTAATCATACTATATGTTAGCAGTGGGTTGTAAACACACAGGTTGCGAGTCCTGTATGGCCGGGGCTTGGAACTGAGTGGATTTACAATGCCTTTGCTGTGGAAACATTCTTTGAAGGCTTTTTCAACTATTTTAATACAAACTCTATGAACTCACCAACCTCGTGTTGACACTTTAGCATGTATTCTCAGGTATTAAGCAAAGGCACGCTACTGGAGGTTTTGGCAGGGCACGGCATGGTCATAGAAGACTCTGATATTCATAAGGGACCGTTTTAAATGATATTTTCAAGGGCCTAATTCCGCACCACTTTTTACAATGTAAATCAACATTTTTGTTAAACTATTTTATTCTAAATGAATGAGATGAAAACCGTTCTTTGCACTTGTGTTATGATACCAATTGAGTTGCACCCCAGCTACATGTATGCTTCCGCTGGATCCGATTTTGGGGGTGTTACAGATTGGTATCAGAGCCTTGGCTATAGAGAACTGGGTAATTTTAAAACCTAAACTATAGCTACTTTTACGAAAACTTAACCCTATGACCGCCACGTGCCTGCCTGCCAAGCTGATGCCTCATTGTGGTTTGTTGCTGACATATTTAATAAGATTTGTGTCTTATTACCAAATCATTTATACTCACTTACTCTCTTTGATTACTATAATTGTATTCCATATAAGTATGCTTACATATCCTGCACGTCGCAGCGCTATACCTTTATCTTACGTAGTTTCATCATTTGACCTCGAGTTTGGTCACCTGCCTTAGTCTTTTGAACCACCCTTTACATGTGAAGGACATAGTATTATTATAACTAAGCTGAGTATTCCAAAATTCATTGAACCTCGGTGGAATATAGACTAGTCACCTATATTCGACCCGGGACAGTGGGACATAGCCTGACTACCTATGTCTGACTCAGAGATGAATTTTGCAATACTGAGAGTAGTTATAATAGAATTATGTCCAGATTGATTTGATCGATGTAAGCAATTCCAAAATCGAGCCAACCTTTCGAAAGACCTCATTTCAGGATGTTGAATCCATTATTTTTGGCAACTTGTTTCGTAGCTTGATCTAGTGACAGTTCTTGTTTGATGAGTTGCGAAAATCAAGCTAAGAGCCAAGTTGTTACCCCAGCCGATTCAGTTTAATCTCATGACAGTTCTTGTTTGATGAGTTGTGAGATTAAATTTGAATCGACAACCTAAACCGATTTAGCCTAATCCCATGACAGTTCTTGTTTGATGAGTTGTGGGATTAAGTAAAAATCGGTTACCTTAAGGTCTTTTGAAGGCTATGCTCGATCATGGGAAAGTTTACCCCATCAAACCCGACCACGAGAACGCACCTAGTTGGATAGGAAACCCACATACATAAGCTTTGACACATTTTCTTAAACCCACACTTAACTGATTAACATAAACTGAACTTCGGGACGAAGTTCCCTGAAGGAGTAGAGACTGTCACAACTCGTAAATTTTGGTCTTTTCCCGAACTTTCACAGTTACTATTCATCCGTTACTATTCACCGATCACTATTCATCATTTTACTATTCATCGTTTTTGGTGTCAGTTTGAGATTCCGAGTAGCGTTCAAAAATTTTACTATTCATAAAACACTATTCACCTCCGGAGAAAATTTGTCATTTTGCCCGAGTTGCGTCATTTCTGAATGCGTACGGTTATTTAACTAATAAACGATTATCTTATAAACTATTATTTTGAAAAATTGAGCCGACAATCCCAACTATGGTCCAAACACATTTTTTACTCATTATAATAATATAAAAATGATATTATTAAATTACCCGGTATTTTGGAAATTTATTTAATTATTATCGTACGCTTAATTTAATTACGACGGTTTTCATAAAAACTAAACAATAATTATCCAAACACCCAATATTTATACCAAACATATTTTCACAATTTTTACAACTTTATTTTATCCCGTTTAACTCCGTTAAAATTTATTTTTAGTTAACCCGGTACCCAGTACACCTTAAAACTACAAATAAACATAAAATCTTGCATAATCAACAACTACCTTACACAATACCATTTTTTCTTCCTTCCCCTTTGAAATGCCGCCCCTCCCCTCACTTACTTTCCACCTTTTGTGGATCTTGTCTTTGAGATATTATATATAAACCTATACTTGCACATTTCTCATCCATTTTCACATATATCAACTAGAAACTCTTTCTTTTCCTCTCTTTGGGGTGGTGATCGGCCAACACAAGAAGAACAAGGAGGATCCACCATTTTTCCAAGATCAAGTGTTAATCTTGTCCCTTTAGTTGTCCTTGTTTGAGTTTTGTAATAAAAACTCAAGATTTCTTAGGTTTTGCTCATCTAAGCTCATTAATCTCTCTATGTAAGTTGTCAAACTTTTGTTCATAATTTCTTCATGTTATTTTGATGATCATATGATTCCTATCCAAGATCTACATGCATATGTTAGTTATACCACTCATTTATGTATATATTTAACTTTTGAACTCTAGAAATAGATTAGAGTTAGATCCTTGTTAGATCCACTTGATTGATGATGTTTAGGAACCCATGACACCCTAAGAAGGTGTATGGTAGGATTAGACTAGCTTTGTGGTGTTTGAAAAGGGGTTTGATGATGTTAGAAACTAGTTTTATACCTTGAAAATGGTTTTTGAACCAACAAAAATACATGCTGTTCCATTTTGAACCACCCAGAAAAATACGAATTTTTACTGTAGCTTTTGATAATTTTTCTAGAAAATACTTTTAAAAACGAAGCCGTGAGCGAAAGAATCAAGTAAAACGGGCTTATAACGAAGGAGATATGATTTTTACAAGTTTGACGACGAAAACTAAATTTCTGAAAAAGCTTGCTGGTGAACAGTACCCACGACAGTTTCGTGGCGAAAACTAAATTTAACCATCCCGATTTATCAAAAATATGTTAGTATTATGTCTCACGATTCCGTGGATATAAAGAACGAGTAAAACGGACCTACGACGACAAAGTTATTCACGTTTTAGTAACGGCGAAACATATATAATTTTGACAGCTTTTTGACAAAAATAATATACCACTACATAGTAACTATATTTTCTAGAAATATTATTAAAGAGCCATATTCTCAACAAATGAAATACTTATGACCCAAAGCTTATTTATACGATTAATTGACGTTATCTCAAGGTTTCAAACGAGGAATTTAACATTAACATCTTATATACGATATGTTACAACATGATTTTTACAAGCCTAGTTGGACTTATTTTTCCTAAGTATGGAAAATACTTTGTTTTGACAATAACAACTATTTTCAAGTTACGAGTGGTATAGGTATCATGTGCATGCATATTCTTTACATCCTTTCATGATCTAAGTAGATCACTATCGTTCATATTAGGTTGCGGTTAGAGATCGAACCTCATTTCGGTATATCCACTTTTGTCATCGTAGCTATCGCACCAGGTGAGTTTCATAGCCCCACTTTTACTCATTTTAACTGCTTTATAAACTCTTTGGGGGAGATACATGCTTAAACTATTTGTTATTACTCAAGACGATTTTACTCATATGCTATACTTTTATACACTTAATCATGATGTGTAGTTTTATTACGATATATGACTTAATGTGGAAAACTATTCTATACGCTATATTCTTTCACCACTGTTTAACTCCTGGATGGAGCCGACGGAGAGGTATTGATAGTACTATCGGGTTGACACCCCCACCCTTTGCCTACGATTCATGGCCTTGGGTGAATATAATCCAGCTATGAAGCATGCTTGCTTATTCTTGTCGTGAGGTTCAGTAGGCTATACTTTACATTAAGCGTGCATATATCGTATACACATTTGACTTAATCATACTATATGTTAGCAGTGGGTTGTAAACACACAGGTTGCGAGTCCTGTATGGCCGGGGCTTGGAACTGAGTGGATTTACAATGCCTTTGCTGTGGAAACATTCTTTGAAGGCTTTTTCAACTATTTTAATACAAACTCTATGAACTCACCAACCTCGTGTTGACACTTTAGCATGTATTCTCAGGTATTAAGCAAAGGCACGCTACTGGAGGTTTTGGCAGGGCACGGCATGGTCATAGAAGACTCTGATATTCATAAGGGACCGTTTTAAATGATATTTTCAAGGGCCTAATTCCGCACTACTTTTTACAATGTAAATCAACATTTTTGTTAAACTATTTTATTCTAAATGAATGAGATGAAAACCGTTCTTTGCACTTGTGTTATGATACCAATTGAGTTGCACCCCAGCTACATGTATGCTTCCGCTGGATCCGATTTTGGGGGTGTTACAAAAGGACATAGTGTGAGTGCAAACTTTACAAGCAAATCATGTAAAATGCACATAAGGAATAAATGAAAACATCATGCAAAACATGATAATCATTTAGCATTTAAGATCACGAAGACATTTAATCATATCTTACGAGAACATGTTATCATTTTAAAACGCATATGTGGGATGCAAGCAATCTAGGTTTGCTAAGGAAGATCCTAGTTACTACTTGTTCAAAATGAAATCCTAACGGGAGATAAAGTTCACCGATGTAAACTATCTCTAGTCAAATGTAGGAATGAAGAATTTTCAAGTTAGAGAATGAGTATGAGACTATCACTAGTGGTGCTCAATTAAGGCTAAACACGACCATTTTTACGGGTTATACACGAACCCAACTTCTCTCCTGGAAGCAATTCAACCGTTAGGTCAAATTGAATTTCTAGTGCGATAGGTTCTCCAGTAGTCATTCTCATGTTAGAAAAATTCAAATTCCCATATTTGCCTATCGAAGTATAGCAAAGATGATATTAGCTTGTTTCGCTAATACATGGCCTAATATGACTCAACTAACCATACTTTGAAAGTTGGTTAAGAAAATGACATGTCTTACACAACTCCTAACAAAGGCAAGCGAGATGTTTTAATTTTGTGTTTGAGATTTAGAGGTTATTTGATGGAGATGGTGTATTTTATGATCTCTTGGACAACATCTTTATTTGTTGAGTTGTTACATGTTATTTTAACATGATTTGGTTTTCTAGAACCAAGAGCCACTCTAATGTGATACAATGTAGAATCTACTACATCGTGTGTGTTTCAAGAATGCTCCTTTACATATCTGGAGGGAGAATCTAGTAAGGGTTACTTACCTCAATAGATCTTGTGAGTATTTTATTTAAAATGAGACATACTGTTTATTTAAACAAGTATGTTTTTCTAAGAGGAAACTTATCACTCTTACGAATGCTTTGTGAAACAAGTATTTTAGTGTATGACCAATTTTACTTGTTTATGCAATGCCACATGTCGTATTAGGTTATTATTCAACTCTAATATCCTATATTTGTTACCAAGATGTAATGTACTCTCTTGTAACATAACCATTCATGTTACAAAGGGAATAAGATGCATAGGATATAAGTTATCCTTTGTCAATCTTTTGATAAGAGAAATACATGCGATATTCTCAAAGATTGATGACTTACATAATAGTTAATAACATATTATGTGTGACACTTTTGCTAGACATGTGATTTTGTGTGTTGAGTCATTCATGAGCAAAGTTTACATATGTTGTTCGTTTGCTCATGTTTGGTTTTTCGGAAATGACACATTTACTAATTGCATTACAAAGTAAATTACTTGAATATTTCGGATGAAACATCCAAGTTGTCAATCCTACTTAGTTGTGTATTTTATGCATCTTTTAAACATATTAGTTTAAAGTTTGGAACACAACCATTGGACAAGAAGACTCAATATGGCATCTTCAACACAAGTGTGAGTTATGATTCGATGCATATTATTTTCGTCTTGAGAAGACGTCATTATATTCATAACAATCGAGTGTGATTGAGTATGTAGATTCAAGATAGTATATTTCATCATATTTTGATGTTATCTTGAAGCTAGATAAATAATGACTCCAATTTCATGTCCACACACGACAACTTGTCAATTAGATTCGATAATGATATCAATCATAGTTTGAATAATGAATTGATATGTACTCGAGATCTTTCTTGACCCTCACAATCACTCCTTTTAAAAAAGAAAATAAAAATTTAAAGAATGTGTTCCATTTATTCTAATACTAGTTGTATGTGTGAGGTTAATGACATATTAAGTTACTACTTTGATATTGTCATTTATCTTTATTTGAGAAAAACTATTTATATTATTAAGTATAATATTCTTAGTTTTTCGACACCTCATTAGTATAAAAATAATTATCTTAACTATTTTTATACAACATAAAATACTAAATGTTTAAAATATTTTGTATGTGTCTTAGATCAATTCAAGTTTAATACATTTTCTTTTACTTAAATACTAATGTATGAATATGATCTTTTATCTTGTTTAGACAACCCATGGTCAAGCAAGACAAAAATGATGTAATGATTTAGAGATCATGTTACGGATTTTATGTAAGTGTTAAGTATTTTGGGGTGATATACTTTTTACACTTAAACCTTTGGAAAAATAATTGTGTAAGACAATATCTTTCGACACACATGGTCTACCAACTTAGTTTCTATTCCTAAGAAGGTTACTAAACCATTTTAAAAACATGCAACAAATGCAAGAAAAATGGTCTATGCCTATATGCAATGCAAACTAATTACTTAATATAGTGCAAGTAAATTAGCATGAGCCTTATAAATGCATAAACCGGAAAACTATAATAAACAATTAGCAACATGGCATGAAAGACACGAATGCTTAACTAAGGATAACAATAAGCATACAAAAATATTAACCAACAATACTAAGACACAAATAAAAACAAATAGCCATTTAGGTTTACACACAAAAATACTTATCGTCATTTTGTGTATTAAGTATAACAATGTATACTTAGCTTGATTTTATTTGAAAATGAATTGGTTTCCTCCCCATTTCAAAGATTTTTATCAAATCACTTTTGTGAACACGTCAAGGTTCAAAAGTTGAAACGCCCTCTTTCAGTTTAACCAAAAATTTATGCAAACGGCATAACCGGAAAAGGCTCTTTGTTATGAATTAAAGACTCTCGTTAATTTTACTTTACAATCACTTTCTAAAAGTATTTTTAAGTGAAAGTAGACTCAATTACGTTTAAAACAATAGGTGGCACGATACCTACAAACTTACGGTTGATTTTATACGAATTTTTGAAAATTGCCGAATTCTTAAAAACAGACGAAGGTACCGTTAAATTTAGCGGTACCGTCCATATTTAATGGAACCGTCCGTTATATTTAATGGTTCCGTACGTGTTATTTCAGTTTTGTACATAACCAACTTTTATTAATTTAAGAAAACCTTCAAGCTAGAATGACAACGTATACTTAACAACAAAACTTGTAAGTATTAAGCAACTAAATACATTTCATATTTTTATCACCTTCATGGGAAATATGATACATGGATCGTACTCAATTTTGAAAACCATTTGTTTTAAAAATTTGAGCGACCTGTCTCTGGTACCAATTGTGGAAACCGTAGAGGGGGGGGTGAATACGTTTCCATTTAAAAACTTAAAACTTTTTGTATCAAATACCCGATCAAATGTGACATAATATGAAAAGTGTCAACAATGAACATATAATATCTAGGGATGAATAAATAAAATTACAACACTAGCACAATCAAACCATGACACATACATAATCAACATAACATAAGCAACTAGCCACACAAGCATAAACGCAATGCAAATATAACTATAAAGGGATAAAGAATAAAATGAAAGTAAAGAGATAAGTAAGAAGGCGCAAACTGGACATGGTGATTTATAGTGGTTCGGTCACGAAGCTCCTCTTCGCCCTACTCTACTCCCCGAGCACCCAACTCGAGAGTTACTTCACTAATCAACAAACTCCCTCTAGGCGGAGAAAACCGTACACGTCGCTTATCCTATTTCCGACACTAAGCTAGATGTCGAGTGTTAATCTTAGCTAGCACCAATCTACCACGATCTATCCGATCTACACCGTACACGTCGCTTATCCTATTTCTGACACAAAGCTAGATGTCGAGTGCTAATCTTAGCTAGCACCAATCTACCACGATCTACCCTTGATCCACTTGATCAATACACACAAGCCCAATGGCTTCAAGAGATCTCCAAGATCTTGACAAGATCACAATGATCTACTCCCACTTGACTCGATCTACCCTATCTACCCTTGATCTTCTTGATCAATCACACAAGCCCAAAGGCTTCAAGAGATAATCAATATCTCTATAAGATCACAATGATCTTCACTCACTCTCTCACAAAAGAAAAATGATCTTGATGTATACTAGGATACAACAAGTGTGTAACAAATGTTACAACTTCCCTAACTACAACTACAACTCTTGTATCTTCTTGGATACCTTGAGTTCTTCTCTTGCTATTGAAGAGGAATGACAACACTTTGTATCTACTTGGATACTTTGTGTTCTTCTCTTGCTATTGAAGAGGAATGACAACACTTTGTATCTACTTGGATACTTTGTGTTCTTCTCTTGCTATTGAAGAGGAATGAAGAGGATCTCTTGGTGGGATGAAAGGATCACTCTTTAACAAACTAAGACTCTCTAAATGATCAAAGAAAGTGTTCTAAGTGAGGAGGGATTAGGCCAGAAAAAAACTGACTAGAAAAATCAAGTTGGAAGTGTGAAATGGTCCACTAATTATAGGCAAGGGAAAAACTAGCCGCTACAGACCCACGGCTCCAGTAATTGTCAGACGGCTCCACTAAATTTAGTGGAGCCGGCGGTACTTTAGTGGTACCGTAGACGCTCCTTTGTTTGTCTTTAGTGGGGAAGGTTTATTTGGGAATGTTGGAGCTGTTTTGGGGGGAAAATTGATTGTTGGGATTTTTAAACTTATTTTTCAAAATAAAACATTTCTTTTTAATTCAAAAATAATTTGTAAAATATATTTTTGAAAAAATGTTTTGTCACATTAAAAATGTGAAGTTTAGAAAATTATAATCCTTTGATCATTTATCAAGTAGTAGATTTGTTTGTCCATACCTTGAGTGATTTACGTCGGGATGGAAATCTTCGACTTCGTTGAAGCATACTTGAGACGTCGGGAGGTGTTGATGTAAGTATGCAATGATGATTTGTGTTTACAAGTAACTTGCACATTTTACGTTATGTATTACAAGTTACATGTTTGTCATTATTATAACCGAAGAAATCGTTTAGATTAAATATCGTAATATTTGCGCTAACAAGATAAATAGAAACTTAAAAGGAAAAGTTGCATTATTGACTAAGGATCTTGAGTGCTATAAAATACAATTTCCAAACTATGAAACAAAAGAAAAACGGGAAAAAAGTTTTGAAGTTGCATTCCAACAATCTTATGTTAAAGAACAAGAGTTTGAACATCAGATACGAGAATTAACTGTTTTCAAGAATAACTTGATTTCTCAAATGGAACCAGAAAAATTAGATTTCAAACAACAGGTTGAACTCCTACACTCCGAACTTTCAAAAACAAAAACAGAGTTGTCAACTTGTCAAGATAATTTTTCTGAACAAAAATAAGTATCTAGGATACGGATTGATTCCTATCTTGAGGAAATTGTAGAGTTGGAATGTAAACTTAAAGAGTTTCAAAAAGTTGTTTATAAAATTGGTGAGTCAGTAACAACAATTCAGAAATTACGCTAAAGCAAAATCCCCAAGGATATGGCTTTTCTATTGGGGATGACAAATCATGTTTTTTACATAAAGCACTCAAGGAAAATCCAAAGTTGTATAGTGCAGAACATCTTTTTGATGACTCTATTATGCTTGTTATTGTTCATAATTGTGAGGAAGAAATGGAACAGGAAGAAGAGAGTCGATCTAAGATGAGCAATGTCAAATTTAATAAACCATTTGATTACTCAAAAGTACCTCATATTACCGAGACCTTCGTTCCTCAACAAGATAAAACAGAAAAATCATGGTTTTTAATGCAAATGAATGAATCTTCTGAGGTTGGTCCTGTCAAACCAGTGGCACAAGTTAATGGTCCTTTACCCAATTCAGGTGTAATTGCACCATTACCAAAACAATGTCTTGTACTTATATATTTTAATACGTTTATGGAAGACATAAAATTTTTGGAACAAGCAATTGAACGTAATTCAGAGATAACAGTTTCTACTTTTCTTTCTCCCTATGAAAAAGAAAAGCGAGAAATTTTTCAAAAACAATTTTTGCCATATGTTCGACACTTGCGTCTTTGTGCTACACACTGGGAACAGGTACTTCAATCAGAAGTCGCATCCATGATGAACACTTTCAATGCAACTAAAAATGCGATTTCAAAACAAAAACGTAAAAACAAAGTTTTACAAAAAGAAGCAAATCGACTCTTGGAAGATGTTCTATGTTCTGATATAATATCTGTGTTCATGAATTCCATTTATGTGTCTTGCAATGCAATGCTTGTTGATGATCATTCTGTTGATACTGAAAAATTGAGACTTGAAATTGCAAATTTAAAAAGAGAAAATGAGAGAATTAGCAAAGTCAATCATGGTGTGCAAAACAAACTTTCAAAAGAAAATTTTCAACTCAATCAAAAGTTGCAATGGTGTCAAACTCAGAGTTTGGATTTTGAGTTAAAATTACAAAGTCAACAAGAATCAATATCTTTTCAAAACAGTCACACCTCAAAAGTTAAGAATCTTGAAAAGGAAAATGCTGTTTTAAAAGGTCAAATTTTCGAATATGAAAAGGACATTGATGAAGTTTGCCAAAATTGGAATGACACTGTTTGCTAAAATTGAGAATTGGATTCCAAAATTCAACAAAAGAATCACATCATGATTGAATTGAAAGGGAAAATTAAATTACTTGAAAAAGGGAAATTTGTTCACACAAATGTGCTTGCACCAGGAATGAATAAAATAAATGAAACACCTAGGAAAGCATCTCCTCAGAAGACTAATGTGAATGCTTCGACTTCTATAGGAATAGTCACCCCTCCTAGCGTTAGCAGATCCAGGCCTAAGAGCACCAAAAAGAAGACTAGTATCTGGCAACGTAAGAGCGGCACACTAAAAGACCAAGAAGTAGAAGACCACCTTAGGAGTTTGAATAAAAAGCATGTTGTGTCTGATGTAGAATCAAACTTAAAAATTTGTAATTCTAATTGTGATGTAACAAATGCTAAGACTTTGAATGTTATGAATGTTGATGCTAATAAAACCATAGTTGCTAATAAAACAATCCAATCACCTAGTGCATTTACTAAGAAGAAAGCTGAATCTAGTTGGACATGGCAACGTTGGCTACAGAGGAAACCTAGTTTTACTTGGTTACCTAAAATGCTTAATAACTGTGCTACTAACCCAACGGGTTCCACCGTTACCATCTCTCCATCTGCGTTGTCTTCATGTGATGCAGGTGATTCAAATAGTTCTTTGGATTGTTGATAGCGGCTGTTCCTGACATATGACAAGCAACCTCAAGCTTCTAGTAAACTTTATTGCAAAGTTCATAGGAACTGTCAGATTCGGGAATGATCACCTTGCTGCTATAATGGGCTATGGGGACTATGTCAATGGCAACATCGAGATTAGTCGTGTATATTACGTCGAAGGCCTTAGACACAACCTTTTCTCAGTAGGGCAATTTTGTGATGGTGATTTGGAAGTAGCTTTTAGGGAGAAAACTTGCTTCGTTCATGATTTACAAGGAAACGACCTCATGACGGGCAAACTCGGAACGAGTCTCTACACCATTTCCATGTCTGACATGACCGCTTCTTCTCCCATATGTTTACTCTCCAAAGCACACTCTACAAAATCCTGGCTATGTCACAAACGACTGTCCCATTTGAATTTCAAGACAATGGCAGATCTTGCTTGTCATAAACTAGTCGTCGGTCTTCCAAGGTTCCGATATGCAAAAGATCACCTATGTCCAGCATATGAACAAGGGAAAAGTACTCGTGCTCATTTTCCTTCAAAAATCGAGCCCAGTACTGATCATGTTCTACAACTTCTTCATATGGATCTATGTGGCCCGATGCGTGATCAAACAATCAACGGGAAACTGTTGGGAATAAAATGTTCAAGTCAAAGAGCCTGCCAGACAAGCCAAGAGCCTGCTAGTTGATTTTGAAGAAGATGAAGATGTACTAACAGTACCTTCTGGGTGAGAAGGTACTGCTAGTTGATGAAGGTCCTGCCAAGATTATGATCAAGTTGATAGATATTTGTTTGTAGATATTTGTTGAATTATTAGTCTTTGTACAATGTAATACGTTATGTAGAAGTAGTTCAGTCTTCACATGTTTGTGCAGAAGAATATACAGAGTAGTTACATTGGTAGTTGTATTTAATTGTAGGCTAGAATAGTCAAAATATCTTATTATATTCAACAACTTGACAACTTGTAATAAGGGTACCTTATTCAATAAAAGTTTCCCTTAGTCACCACCTTCGTGCATGCATCTCTTCAACTAATAACCAAAACAGAACAACCTCTCTAGTAACTTAGTTACTCATTTCACAAATCCTTTTACAATCAAAGATTCAAGGTTACTTTGTAATCCTGGTGATAGTTAGATCATCCGTATTATTTCATCAATAATATTGAATCGTTTTGTATTATACAAGTTGTGTTCATTGCTCATTATTACTCACGTTTACATACTCACCACCTTTGTGTTCTTTTAAGTGTGTTATAGTAGATTCCGTATACTACATCACATTCATACATAAATATCCCAAACACATTATTAAGATAAACATCCCAAGTGTTTGTATAATCCTTCACAAGTGGTATCAGAGCTAGGCTGATATTTACAATTTAAAAGAACCATGGACGTTGAACATATTCAAACAAATGTTGCTGCAAAACTTCCATTACTCAAACAAAATGAGTTTGATATGTGGAGACTGAGGGTAGAACAATACTTTCAAGTGCAAGACTATGCACTTTGGGAGATTATTGAAGAAGGAAACTCATTCAAACCCTTAATCACCACCTCCACAGTAAACGATGCACTTGTAACACATGTGCAAGTAAACCCATCAAGCGCAGAAGAAAGAATTCAAAAGAGAAATGATCTAAAAGCCAGGAATATGCTACTGATGACTATTCCAAATGATCAGCTTTTGATCTTCAACAAGTACAAAGATGCTAAAACCGTTTTTGAAGCTATTGTGGCTAGATTTGGTGGAAATAATGCCACCAAGAAAACACAGAAAACTCTCCTCAAACATCAGTTTGAAAACTTTGCAGCCACAACAAATGAGTCTTTGGACAGCATGTTCAATAGACTTCAAAAGCTTTCAAGTCAGTTAGCCATTCATGAAGTGCTAATAACTCAAGAAGACTTAAACTCCAAATTCCTTAGGAGTTTACCCTCTGAATGGTCCATGCTTGTCATTGTCTGGAAAAACAAACCAGATATTGATCAGATGAGTCTTAATGATCTCTACAACAACTTCAAAATAGTAGAGCATGAAGTAAAGAAGACTACTGGTTCAAGCTCAGGAAATATGGCTTTTGTATCATCTCCAAGCACCTCAAGAGTTGTAGATGAAGAAAAAGATGGCAGAGAAGAAGGTACTGCCAACACAAACTTTGGTACTGCCAGTACTTCTAGCAGTACCAAAACCATTCTAGATGAAACTATTGGGTGTGCCTTCCTGACATCACAACACAATGGGTCCATATTAACTTTTGAAGACCTTTAAGAGATCAATCCTGATGATCTTGAAGAAATGGACATAAAGTGGCAACTTTCACTTCTAAGCATAAGGGCTAAGAAGTTGCTGATGAGGACTGGAAAGAAGATTATCATAGATGGTAATGAGCCTGCTGGGTATGACAAGTCCAAAGTGGAGTGTTACAACTGCCACATGAAGGGTCACTACTCAAAAGAGTGTAGAAGACCAAAGAAGCAGGATGACAAGGGAAGAGGGTTTGAGAACAGGAATAAAGGAAGCTTTGAGAAGAAAGGAAGCTTTGAGAGCAAGAGTAAGGCCGTGGAGATCATTGAGCCTAAAGCTATGGTAGCTATTGATGGGATGGGTTTTGATTAGAGTTTTATGGGTGAAGAGGAGTCAACTTCAGATGAATTGGCTTTAATGGCTTTCTCCACTCCTGAGGTTCAAATTACAAACTGTTCTAATACTTGCAAAGTTTTTGAAGAATTACAAACTCTTATAAAACTTTATGATGAACTGAAAGTAGAAGAAAGAAAAACCCATCAAGACCTAGTCAATCATAAGTGTGGTATGGCTAAACTTGAAAAGCAAATAATCCATTTTAGGGAAAATGAACTCACTTTTTCTAATGCAAAAGCTAATCTTAATAGACAAATATTTTTGAAAGATGTAGAAATAAAAATGTTAAGAACTGAGTGTGCTAAAGTGACTTTGGCAAGGGATAATATTCAACTAACAGTTACCACTTTGGAAACTACTTCTGATTGTACTAGAAGCATAGTTGAAAATCAGATGAATAAGAGAATCAAATAAGGAATTGGATACAATACTTGTCCACCTCCTTATAGAGGAATCCCTTGTCCCCCGGGATCAGATCTTGCAGAATCAGGTTTACATGAAATCATCAACAAACCACTAGCTAAACCTGTAGAGAAAAGTGAACCTATTGAGAGTGCTAAGATTGCTTCACTCTCTAAGGTGCTCACTGATAAGAAACCAGATGTTCTAATTATTGAAGATTGGATATCTGATGATGATGAAGAAGAGACTGTTTCAACCAAAGGAAACAAAGTAAGACCAATCAGTCCTAAAAGAGTAGAGATTAAGACTAAGGCTAAAGCTGTTTTGAAAACAGTTGAAAGTTGTGAAAAATGTAATAACAAACCTAGAGGTAGCCAAAGAAATTGGAACAATCTTAAGTCACAACAACTAGGTGATAATTTTGTTATGTACAATAAGGCTTGTTATTACTGTGGTAGTTTTAATCATCTTCATGCTTATTGTAACAACTGGGTTTCTGGGAGTAAATCAAAGTCTAAAACAAATGAAACTCACCCCAGAAAATGTTTTGTGAAGTCTAACACACCAAAAGTTAAACATACTGTTAGACAAAATAAGCCTGCTAATACAAAACCAACTGATAAGGGTGCAAGAAACACTTTCAAATATGCACCAGAAGTTGTGAATAGTCCTATTCAAAAGAAATCTGTGGTCAAAACACAAATTTGGAGACCAAAACCAAAAGGTCCTGCTAGACCAAAAGGTCCTGCTAGACCAAATGGTACTGCCAAAATTGGTACTGATAAACCCAAGACCACAAAATGGATTAAAAGGGAAAATGCTGTTAAGTCCTCAGCATGTTGGATCTGGAAACCAATCCAATCAAAAGGTGCATCAACAATCCTAAAAAGGTTTGATTACATTGATGCAAGAGGCAAACCCAAGTCTGTCATGGCTTGGGTACCCCAAGGAAACTAATATGTCTATATATGTGCAGGAACATTCAATTGATATTGGTGATCAAGGATATGTAGATAGTGGATGTTCAAGGCACATGACAGGCAACATGTCTTTTCTCACAGACTTCAAAACAATTGATGGAGGATATGTTACCTTTGGGGGAGGAATCAAAGGAAAGATTACTGGTAAAGGTACTATCAAAACCAGTAAATTAGATTTTGAAAATGTGTACTTTGTGAAAGAACTTCAGTTTAATCTCCTTAGTGTCTCACAAATGTGTGACAAAAAGAACAATGTTCTCTTTACTGACAATGAATGTATGGTTCTTTCTTCTGATTTTAAAATGCCTGATGAAAGTCAGATCCTTCTTAAAATCCCAAAAAGGAACAATATGTACAGTGTTGATTTAAAGAACATTGATCCTAAGGAGAGTTTAACTTGTTTAGTAGCAAAAGCCTCATTGGATGAATCTATGCTTTGGCATAGAAGACTTGGTCATGTAAACTTTAAAATAATCAATACAATTGCAAAATATGATTTGGTGAGAGGTTTACCCAAAAAGATTTTTCAAAATGACCAAACCTGTGTTGATTATCTTAAAGGCAAACAACATAGAGCTTCTTGTAAGCCCAAGACCCATAACTCAATTTCTCAAGCTTTATACATGCTTCATATGGATCTTGTTGGTCCTACTAATGTGAGTAGCTTGAATGGTAAAAAATATTGTCTTGTTGTTACTGATGATTACAGCAGATTTTAGCTTCTTGTAAGCCCAAGACCCATAACTCAATTTCTCAAGCTTTATACATGCTTCATATGGATCTTGTTGGTCCTACTAATGTGAGTAGCTTGAATGGTAAAAAATATTGTCTTGTTGTTACTGATGATTACAGCAGATTTTCTTGGGTTTTCTTTTTAAGATCTAAGCATGAAACAAGTGAGATCCTTAAATCTTTTATAACTGAGGTAGAAAACCAATCTGATAAGAAAGTAAAAGTAATCAGATGTGACAATGGAACATAATTCAAGAATAGGGTTATGGATGACTTTTGCAAAGAAAAAGGAATAAGAAGAGAATTTAGTGTAGCTAGAACCCCACAGCAAAATGGAGTAGCAGAAAGGAAAAATAGAACACTTATAGAGGCTGCTAGAACAATGTTAGTAGACTCTAAGTTGCCTATTTCATTTTGGGCTGAAGCAGTAGGTACTGCTTGTTATATGCAAAACAGGGTTCTTGTGATAAAACCACATAAAAAGACACCTTATGAACTTTTCTTTGGTAGAACACCATCTTTAAGTTTTATGAGACCTTTTGGATGTCATGTCACTATTCTCAATACCAAAGATTATTTAGGCAAGTTTAAAGGAAAAGCTGTTGAAGGCTATTTGATAGGGTATTCTTTGCAAAGTAAGGCCTATGGAGTGTATAATAATTGCACTAGGCTAGTGGAAGAAAATCTTCACATAGAGTTTCAAGAGAAACTAACAAATGTAAAAGGCATTAGGCCAGATTGGATGTTTGATATTGATAGGCTTTCAGAATCTATGAATTATGTGCCTGTTTCAGGTACAAATACTAATGATAATGCAGGTTTTGAAGACAATGTTGAAACACCTAAAGATCAAGATTACATCTGGATGCCAATTTGGAAAGGGTTGGATTTATCTTCAAGTCATGAAGAACCTTCAAACACAACAAATGAAGGTACTGAAGATGATCATGGAGCTCAGGGTCAAGAGAATCAAGAAAGTAGTGCAAATGACAATGGTACTGCTAGTTCACCAGATGGTACTGCCAGTTCACAAATTGGTACTGCTGAGCCATTAAATGTTCAAACAGATGATTCTTTACCAGAAGAAGTGGGGATTGGCAATCTTCCATTTACCTATGAAGTTCCTACAACACACAACACAAGGATTCTCAAAGATCACTCAACTGATGATGTGATTGGTAGCATTGATTCTGGTGTTAGAACAAGATCTCAAGTCTTGACTTCAGACCGAGAAGGGTTTATCTCATCTATTTATGAAGAAAAGAATCATGAAGTTGCCAACATATGCCTGTTTTCATGTTTTCTCTCTCAAGCTGAACCCAAAAACATTAACAAAGCCTTAGATGATGCAAGTTGGGTTGAAGCAATGCAAGAAGAACTTCTTCAATTCAAGCTTCAGAAGGTTTGGAAATTGGTTGATTTGCCAAAAGGTCATTGGGCAATTGGAACCAAATGGGTGTTCAGAAACAAGAAAGATGAAAGGGGGATAGTGATCAGAAACAAAGCAAGATTGGTGGCCCAAGGGTATACTCAAGAAGAAGGGGTAGATTATGAAGAGGTTTTTGCTCCAGTTGCAAGACTTGAAGCAATCAGGCTATTCTTGGCCTATGCTTCTTTCATAGGCTTCACTGTGTACCAAATCGATGTCAAAAGTGCCTTCTTATATGGTACTATTGAAGAGGAGGTGTATGTTTCTCAACCTCCAGGCTTCATTGATGCAGAGTATCCAGACAAGGTGTATAGGGTTACCAAGGCTCTTTATGGTCTACACCAAGCTCCTAGGGCATGGTATGAAACATTGGCTTGCTTTCTATTAGAAAATGGATTCCAAAGAGGCAAGATTGATCCAACTTTGTTCATCAAAAGAACAAAGAAAGACATCTTGCTGGTGCAAATTTATGTTGATGACATTATCTTTGGATCCACAAACCAACACTTGTGTGTAGAATTTGAAAAACTTATGCATAGTAAGTTTGAAATGAGTTCCATGGGGGAACTTACTTTCTTTTTGGGTCTCCAAGTGAAACAATCAAAAGAAGGCATATTTATCAGCCAAGATAAGTATGTAGCAGAGATCCTAAGGAAATTTCAGTTTGCTGATTCTAAGGTTGCAAGTACACCAATGGATGCAGAAAAAGGTTTACTAAAAGATGCTGAGGGTGAAGATGTGGATTTGCACAATTATAGATCAATGATTGGGTCTTTGATGTACCTTACATCATCAAGACCAGATATCATGTTCTCAGTATGTGTATGTGCAAGGTTTCAAGTACATCCCAACGTTTCTCATCTCACAGAAGTCAAAAGAATCTTTAGATATCTCAAGGGTCAACCTAGGTTGGGTCTATGGTATCCAAGGGAATCATCTTTTGATTTGGTGGCTTATTCTGATAGTGACTATGCTGGTGCAACTCTAGACAGAAAATCCACAACTGGTGGATGTCAATTTCTTGGTTGCAGACTCATTTCTTGGCAATGCAAGAAACAAACAATGGTGGCTAACTCTACAACTGAAGCAGAATATGTTGCTGGTGCAAGTTTTTGTGGGCAAGTTCTTTGGATCCAAAATCAAATGCTTGACTATGGGTACAATTTTCTTAACACCATTATTTACATTGACAATAGCAGTACTATATGTATCATTAAAAATCCAGTTCAACATTCAAAAACAAAACACATTGAAATTAGACACCATTTCATAAGGGATTGCAATGAGAAAAGGTTAATTCAAGTTGTTAAAATTGATTCTGAAAAGAATTATACAGACCTTCTCACCAAAGCTTTTGATTTAGGAAGATTCAAATACCTTGTAGGAGGTATTGGAATGATAAATCTTTGAAAAAAATGTGTTTTTGTACATAAAAATATCTGGTATTGGCTTTTAAACATGGTACTGCTAGTTAGTCAAAAGGTACTGTCAGTTCATAATTGGTCCTGCTAGTATAAAATTTGCTCTGTTTTGTTCATATTAATGCTTAAATGTTTACAATGCTATAGATCAAGTGCTTTGCACTTTGTTCTTTTGGAATGCAACTAACAAATTTCAGGTTGATAACAAAACAAGAGATCTTCCAAACAAAAAGAGAAATATAGGTTATTTAAATCTCAGGGGAGGTAAAAATCTCAGGGGAGGAAATGATAGCCCAGAATGGAAGAAAAACCAATTTATGAAAGGAAAAGACAAGAGCATACAAGATGATGCAGAGATTGAAAAAGATTGGATTAGATCACATATTCAGAAGGGATGAAGCATTCCTAAAGGAGAAAGTTCTATCTAGATCAAACTAAGGAAAGTTTCAATGCAATGGCATGCTAATAGATGATTTCACTTGCTGAACCAAGCATCCAAGATACACAGCGTCATTTCCTTTTATATTTCCTTCATCCAAGGAAATTGCACCATCTTTAGGTCAATATGGCTTTTGGTATTCAGTTCACCAAGTTTTTACAAACTTAAGAGCTGGCTAGTCCATAAGCAAACGGCTTTTGGTAAAGACAAATCAAATCCGTTGATGGTTGATAGTTTACCAAAAACTATATGGTATTTAACTAACCATACTTAACAGTAAATAGTTAACTAGTCCATAAGCAAACGGCTTTTGGTAAAGACAAATCAAATCCGTTGATAGCTGATAGTTTGCTAAAAACTACAAGGGATTTTTGCTAAACTTTCAAAGAGACTGCCAAGTAATATTTTCTTTCAAAGGTACTGGTAGTTCAAATTTTGGTACTGCTAGAGTAAAATGGTACTGCTAGATAACCGTTGAGCCTGTCAGAAAAAGTTATAGCCGTTGGGCCTGGTAGTTACATTTAGCCGTTGGGGTAGTTCTGTAAATTACTGATGATTATATTATATTATATTTCACATATAAAAGATCTTTTTAACCGCCTTTTCATTTACTTATTATAATCTTTCTTATTGTCGGTTAAAAGTAATTCTCTCATAACATCTTTCATCAGTCCTTATCACAATTAACATACACCTTTCATCTTCTACCAGTACAACAAACAAATCCCACCATCATAATCAAGATTTTCATTAATTTTCACCATGGCTGTTCTAACCTTTGTTAAACGTCACAATCAATTAGCATTTTTGGAAAAGTCTAAGGATAATGCCTCTTTTCATCAAATAGTGGACTTTTTAAATAAGTCTTACATCAGGTTTGCTTTACTAGTTGATCCCACTATTTATGAATCTCAAATTTTGAAATTTTGGCAAACAGCTAAATTTAAAACTTCTGAAATTGGGGAACAAAGAATAAAAGCTAAAGTGGATGGCAAACCCTTGACTCTTACTGAGTCATCCATTCGAAGACATCTTCATTTGGATGATTCAGATGGTATTAGTCAATTACCTGATACTGAAATTTTTGAACATTCGGAAAGAATGGGGTATAATGCTGATTCTAATAAACTCACCTTTCTTAAAAAGCATTTTACTCCACAATGGAGATTTTTGATCCATACAATCCTTCATTGTTTGAGCCAAAAGAAAACCTCTTGGGAGCAATTTAGTGGAAATATGGCTTCTGCTCTCATCTGCTTGGCAACAAACAGAAAATTCAATTTTTCCAAACATATTTTTGAAGGATTGAATAAAAATGTGGATAGTGAAACAAAGTTTTTGATGTATCCAAGATTTATTTCATGCATCATTGCAAAATCAAAACATTTGTTGCTTCCCCCACACTCACTTTATAAAACACCAAAACTTTCTCACAAAGTATTTTCAAACATGAGAATTGGTTTCAAAGGGGAAGAAATACCACTATTTGATGAAATGTTACCACAACATCATGAAGAACCAACACCATCATCTGAATCACCATCATCAAGTTCTTCACCTGGTTACATCTCACCAACTCATCTTACATCACCAATCCCTACACCAGTACCATCTGCAACACCACCAACACCCCACATCATGTAACACCACCCCAATCTCCTCAAACAGTGAAAGAACTAAAAGAGAAGGTGAAGCTCTTAGAAGATGCTCTTAAAAGTCAAAACACAAAATTTTCTGAGATCAACATCAAGTTAGTTAAGAGGGTAAAGAAATTGGAGAATGAAGTGAAGAAGCTAAAGGGTAAAAGATCTTCAAAGGTTGTTTTATCTAGTTCTTCAAAATCAGATGCTGAAGGTTTGGGTCACTCTTCCAAAAAGGGGAGGATGGGTAGTTCTGAAGAAGAAGAGGAGGCTCAATTTGATTTTCATAAAGGAACTCAGGTTTATGATGAAGAGGCTGCTGGTGCAGAGCAAGAGCCTGCTAGTTCAAAAGAGCCTGCTAGGATTGAGAGACTTTTGGCTATGGACTACAAAGGTACTGCTGATCATGTGTACAAAAGAAAGAGGGACTTAGAGCCTCAAGGGGATTTATTTGTTGAAGGGAGGTTATTTATTGCTGATGAGCAATCTACTGCTCCATCTCAAGAACCAACTCCAAAAGATAAGGGCAAGAGCATTATGGTTGAAGATGAACCAAAGCCCAAAAAGTTGAAGAGATCAGAGCAAGTACAGATGGCTTTAGATGAAGAAGTCTCCAAAAGGATTCATGAAGAAGAAGTGCAGAAAGCATTTGAAGCTTCAAGACTGCTTGCAGAAATGCAAGAGCAAAAAGATGTTGCTCAGACTCTTCTTGACACTCAAGTTGCTCAAGAAACCTTTGATGCACAGATGCAATGGATTATTGCCAATGATCCAATTGTGAAAGGTCAAGCAGCAATAATAGTGAATGATAAGAATCTTAACTCTGATGCGAAAACAGCAGAGCTTGAATCTTTTATCAACAAAAAGTATAAAGAAGCAGCTCTGGCTGATATTTTTGAAAAGATGAAAGAAAGTCAGAAAAGAGGTTTTAAGGTGGGCACATCTCAGAAAGATCAAGTGATTTTTATGAAGAGATTTCTAAGAGGTCAAGCAAATTGGACTGAGTATCAACTGAAGAAGAAATATGCTGATGAAATCTACTTCTTGTATCTAAATGCCTACAAGAGTCTTTACTACAAGATTCCATCTGATGCAAAGCCCTCAATGAAAAAGAAAGATGCTCAGAAGAAAGAAGAAGCAAAATTGGATTCAGAGCAAGTAAGTAAGATGTTAATTACTTTGCCAACTATCATACATGCTGATCCAATTAGGTCTAGACGCCCTATTATTGATTGGGAGATTCACCATGATAAATTAGGAAAGTCATGGAAAATAACTAGGGTTGGGGGACAGACTGCTATCTTCAAGAATTTTGAAAATCTGATTAGAGCAAGTGATAGAGCTGACTTAGAAGAATTGTGGAATCTAGTTCAAATTAAGCTAGACACAAATTCTAGTACTGATGTTAAGGAACAAGAACTATGGGTAGAATTTAATAGGATGTATGATCCTAATCCAAAAGATGTTCATTGGAAGTTTCCATATCATGATCCTTCAACAACATGGGAATTTCTAAGCCTTAGCAGTATTCATCATCTTTACACACAAAGTGGGATTGAACTCTTTATGTTGGCTGGGAAAGAGTATCCACTTAGTTATGAAGTTCTTACAACTATGATCTCCAAGAGATTAAGGTGTGACAAAGATGAATAAAAGTCAGAAGTTGTTCAAAGTTTGCTGAGGAGCATATTTGAGCAATGTGAAAGAAAAAGGAAGAACAGAGAGTAAAGGTTTTGGAAGAGTTCCCTCAAATCCTCAAGGTATGTATTTTATTCATCAGAAACTTGTGTATTTTAAAGGAAATAACAAGTTTAGGGGAGGATTGTTGGGAATAAAATGTTCAAGTCAAAGAGCCTGCCAGACAAGCCAAGAGCCTGCTAGTTGATTTTAAAGAAGATGAAGATGTACTAACAGTACCTTCTGGGTGAGAAGGTACTGCTAGTTGATAAAGGTCCTGCCAAGATTATGATCAAGTTGATAGATATTTGTTTTTAGATATTTGTTGAATTATTAGTCTTTGTACAATGTAATACGTTATGTAGAAGTAGTTCAGTCTTCACATGTTTGTGCAGAAGAATATACAGAGTAGTTACATTGGTAGTTGTATTTAATTGTAGGCTAGAATAGTCAAAGTATCTTATTATATTCAACAACTTGACAACTTGTAATAAGGGTACCTTATTCTATAAAAGGTTCCCTTAGTCACCACCTTCGTGCATGCATCTCTTCAACTAATAACCAAAACAGAACAACCTCTCTAGTAACTTAGTTACTCATTTCACAAATCCTTTTACAATCAAAGATTCAAGGTTACTTTGTAATCCTGGTGATAGTTAGATCATCCGTATTATTTCATCAATAATATTGAATCATTTTATGTTATACAAGTTGTGTTCATTGCTCATTATTACTCACGTTTACATACTCACCACCTTTGTGTTCTTTTAAGTGTGTTATAGTAGATTCCGCATACTACATCACATTCATACATAAATATCCCAAACACATTATTAAGATAAACATCCCAAGTGTTTGTATAATCCTTTACAGAAACTCTACATTTTGGTAATCGTCGATGATTTTTCCAGATGGACTTGGGTCTACTTTCTATGAACCAAAGATCAAGCTCCTTCGATGATCATCACCTTTCTCACTAAAATTCAAGTTCAGCTTCGCAATATAGTTAGAAAAGTTAGAACAGATAACGTAACCGAATTTAAGAATCAAACTCTTCATGAGTATTTTAAGAAAGTAGGAATTGAACACCAAACATCTATTGCTAGAAGTCCAGAACATAATGGGGTTATCGAAAGACGCAACAGGAAGTTAGTGGAAGCTGCAAGAACGATGTTAATCAATGCTCAGTTACCTGATTACCTCTGGGCTGAAGTTGTCTTAACCGCTTGTTACACTCAAAACCATCATATGATCAACAAAAGGCATCACAAAACTCCATATGAGCTTGTTCATAACCGTAAATCAAACATAAATTACTTTCATGTATTTGGGGCCCTCTGTTACCCAAATAATGATCGTGATGACTTTGGAAAACTGAAAGCCAAAGCTGACATTGGAATCTTTGTTGGATACTGTGAGAACTCAAAAGGTTTTCGTAACTAGAACCGTCGAACTAGAGAAATTCAAGAGACAATACATGCTAATTGATGAACTCACATAAATGGATTCTGAGCAAAACAGCTTAGGACCCGCAACTAACCGTCTTAATTTTCCCGATCAATGAGCTACACTACTCTCTCTCAACCGTAAGGATTTGGAAAACTTGTTTGCTCCACTGTTCGATGATTCTCTTGTTAGTCGTGCAACAGATGTATCCACCAGTTTTGCTGCACAACCTTTTCATATTCTAGTACCTGATACACCTGCTACTACAACAACAACCGCTGCTGCAGATGCAACTCCAACAGAATCACCGTCAGCAGTAGAACAAACCGCTTGCAATACTGAGAATGTAGTTGAAGAACCCCTACAACAAGAAGTACCCACACCTGCAAATTATGACGGAAATGCATTCTTTAATCCATTTGCTCCAACTCCAACCGTTCCCGATATTGCTGAGTCATCAACGAACAACTTGGATCCGTCTAATATGCACAACAATTTTCAACATTACCCTTCAACCCACAAATGGACACGAGATCATCCTTTAGTGAATGTGATTGGTAATCCAGACAATCCAGTCATGACACGGAAAAGACTTCACACAGATGGTGAAACTTGCATTTATGCACATACCGTCTGTCAAGAAGAACCAAAGAACATTAAAGAAGCCTTAACTTATGACAATTGGATTGAATCAATGCAAGAAGAACTTGATCAATTCAAACGTCTTAAAGTTTGGGAATTGGTAGAAAGACCTGATGGAGTCTACATTGTCGGACTTAAATGGATTTGGAAAAACAAACTGGTTGCTGATGGAACAGTTATTCGTAACAAATCTCGTCTGGTTGCCAAATGTTTCAGCCAAGGAGAAGGAATTGACTTTGAAGAATCCTTTGCACCAGTGGCTAGACTTGAAGCTGTCTGCATGTTTCTGGCGTATGTTGCCCACAAGAATATCACCGTTTATCAAATGGACGTGAAGACTAAATTCCTGAATGGGCAACTACGTGAAGAAGTGTATGCCACACAACCAAAGGGCTTCATCGATCCAGATCATCCAAACATGTGTACAGACTCAAGAAAGCCCTCTATGGCCTTAAACAAGCCCCGAGGGCATGGTACGATAAACTGTCCGCATTTCTAATTTCTAATCACTTTACCAAAGGATCTGTTGATCCTACTCTGTTTATTAAAAAAAATAGGGAGGAAATCTTATTTGTTCAAATTTATGTTGATGATATCATTTTTGGTTCAACAAATAAAAAGTACTCAAATGCTTTTGCTAAACTAATGAAACAAAATTTTGAGATGTCCATGATGGGTGAACTTACGTTCTTCTTAGGACTCCAAGTTCATGAATCCCCCCGTGGTATTTTTCTAAACCAGTCCAAATATGTTCTAGAGATTTTAAAGAAACATGGCATGACAAGTTGTGACACATATAATACTCCTATGTCTGCATCATCTCCAAAGCTGGATACTGATTTACATGGGACACCCATTAACCCTACAAAATACCGCAGTATGATTGGGTCACTCATGTATCTAACAGCCATCCGACCAGATATTGTATTTGCAACATATCTCTGCTCCCGCTATCAGTCTCGACCTACTGAAAGACACCTCTCTGAGGTTAAAAGAATCCTTTGATACATAAAGGAAACCAATCATTTGGGAATCTGGTATTCGATGGACTCTGGTTTTGAACTAATTGCTTTTTCAGATGTTGATCATGCAGGATGTTTAGATACACGTAAAAGTACATCTGGAGGAGTGCAGTTTCTAGGAGACAAACTTGTGTCTTGGCAGTCAAAGAAGCAAGATTGTACCTCATTATCGTCAACAGAATCTGAATACATGTCAGCATGTTGTGCTCAAGTCATATGGATGCGATCACAACTGATGGACTACGGTTATGTTTTCAACAAGATTCCCATGTACTGCGATTCCAAGAGTGCCATTGCCATCTCATGCAACACCGTTCAACACTCGAAGTCAAAACACATTGCACTTTGATACCATTTCATCAAGGAGCATGTGGAACAAGGTACTATTGAACTATATTTTGTGGCTACAGAATACCAATTGGCAGACTTATTCACTAAAGCCTTGCCCCATGCAGAGGATTTAAACAATTTTCTTACAGGGTACTATTGTTTGACTCCAGAGGATTTAAACAATTTTCTTACAAACAACTAAGAAAGTCAAACACCAATACTATCTTTGTAATTATTTTATCAAAAACACAAAAAGATTTTCTATTTTTACTTAAAAAAAAGAAAAAAAAATACAAGTACAAAATTTCCATTAACACTTTGTTCATTTAAACACTTTACTAATTCTTTCGGAACAAGTGTTGAGGGGGAGTATGAAATTCAAATTTTAATATTTTCATTAAAATTTGTACTTGCATATTTTCTTCAAATATGTTGCTTTATTAAGTGGTGGTAGCATCATCTATGTGATATCCTCCTTGATCTTAAAAAAAAAGTTTTTTCAAATACTCATAAGTCAAGGGGAATGATAACACTCATTTTATCTATGATAAAGTCGCGTTATTTGTATATTTTTGTATATTATTATTTATGTTTATGAGCATTTTATGCTTAAAAAGGTATTAAGATGTGTTCAGGTCTAGGTACAAGGAAATATCAAAGAATGACGAAGAAAAGCCAAAAGATCAAGAGAATATTCAAGAAAAGATTGTCGTAAAAGATATTAATTCATGTTATGATTATTTCTGATGTACAAGAGAAGTTTGTGAATACTTTTAATGAAAGATGGAGTCATGATTTGGTGCTTAAAAGAGTGTTAAAGAATGGAGTTTTATGCCAACCCAAGGTTGAAATTAATGTGCAAAACAATTCCCAACCCAAGGTTGAAACTGAGATTCAAAACCAAAGTTCAAAAGCCCATTCTGAGGTTGAGCAGGCATCCCAGCCGCAGTTTCAAATCTTAGCCACAGGTTAAGATGTGTCTGAGTTGAAGAGTTGCATTAAATCAAGGTTTTAACTACCATAATGACTCAAGTCCGATCATCTCCTCTCTTTTATGATTATTCAAGGCTTGTGGCAGTTTTTGTGAGTGATTCCAAGCATAAATATGACCCACATTCACCATAATTCACAAACACAATTAACAACAACAACACAAGACACCTACAATCAAGCCTTACACCATAAGGACTTGATCATATTTTATACAACCCGAAAGAGATTAATAATATCTGCCATTCTCAAGAAGATACCAAAGAGAAATGAAGAAGGTGTTGTTAATACTTACTAGAAGAGGTGGAAGATTCCCTTGTTCGAGTTGAGGCCTTAAGGAGTGCTATAACTCTTTATATTTCTTACTCATTGTAGTCTTGCATTGGATAAGTTTCTTTTACTTAATTATTATGTTGAACAATTCGATGTTGAATGAAATGTTACGTTTTTTGATGAAACTTGTTATGGAGTAATTTGTGATACTTATTTGGGAATTATGTAGACTTTCGTGTGAATGTTGAATGATTAGTCGGTTAGAAAAAGTGATTATTCTCATAAGTTTTTTTAAATATAATTCGTGTTCTAAAACTTGTTCATTTAACATTGTTGGATTTAAAGGTAGAAAGAATTTCTAATATTGTTTAATTCCAAGAAGTTGGTGCAAAAATGGATTGGTACTTGATAATTGACAACTATTATGTATTCAAGTTTTTAAATGAATTCGAAAATATTTTGTGGAAAACTAGAAGGGGGGGGTTGAATAGTTTACGTCTTTTTAATTTATTATAAAAGCTTTGTTTACTTTTAAAAACTTAGATTCAAGTTTGTTAAAACTTAAATCTTATTATTTGTTATATATGTATTCTTTTAAATTGATTGTAAATGTTTTGGTTTCTTGAATGAATTTTCAAATTGATCTTTATGTGAAGTCGATCTCTAATAAATACTAGCAGTTATATAATCCTATGTGTATGAATGCAATGACGATATAAGTAAAGAAGTAAATAAGGTATGGAAAGATCTAACCGAGACACGAGAGATTTATAGTGGTTCGGCTACAAGGACACCTTCCTTGCCCTACTCCACTCCCCAAGCACCGAGCGCGAGAGTTTTCTTCACAACTTCAATAAGCTCCCTTATGGCGGAGAAAACCTTACACGACTTTGGCTTACACCGGGTTAACGACACAAAGCTAAATGTCGAGTTCTAATCGTAGCTAGAACCAATCTCACAACTTCACAACACAACTTCTTCACGACTACTTCACAACGGCTTCACAACTGCTTCACGACTGCTTCACGACTTCTTTACGACTTCAACACGACCGCTACATAACCTCTATGCTACGGCTTCACGACTTTAACACTATGTCTTCACGACTAAGACTTCACGACTTCAACATGACCGCTACACAACCTCTGTGCTACGGCTTCACGACTTCAACACTAGGACTTCACGACTAGGACTTCAAGGCTTCAACACGACCGCTACACAACTTCTATGCTACGGCTTCACGACTTCAACACTAGGACTTCACGACTTCAAAGCTACGGCTTCACAACTTCAACACTAGGACTTCACAACTTCAAAGCTACGGCTTCACAACTTCTACACAACGGATTCACGATTTCTACTCCACGGATTCACAACTTCTACACTATGTCTTCACAATTTCTATACCACAACTACTTATACAACTTCTTCACTACTTACATACAACACTAATCTACTATACACACCTTACACAAATGAATGAATGATTTACAAACTTTGTTAAACTAACAACTTAAGTAACAAGATGATACTAAGTTGTAATACTTCTAATCTTGATTGATAGAAGTATTCTTCTTTTGCACTTGAAAGAAGGAAGCTTGGATCACTTGGAAACCAAAGCTTAAGATTATATGATCAAAGGATTTTAGAAAGTATTTACAAGATTTAAAACAGAAAGTTTTGGGGTGCAAAAGGTAAGTAAAAATCCAGGAGAAGGCTGGTATTTATAGGAGAAAAACTGGACAGCTGGAGGCCTACTGGAGCGGGGGCGGTCCCCTTAATTATTAAGGGGGCCGCCTAGCAAAATTAAGGGGGCCGCCCCTACTGGACGTTGGCCAATTTTGTCCTTTTGTGGGGAAGGTTTTTCTGGAACATTTTAACTAATTTTGGTTAAAAATTTGAATTCATATTTTTATAAAAGATTAAACATTTTTATTTAATACCAAAAATGTTTTTCAAAAATATATAAAATGTTTTTGATGTTTTATAAAAAATCTAGTTATTAAGAAAATGTTCCTTTGATCAAATAATGCATTAAGCATTAGTTCATTCATACCTTAAGTGATTTGAGTTGTAGAAATTGATATTTACAACTAAATACTTGTTTACGTCATAATTTTCCATTTAATGATTTTACATTTTGTGATTATCAAAACGTAGAGATATCGAAAAATATTAATAACGTGTTTAGGCATTATTTATATCAACAATCCCCCCCTTTTTGATGATTACAAAATCTAAACTCATTAAATCTAAAAATTAGTTTTTAGACAAGTATTTAGTGAGTTTACATCTATTTCTCCCCCTTTTTGTAGAATCAAAATGGTTAAGCCGACAAGTTTTAGGATCTAAATTTGTCGGGACGAGAACTCCCCCTTGATGTTTACTCCCCCTCGTTTGGGGGCACCAAGGAAACGAGCTATGGAACGCTTGCGAGAAAAATGTTAGAAGCACAAGCATATATATAGCAAAAATAATGAGCATGCATGAAAATAAAGGCCTTCATAAAAATAAATGTTGTGTATAATTACACAACCATTCATGAGTACAAGCATTCCTACACTAGCTAATAATTCCAACTACATAATCATCCTAGACAACATAATCTTCCATGGAGCTTGCTTACAAAATGGGTGGAAAAAATATTTTTGAGTAAGCTTTGCATGTGCTTACTTGGGTGACAATGGAGGTGGTGGTTGTGTAGTGGGTGAGGATGGTGGTGGTGGTGGTGGGTTGGTTGGTTGGTAAGTATGTTTTCAAGTGATGAAAACCTATAGAATATCTCATCTCTAAGACCAAAGATTATGGTCCGGTTATGGATGCAACAAAGACAAGTGTCACCATGGGTTTCAAGTAGTGGCCAAGGTATGGGAAAAAATGGTTGTGGGTTTGGTGGAGGTGAAAAATGAGAATCAAGTGGTGTAATGGGTGAGAAGGAAATGGCAAGTTGAGTGGATGGAGGTTCTTGAGTGGATGGTGGTGATGATGTTCTTGGTGATGATGTTAGGTGAGTATGGATGTAGTCTTTGATGGATGAAGTGGATGGAATGGAAGAAGATGAAGCTCCACGGGTAGAGGGTGTTTTTGATGATGCATTAGGTGCACTTGGGGATGAATTTTGAGGTGGTGGTGATGGAGTTTTGATGTCATCTTGGGTGAGGTCAATGAAGAGTTGTTTTGGTGGTATGATGACAAGTCTTTGCTTCCTTGGAGTCTTAGAGATGAAGGTTTTTGGTGACAACATGGTGGATGAAAATGGGTGTTTGATGAAGGTGATGGTTGATGAAGTGAAAGGTAATTGTAAGGATGGTATTTATATTGTGAAAATGTGGTTGATTTAGGCAAATTGTGAAGGTTTTGTGGTAATATTCCAAGTTCAGTTCGTGCATTAATGGTAATGGTAGCTGGGGCAAGGTAAAAGTGGTCACAAGATACAAAAGGAAACAGTAAATTTTACTGTCCAGATGGCCGGTCCCCTTAATTGTTGGGCGGCCCCCTTAAAAATTAAGGGGACCGCCTAGGGAATTAAGGGGGCCGCCTATCTTGTGATTTCCCAGGCGACCAAATTTGAAAAATTTCCAGAAAAAGGTCATTTTTAGGGTGTTTTTGCAGCAAGTTCAATTTGGATCATGGATATTAAGAATGATTAAATAGTAGCAAGAACATATTAAAAAGAGTAATGGTTATATGTAGACTACTAAGATCATATTGTAAGCATGTGATAAGCATATATCTTAATTAAACAAGAAAAGAAACAACACATTCATAGCAAACATATCTAGGAAAGGAAGACACAAACATTCATTAATTTAAAATGATTATGTGACAAACATAATCATTGTTACAACATACATAGTGCTTAAAGCATACATTTTTTATAGAATTCTAATTTGCCTAAGAAATCCATTTGACTTGCTTGATGATGGAGGTAGTTTTTGAAATGAAAACTAGTGAAAGGATGAGTAAATGGGATTAGTGAAGGTATAACAATAGCTTTTCGAAACTCTTCTCTTGCTTCATCTCGCCTGATAATATGTTTGGGTGTGTGGAGGTTGGAGATGGTGATGGTGGAGATATTTGAGGTGTAGAGTTTGGAGGTGGTGAGTTTAGAGCGGACCATGATGGGTGAAGGTTTTGATGTTGCTCAAGAGTGGATGTTGGATGAGGTCTTGTGAGAAGATACTCAATCCATGTGAAGTGCTCATTAAGAGCAATGGTTTGTTGTTGGAGAAAGATGCAACAAGGACAATTGTTGACATGTTTCTCAATGTGACTCTTGTTGTGTGGTGATGGTGGAGAACTCGATGAAGGTTGGTCAAGATTGCTTTGAGCAAGATGTAGGGCAAGAAGAGCATTTAGCTCATGGGCTTCTTTGAGTTCGTCAATGAACTTCAAGTGTTCGTTGGTGGGTGATGATGGTGTAGTATGGTTGATGGTAGGGAGTGGTGGAGACACTCTTGGTGGTGGAGACACTTGTGAGCTTGGGTAGTTATAAGTGGGTGATGATGGTACATTGATGGATTGAGGAAGATGTGGGGTGATGTGAATGAGATTTGGGTTATTGTTTTGGGATTGTTCTTGTTCTTCACATGGGTGTGATAAGGGTGTATTTGTGGGAGTGAGAGTATGAGGTTTAGGCTTAGGTTGGCTTTGAGCAACATCACATGTGGAATTGGAGTTATGGCATGTGTCAAGTTTTCGTCTCCAAATTGGTCTCACCGAGATTTTGGCAACTCTTGAGGGTTTTGATTTTGGGTAGTTGGATGATGACATGTTTGAGTGGATGATGTGAATGGGCATTTATGATGAGGAGGTGCATTTATAGGGAAGGAATGATGTGGTTTAGGAAGGTAAATTTTGGTGGGTGGTTTATGACAGAATGTGTTTGTGAGTTTTGGGAAGTATGGAATAAAATGGGTTGGAAATTGAAAAAGGAAACAGTAAACCGGGTCTCCAGATGGCCGGTCCCCTTAAATAGGGGCTGGTCCCCTTAATAATTAAGGGGGCCGCCTAGGTATTTAAGGGGGCCGCCCATCTGCTGACTTCCAGATTTCTGAAAATGGGTTTTTGGCAGAAATTTGTAGAAAAGGTTGTGTTTTTGAGTTTAGCTTCAAGCAAGTCCAACTTCTTTTTGAGGCAACTTAAAGTTTAATAACTTATGTATGCTAAGCACATTCAATTAAGCAATTTTAATTATCATGCAACCTACTCATTTACCAAGAAGCATATATGTATATATGAACAAGAAAACAACATATAATTACCAAGTAATTCATACTACCATTATTATGACGGTTAATTAGCTAGTTAATTAATCCTAATAAGTGTCTATGTGATGGGAAATTTGTGATAGCATGGATTTCTAGACTTGGATCAAGCATGATTTGAGTAAGTGTTTTTGGGCATTATTCAACAATGTTTGAAAGTAGGTTTTATTTTAATATGAAAATTATTTCACCAAGGTAGATTTGAATTTGTTTCAAAGTGTTTTTAAAAGGAAATAAAAAGAAGTTGTTACACTTTTTAGTTTTGATAAAAATATGTTTTATAGAGAAGTGACATAATCTTTTTGAAAAATCATTTTCCAAAATATGAAGATTTTCATTTTTTGAAAGGAGTTGTTGAAGAGAAAAAAAATCTCATGCTTGATTGATTTAGGCTATTGTCTCATGCTATCCTTTTCAATAAATTATGCGATTTAAACGATAGTGATGACTAAATATTGTATGTTCGATAAAGAACATTTTATTTAATGCCTAGGAGAGTTAACTTAAGGTTTTCTAGTTTATTAGCAAGTAATATAACTAGTAGTGTGAGAGCAAAGCAACCTATCAAACTAAGCATATCTTAAGGCAGTGATTGTCATAACTATATGCAAGGAGTAACTACTCAGGAAATTTTAAAAAGAAAATGTAATACCCGGTAAATTTCCTAAACCTATTTTACAAATCAAAACACTTGCTTCTCATTCACTTTAACTTTTGAACTTCTTTGAACTGATTTGGGTTTGAAAAACTATGAATATCTTGTTCAACGTGAGCGTTATTTCCTTATCAAGCCGGCACAACCTAGAAAGCACAAAACGTATCGTATTTACCAAAAATATTAATTTTTGAAAATATTGCATATTTATACTCGTTTTTATTGGAAAAATTATTTCGTGAACAATGGCGCAAGTTTCGTTAATTTTCGAGTCTGTTTGATATATCAAATGAGCCCCGGAGTGTTTTTATCAAAAGTTTAACCACATTGACACTATCACCCCCTCCGCCCCCTATTTTCAATTCACTCCCCTCACTTTTATATTTTCATTCCACACCCTCCCTCAAATAATATATATAACCTAATAATAATAATATTTCATTTTCACTATTCACTCTCATCTCTCATCTCTCTCTCTCTAAACCGCCGACCTCCCAACTCCGGCGATACCTTCATCTCCGGCCAACTTCCGGCGACCACCGTGCCGGAAAATTTTCCGGCAAACCTTTTTCTTTGCCGAATTGTTAGATCGGCTTATCTACACCATTTCTGGAAACTTTGAGCTCACGGCTCCCACCACAACCTATCTCACGCGCCACGACCGCCTACTGCCACCATCACCGAAGCTACTACCACCTTCCCCGCCGCCTCTTCTTTCGGTAAAAACCCCACACGCGTCACTTATCTTTATTTTTCTTAATTTATTTTGAAACCCTAATTCGTTATTATTTTTTTTACCGAGTAATAATATGGTTTTAATAATAAAAATGATTAAAAACTTGTTATAAAACACTAGTGTGGATTGTTTCTCGACTGTGACTCGTGACTCACCGAGTCAACTCGGTTGACTCGGGTGAGTTGATGGTTTTATTTCTTTTCTTTTCCTTCTTTTATTTATTTCCGAGGTTGTGGATTGTTTCGAGTCTTGTTTGGGTTGTTTGAGGTCTCAACAGTCGAAGATAAGCCAAGCCGTGACTCACGGCGAGTCACGGCGAGGCAAGGTGAGTTGTGGTTTAGGTTAGGGTTTGATTGGATTGAGTTTGGATTGATTTGAATTCGGTTACTGGATGGTTATGTTTGTTTGTGGTCCGTTTGGTTGGTAATGGTTCGGCAGTCGACATATAGTCGAGCCGTGACTCACAGCGAGTCACGGCAAGTCGAGTTGAGAAGGTTTAGAGTTAGCGTTGTAATGGTTGATTTGGTTTGCGTTGAGGTGGTGTTGTCGACAGATTTAGTTTTGTGCTTGTGTCATTTGAAAATGTTTTTGTTAAAAGAGTTAATATAGTTTAGGTTAGGATTAGCTAGTATAGTTAAGAGGTTGTGTTTGGAAGTTGATGTGTGTTTGCGGATTGTATTCGGATTTGGTTAGCCGAGAGTCTCAATGACTTGGGTTGAGTCGAGCCGTGACTCATGGCGAGTCACGGCTAAGTTTTATAACTTGTCGTGTTGTTGTTTATTTATTTCTTTATATCAAGTCGTATAATATTATTTTTCGTCGTCGCTTATTATTTATTTTTCGTTGAGTCGTGTTATATTTATTTAAGTTAGACGTTTATTATTTATCCGTTCGTTATTTATTTGTGATCGATATGAGATGTTTTGGAATATTTGAAACGTTATGGGATAATTTGCAACACATGTGAGATATTTAATATTTATTGATTTGATTGAATAATATTGTAATGATGTAATGTTGTAGACAAGGATTGGACGTATTGGATTTACGGTATTGGTTATTTGGACTATTATGGACCCTTTGGTGCAGGAGACGGAAGGGTACGTTAGACTCATAAGAGCTTAACCTACCCGGACCTGAACTATACAAAATGGTCGATAAAACTAAATAACTAATATTCACGCAAATGATATGTCCAAATTATGTATATTAAAACTTGTAAAAATTTGTCGAGAATTGAAATATTCCAATAAGTCGTATGACTTGGAAATGTTTTATAAACGAGCACTTCATGCCGAGATTTCATAAAATGTTTTATAAACTTAAATCATTTATGGTTTATTAAATATTCCAAAATCTTTTCAAAGCTCTTATGTTTTAGTGATTATAACATCTATTTTGGGAAAAACAGGGAAAAGCCGAAACTATCTATTGATTTCGTTTATTGTTTATTTGTTTGTTTGTTTATTTATTTCTTTCTTTCACATTCCTCCTTCTTCTCCTCTCGTCTCCTTGAGTATTCATTCGTGTTCGCCGATCGTTACTATTTTCCTTTTCTAAAATATCCACACGAGTCTTAAACTTTCCTTTTCTTTCAAACGCCATTGAAAACTAAACCATTTTATAATAACACAAGTATTCAACGAACGCTACTTCATAAATTACTTGAGTATTATTTCTGAATCATGTTACTTGTTAGGTTGTGCCGATCCAGTACCATTATGCTTGTACTTTTGATGTCATCGTTATGTCTTACTCCTTGATGCCAGTTGTGATGTTTGTGATATTTTTGCATTGCTGCATACTCAGGTGAGTTCATAGCCCCACTTTTTACTTGCTTTAACTGCTTTATAAACTACTTGGGGTGAGATACATGCTACTATTTTTACTATGATCACAATTGTTTACAAACTATTGTTTGAAATGGAAACTTTGCTGACCACCTGATAAGCACTAAGTACCTTCCTTGCCAACAGCAAGTCCCTCGATCATGAACCATTAATCACCTGTGGGTGAGCGCGATTATAGTATATAGGCCTATAGGATTGACCATCCCATCCCTGTTGACCAGGTAGGCAACACGGGTGTGCTATATTTGAGTTAACTAGGTATTTGGCAAGATACCTGGCTTTGGGGGCAACTATTATGATTATGAAATTTCGCGGTTATTTTCGACTTACGCCAGAGTTTCTGGTGCCGGTTAACGCTTTGTGTGTCATGAGCTTAGTGCAGTGGTAATAACTTTCGGGCGTATAACAACGTAGCCCACTTTCTTGGAAACTTGAAATATTGTGATCAATTGCTTTACTTTTAAACCTATGAATTCACTCAACCATTGTGTTGACTTTTAGCATGTTTATCTCAGGTGTTAGATCTTTTCCGCTGCATATTTTACTTTTGGAGGAGCTTGGCGAAGGGCATGGCATGGTCATAGAAGATTCTAAAATTTTTTTGGGACTGCTTTAAATCCTTTTTAAACCTATATCTTCCGCAATATTTTTACATTATGTAATTTAAATATTTATTATTATGAATTTTCTTCTAAAGCTATTTAAGCAAAACCGTTCTTTGTACCTTGTGATTGTGACAACTATCGAATAACACCCCACAACTTGTATGCTTCCGCTGATCCGATTTCGGGGTGTTACAGATGGTATCAGAGCCACAGGTTATAGAGAACTGGTATTTTCAAAAACCCAGACTATAATCATTTTTACGATAACTAAATCCTATGACCGACACGTGCCTGCCTGCCAAGCCGATGCCTCGCGTATGATTATAATTGATGATATGTTTGATTATATGCTTGATGATATATTCGATGAGATGTGTGCATTTTATTTGAGGATTTATTTTTCCCTTTATTCGTCACTGTTCACTGTAAGTATTTTCATATACTCACATCAATGCACCAAACTTGTCGCGGAGTTACGCTATTTCCTTGCGTAACCGCATTATTTGATTCCGAGTTTGAACACCTGTTGTGGTTTTAAAGCGATTCTAAAGTAAGGAACATAGTACTAGTATAACTAAACTGAGTATCCCAAAATTCATTGATTCTCGGTTGAGAGTAGACTGATCACCTATAATCAACCAAGGATAGTGGGGACATGGCTTGATCACCTATGTCCCAGAAATGAATTTTGCGATACTGGGAGTAGTTATAACAGGATTATGTTTTGAATTTTGGAATTGGTAAAAGTTTTGCATATGTGCACAAACACCGAATATCGCGAAGGTTTACCCACACACACGACACACTAGCATCACAACACCCCATGAACTGAAATACTTCTGGCACCGCTATATCTCTCCGCTTATATGGAATAATTGTCATCTTCGTCTGATTACGTTCGCACCGGGTCAGGTGAGACCCGATTGGTTGCCATTTTGAATTCGATCCGTTTATTTTAACTCGTCCGATATCATAACAAGCACATTTTAAGTTATTACTTGGTTTTGGCTTTAGTCGAATTTGGATTGCGTGAGTTCTTGATTTCTGGATATCGTTGTGGAGTTGATTTTGTTTCTTCAACCTTGTTTTGTCTCTGGTTATGTTACAGTCATCACTACCCCAATCCTTACACTCAATTAATGAACTGAGTTAGATCACTAGTCGACTAAGAAAGACTCTTCCACATCACTTGTAGGATGAACCTCTTGATGGAAGTAAACAGCGAAGTAATCTTTGGAAAAACCTAGGAAACTGACAATAGGTCGATTTGTAACTCAACAGAAGCTCTAGAAACTTGTGTAGCAACCCGAGCCCCTACTTTTGGAAAAGATACCTAACCTTTCCCTTATCCTCTGAGGATACTAGTAGTCTACCTTAGTACCTTTTATAAAACAATGAACTGCGATAAGTATTTTACGAAACGTATACATAAATTGATACGATATTTTGGAAGGCATTATTCTGGGAAAGACTATTTTAGATACGTTATTCTAGGAACGCTACTTTGACAACACTATTCTGGCATACCACTTCGAATACTATTTTGGGACGGTCAACTCTAGTTACACTATCTTGAAGACGTGACGCATTGGTATAATATTATAGGGGTTGTTTTGGATACACTATTGGCATACTATTATGAGAATTGTTTTGGGATACACTAGTTGGGACACACTATTTTGAGACACGGTATTTTGAATGTATTATTTTGGGGACACTACTCAGGAATACTATCCGAAAGCTCTATCTGGAAGACATCATCACTCTGGTATTACCTTAGACCATTAGGTCACATATCCCGTTTTCCCCTGCCCCTCAACTTGTAAGAAAGCTCGAGAACACCGCAATATAAGCCGATGAGTCGGGCGACATCATTAGCTGCATTAGGAAGTAACCTATCAGTTGAAATGGACACCTTAATAGTTTAGTTGAACGAATTGGATATTGAAGATTGTAAAGGAATAATAGCGCTCATGAGGAAACAGTAACCCTAAGTGGTAAGTAAGATTGCCTGTAGTAACCATGATAAAGCGGTTCGCCCTATTATTCGTATTTTGGAATTAATACTGGTTTAGATAACCCGAAGTATGTTATTTAAGATTTTCACACCATGGATCATAAACCATTGACCATTTCACACCGTTACACTTTGACCGTGGGCCCATAACCCGCAAGTCGTCGACTATAGCACTGTTAGCACCCGTTATCCTTTTTGCACACCTCAAACATGTTTTACCTTTCAAACACTTTCGTTTTAATAGTCACCACTAAGGGGGCATGTTAGCCACGATAAGAATAATTTCAAAACGTTACTTTAACTCCGTATATACTTATCTCACTCTCACTTACATTCATAACTTACCGCATTTTTACTCTCATATTCCAACTCACCTCATTTTGGCTAATTACACACTTAAACAGTACAATTTTATTTCAACTTTTACCGACCTTTTTGGAACCATTTTACAAAAATGTTTTACTACTATATATATATATATATATATATATATATATATATATATATATATATATATATATATATATATATATATATATATATATAAAATAAAAATAAAAAAATTGGGTTATTATTATCTTACAAATTATCTCGCCATTACTTTACAATACTATTTTTACTGCCACCTGACGAACCATTTTGCTGCTAAATCACTAAGTAAACTACAGCTTTGCTAATATTTACAGATAATAAATGATTTTCTTATTACTCTATACACTGTTTTACAAATCATCACACAAGTTACTGTGTAACCCGATCTTTATCTTTCTAACATATCACAAATTTAACTCTGAATTTGTTATTTTATAAATGATAAATCGTTCTCTATCACTCTATAAACTGTTCTACAAATTGTTTTATAAAATATTTTACCATTACTATGTGAACCATTTACTTCCATGAAAAGTGTTTTCATACTATTATTACACAAACAAAATAAACAGCCTTTCGCCTTGAAAATAAACCAAACTTTAGAAGTGAATCCCGCACTTATGCCTGAGATTATAGATTACAACCTACCAGTTTCATCACTGAATAAGTTACCATATCACCTCATTCGCCCTACATGATCAGATTCCCTGATTAGCAAGTACACGCGTTGAACTAGGTTGTCAATACACCATCGCTGTTAAGAAATGGTACCCTCTAGGAATTCTAGATAACATAGACTCGAAACCCCTTTCTTTTATGTAAACCGCTCCCTTGCAAAGATCTGACTTCCTTTTATCTGACATGAATTCTATACGGGGATGCCAAAACATCTTAGTCTACCTAGCGACGATTGATACCCGACCTCACCTCGTTAACAGGAAAGACTTTCCCAACATAGTGTCGAGTTGACTTATACCTCTCAGGTCGCTAATGCAACCGTTTAAGCCATTGTACCTCATAGCACTGAGTTATCCCTTTCGGGTCGTTAGTACAAAATTTTCGGTCAGATACCGTTTAGCATCGGTTAAGCAGGTTGGATACTTGCACCTTTGAGCTTCGCCTGGTATTGAACATTGAACCCCGCTCAACATTGACAACTAGATCTTTCCTTCGGATACTTAGAAACATAGGTGGACGTACATACTCAGCTGTCCTTCCTCTTTGATAATCTTACTTTTAAGGTCATTCTCAAAATGCTCTTATATCAACCTTGGAAACCGTAGTTACATTTTTCTGAAACGCATATTTTGAGGATTAAGTTCTTCTGGTCAACCTTTATCAACTTTTGCTGCGAAATGTCAAACGCAAAATCTTACGAAACTTTCCTACCCATACCACGATTGGAAACCCGATTTTTGCAACTTATAAAATCATTTGAAACTGTGTCATCTTATACAACTGAAAATTCCTGACAAAGAAAACTTAATGCCTGAAAAGTTATTTTGGTCAAAACCGTGTAAATACTTACCCAAATAAGGTTTTCAAACAAAATGCCATAGGTGGGATTCGAACATCTTACACCTTTCTCAATTTAAAAACGTCCAGCCACTAGACCAAGAGCCCTTTTTGTGTCACTTTCATCCATCCCATGAGGAGGAAAAAACGCTCAATTTCGAAACAAATCTTGGAGAACAGATGCCCCCGCCACTTTAAGGCTTTATATACATATCGGGCTATGATTTTGTGTCACTAAAGCATAAACCCTAGATTGGAATTAGACCGTGAGGATTTGAGAAGAAACAACGCTGGAAAAATTTTGAAACCCCGTGTAATTAAGATTTAAATGTTTCCCTCTATTAACCTTACTCCAAAAATCATTGTACCCCACCAAAGCACTAGAAGGAGACAACTTATGGCAGACCACTTAAGTACTATTCCACAGGTAAGTGGAGACCCTTAGAACAGTCCGGAGAGACCCGAATAAGTTACTAGTACCACCACCTTTTCACCAACACCGTACCGCTGGGTAACTTGAACTAAATCGCGAGGACGCGATTCCTTTTTAGGGGTATGTGATGTAACAACCGAAAAATTTCTTAAACTTGATTTACGAGCCAAAACAATCATTTTGATTTTTCCTTAGCTTTTAAACCTCTTCGAAACCGGAACTGATAAGTTAAACTAAAATCCGGGACGGATTTCCAAATATGATGTATGTGCTGTAACACCCGGTAAATTTCCTAAACCTATTTTACAAATCAAAACACTTGCTTCTCATTCTCTTTAACTTTTGAACTTCTTTGAACTGATTTGGGTTTGAAAAACTACGAATATCTTGTTGAACGTGAGCGTTATTTCCTTATCAAGCCGGCACAACCTAGAAAGCACAAAACGTACCGTATTTACCAAAAATATTAATTTTTGAAAATATTGCATATTTATACTCGTTTTTATTGGAAAAATTATTTCGTGAACAATGGCGCAAGTTTCGTTAATTTTCGAGTCTGTTTGATATGTCAAATGAGCCCCGGAGTGTTTTTATCAAAAGTTTAACCACATTGACACTATCACCCCCTCCGCCCCCTATTTTCAATTCACTCCCCTCACTTTTATATTTTCATTCCACACCCTCCCTCAAATAATATATATAACCAAATAATAATAATATTTCATTTTCACTATTCACTCTCATCTCTCATCTCTCTCTCTTTAAACCACCGGCCTCCCAACTACGGCGATACCTTCATCTCCGGCCAACTTCCGGCGACCACCGTGCCGGAAAATTTTCCGGCGAACCTTTTTCTTTGCCGAATTGTTAGATCGGCTTATCTACACCATTTCTGGAAACTTTGAGCTCACGGCTCCCACCACAACCTATCTCACGCGCCACGACCGCCTACTGCCACCATCACCGAAGCTACTACCACCTTCCCCGCCGCCTCTTCTTTCGGTAAAAACCCCACACGCGTCACTTATCTTTATTTTTCTTAATTTATTTTGAAACCCTAATTCGTTATTATTTTTTTTACCGAGTAATAATATGGTTTTAATAATAAAAATGATTAAAAACTTGTTATAAAACACTCGTGTGGATTGTTTCTCGACTGTGACTCGTGACTCACCGAGTCAACTCGGTTGACTCGGGTGAGTTGATGGTTTTATTTCTTTTCTTTTCCTTCTTTTATTTATTTCCGAGGTTGTGGATTGTTTCGAGTCTTGTTTGGGTTGTTTGAGGTCTCAACAGTCGAAGATAAGCCAATCCGTGACTCACGGCGAGTCACGGCGAGGCAAGGTGAGTTGTGGTTTAGGTTAGGGTTTGGTTGGATTGAGTTTGGATTGATTTGAATTCGGTTACTGGATGGTTATGTTTGTTTGTGGTCCGTTTGGTTGGTAATGGTTCGGCAGTCGACATATAGTCGAGCCGTGACTCACGGCGAGTCACGGCAAGTCGAGTTGAGAAGGTTTAGAGTTAGCGTTGTAATGGTTGATTTGGTTTGCGTTGAGGTGGTGTTGTCGACAGATTCAATTTTGTGCTTGTGTCATTTGAAAATGTTTTTGTTAAAAGAGTTAATATATTTTAGGTTAGGATTAGCTAGTATAGTTAAGAGGTTGTGTTTGGAAGTTGATGTGTGTTTGCGGATTGTATTCGGATTTGGTTAGCCGAGAGTCTCAATGACTTGGGTTGAGTCGAGCCGTGACTCATGGCGAGTCACGGCTAAGTTTTATAACTTGTCGTGTTGTTGTTTATTTATTTCTTTATATCGAGTCGTATAATATTGTTTTTCGTCGTCGCTTATTATTTATTTTTCGTTGAGTCGTGTTATATTTATTTAAGTTAGACGTTTATTATTTATCCGTTCGTTATTTATTTGTGATCGATATGAGATGTTTCGGAATATTTGAAACGTTATGGGATAATTTGCAACACATGTGAGATATTTAATATTTATCGATTTGATTGAATAATATTGTAATGATGTAATGTTGTAGACAAGGATTGGACGTATTGGATTTACGGTATTGGTTATTTGGACTATTATGGACCCTTTGGTGCACGAGACGGAAGGGTACGTTAGACTCATAAGAGCTTAACCTACCCGGACCTGAACTATACAAAATGGTCGATAAAACTAAATAACTAATATTCACGCAAATGATATGTCCAAATTATGTATATTAAAACTTGTAAAAATTTGTTGAGAATTGAAATATTCCAATAAGTCGTATGACTTGGAAATGTTTTATAAACGAGCACTTCATGCCGAGATTTCATAAAATGTTTTATAAACTTAAATCATTTATGTTTTATTAAATATTCCAAAATCTTTTCAAAGCTCTTATGTTTTAGTGATTATAACATCTATTTTGGGAAAAACAGGGAAAAGCCGAAACTATCTATTGATGTCGTTTATTGTTTATTTGTTTGTTTGTTTATTTATTTCTTTCTTTCACATTCCTCCTTCTTCTCCTCTCGTCTCCTTGAGTATTCATTCGTGTTCGCCGATCGTTACTATTTTCCTTTTCTAAAATATCCACACGAGTCTTAAACTTTCCTTTTCTTTCAAACGCCATTGAAAACTAAACCGTTTTATAATGACACAAGTATTCAACGAACGCTACTTCATAAATTACTTGAGTATTATTTCTGAATCATGTTACTTGTTAGGTTGTGCCGATCCAGTACCATTATGCTTGTACTTTTGATGTCATCGTTATGTCTTACTCCTTGATGCCAGTTGTGATGTTTGTGATATTTTTGCATTGCTGCATACTCAGGTGAGTTCATAGCCCCACTTTTTACTTGCTTTAACTGCTTTATAAACTACTTGGGGTGAGATACATGCTACTGTTTTTACTATGATCACAATTGTTTACAAACTATTGTTTGAAATGGAAACTTTGCTGACCACCTGATAAGCACTAAGTACCTTCCTTGCCAACAGCAAGTCCCTCGATTATGAACCATTAATCACCTGCGGGTGAGCGAGATTATAGTATATAGGCCTATAGGATTGACCATCCCATCCCTGTTGACCAGGTAGGCAACACGGGTGTGCTATATTTGAGTTAACTAGGTATTTGGCAAGATACCTGGCTTTGGGGGCAACTATTATGATTATGAAATTCCGCGGTTATTGTCGACTTACGCCAGAGTTTTTGGTGCCGGTTAACGCTTTGTATGTCATGAGCTTAGTGCAGTGGTAATAACTTTCGGGCGTATAACAACGTAGCCCACTTTCTTGGAAACTTGAAATATTGTGATCAATTGCTTTACTTTTAAACCTATGAATTCACTCAACCATTGTGTTGACTTTTAGCATGTTTATCTCAGGTGTTAGATCTTTTCCGCTGCATATTTTACTTTTGGAGGAGCTTGGCGAAGGGCATGGCATGGTCATAGAAGATTCTAAAAATTGTTTGGGACCGCTTTAAATCCTTTTTAAACCTATATCTTCCGCACTATTTTTACATTATGTAATTTAAATATTTATTATTATGAATTTTCTTCTAAAACTGTTTAAGCAAAACCGTTCTTTGTACCTTGTGATTGTGACAACTATCGAATAACACCCCACAACTTGTATGCTTCCGCTGATCCGATTTCGGGGTGTTACAGAAGACTTATCTCAGGTCCAGTTATTCTTCATGATATGAGGAAGTGAATTATAGATGAGTACCACTTCGTTCCATCCTCATTAATGTAGATTAATAAGTCTTCATGCACGTGTTTTGAATATGAGTAGGTTAACGCAAGATTTGAGTTTCATTCCATTTTGCGTTCATTACCTAATCAAATAAAACAACTTGGTACCCAGATTCTCATGGGTCCGAGATGGTTAGTTGTGGACATCCATTGCATTTATATGCACGAGGAGAAGATGTCACCAAGAAGTACAAGAATTCCTTGACAGTTTGTTTTGAAGAACAAACAATGGATTTCTTGACTTATAGATTATAATCACAGGAAATAGCCTTATATCTAAATTTCTCTACTAGGTTTTTTAATTATAATTTGTTTTGATTTACTTGTTGAAGAGTTATCCGAATTAAATCCTAAACCGGTTTTATCATTGAATGGCTTTTGACAACTTAGTAAGAGTTTAAGAGATTTGGAGCTTTCTTCAAATTTAGCTAATATTTTTGCTCTTTCATTTAATCTTTTAATTTCAAGTTTATAATCTTGACATATTTTGCATTCTAGATCAATTTCAATATTACTTTCAAGTCTAGACATTTTATCTTCTAAAATTATTTCTTTTTCAAAATTACTTTCAAAAGATTTTGATAATTTATGTTTAGAAATAGTTTTTAGATCTTATTTGGAGTTTTATCTAGTTTGCATTCGTCACATACCGGATGGTGATCTTTTCCTTCGTCTGTGTCACTCCATGATGTTGGGTTGAGTTCACTTTGGAGTTGATTCATGTAGTCTTCGTCGTTAATACCTTCATTAACAACATTTGAACTAGTAGCACATGTATCTATTTTATCTAAATGTTTATCTATTAAATTTTCTAAAATGACTAATTCATGTACAAGATCAAAATCCTCATCTTTGGCTTGACATTTTTCTTGATGAAAGTTTAAGAGATTTTTCCAAATATCATTTGCCGTTTTACAGAAAGATATTCTTTCATATTCAACTTTCGGCAAGGTTTTGTAAATAATTATTTTAGCTTCATTATTTTTTTTATTCTTTATTTTTAAATAATCATTTTGAGTTTCAAAATCCGTTTTTGTTTGACTTTCAAAATTTGTTTTTGTTAGTTGAAATTCACCAATCGAAATGACATGCCAAAGATCCAGATCAATTGATTTCACATAATTTTCAAATTTATTTTTCCATTCAAGAAAAGTATAGTTTTCAAATAGCGGTGGTGTTTGCAAAAATTCCCCTTCTAAATATTTTTCGGATTCCATAGATCGTTTCAAGTTTTAAAATACAGTATATTTTAAAGATCTTGATTGACGTGGCTCCTGATACCAATTGTGGAAAACTAGAAGGGGGGGTTGAATAGTTTTACGTCTTTTTAATTTATTATAAAAGCTTTGTTTACTTTTAAAAACTTAGATTCAAGTTTGTTAAAACTTAAATCTTATTATTTGTTATATATGTATTCTTTTAAATTGATTGTAAATGTTTTGGTTTCTTGAATGAATTTTCAAATTGATCTTTATGTGAAGTCAATCTCTAATAAATACTAGCAGTTATATAATCCTATGTGTATGAATGTAATGACGATATAAGTAAAGAAGTAAATAAGGTATGGAAAGATCTAACCGAGACAAGAGAGATTTATAGTGGTTCGGCTACAAGGACACCTTCCTTGCCCTACTCCACTCCCCGAGCACCGAGCTAGAGAGTTTTCTTCACAACTTCAATAAGCTCCCTTATGGCGGAGAAAACCTTACACGACTTTGGCTTACACCGGCTTAACGACACAAAGTTAAATGTTGAGTTCTAATCGTAGCTAGAACCAATCTCACAACTTCACAACACAACTTCTTCACGACTTATTCACGACTACTTCACAACGGCTTCACAACTGCTTCACGACTACTTCACGACTTCTTCACGACTTCAACACGACCGCTACACAACCTCTATGCTACGGCTTCACGACTTTAACACTATGTCTTCACGACTAAGACTTCACGACTTCAACACGACCGCTACAAAACCTCTATGCTACGGCTTCACGAATTCAACACTAGGACTTCACGACTAGGACTTCAAGGCTTCAACACGACCGCTACACAACTTCTATGCTACGGCTTCACGACTTCAACACTAGGACTTCACGACTTCAAAGCTACGGCTTCACAACTTCAACACTAGGACTTCACAACTTCAAAGCTACGGCTTCACAACTTCTACACAACGGATTCACGATTTCTACTCCACGGCTTCACAACTTCTACATTATGTCTTCACAATTTCTATACCACAACTACTTATACAACTTCTTCACTACTTACATACAACACTAATCTACTATACACACCTTACACAAATGAATGAATGATTTACAAACTTTGTTAAACTAACAACTTAAGTAACAAGATGATATTAAGTTGTAATACTTCTAATCTTGATTGATAGAAGTATTCTTCTTTTTCACTTGAAAGAAGGAAGCTTGGATCACTTGGAAACCAAAGCTTAAGATTATATGATCAAAGGATTTTAGAAAGTATTTACAAGATTTAAAACAGAAAGTTTTGGGGTGCAAAAGGTGAGTAAAAATCCAGGAGAAGGCTGGTATTTATAGGAGAAAAACTGGACAGCTGGAGGCCTACTGGAGCGGGGGCGGTCCCCTTAAATAGGGGGCGGTCCCCTTAATTATTAAGGGGGGCGCCTAGCAAAATTAAGGGGGCCGCCCCTACTGGACGTTGGCCAATTTTGTCCTTTTGTGTTTAATACCAAAAATGTTTTTCAAAAATATATAAAATGTTTTTGATGTTTTATAAAAAATCTAGTTATTAAGAAAATGTTCCTTTGATCATATAATGCATTAAGCATTAGTTCATTCATACCTTAAGTGATTTGAGTTGTAGAAATAGATATTTACAACTAAATACTTGTTTACGTCATAATTTTCCGATTAATGATTTTACATTTTGTGATTATCAAAACGTAGAGATATCGAAAAATATTAATAATGTGTTTAGGCATTATTTATATCAACATATTTAATCACGAGATTGGGTCGAAAGGACTCGTAAGAACTAATGTTACTAATCATCTTTTTCATACATTTGATAACACAAAGGGCTAGCGTAATGGGATGATGTATTGGCCGAAAGGACTCACCCATAAAACTAGTAAAAACATGGATTTTCTTGATATTACCCATTGACTAGAAAACCTTGTGAAAATTGGTATGTGCCTTCTACATATATGTTTCACCCAAACATGTTCAACATTTTATCACGATTGTTTATTATTCCTAAACAAGTATTTGTTCGTTTGATTGATTGAATTCGGACCCATTGTTTGTTTATTTGTTTATTAATGGTGCTTTAGAGTGTGACAATCTTTAGTACTATTTCTTGTGGTACATAAATTGCTAAGCTTAAACTACATAGTCTTGTGGGACGATCCCTATTTACCACAAACCATATTACACACGGACGAGTATACTTGCTCATATGCGTTTTCTTAATAATCGGTAAAAAGGTGTTTATAAATTTAAAACTTGAGTGAAACTTAGGATATAATATATACAACCGATTCACGCGCATCAAGTTTTTGGCGCCGTTGCTGGGGACTTAGATTAGTTTAGTTTAGATTAGTTTAGTTGTAAATAGTAGCATAGAATTTGTTCTTGTTTTTGCATGATTTTAGAGTTAATTTCATCTTTGTTCTTGTGATTGTTTGATTTTATTTGATTGATGATTTGTTAAATGTTTGGATTGATAATTTCTTGTCTAGATTGCTCGTTTCATGTTATTTAAGTTCACGATTATTAGTTAAGTATTAAGTTTTTATAAAAAAAAAAAAAAAAAAAAAAAAAAACTGCAAACCGCCGGTCTAATATTGAACCGGTCCGGTTCGCAAGCTTCTGTGAAACACCACAAAGGCCCAACCGCCGGTTCAAGTTTGAACCGCGGCGGCTGAAACTTTCTGTGAAACATCAAAAACCAAACCGGCCGGTTCGGGTTTGAGCCCGACCGGTTGGTTGCCTTCTGTGAACCAAAACCCAACCAAACCGCTGGTTTGGTGTTGAACCGCCGGTTACTGTTCGAAAAAAAAATTATTATTTTTTTGTTTCCTTTTTATTTGTTAAGTAATTTGTTTGTTTAGTTTCTTTAAATCATTTTAAATGTTTATTTATGTTTTCTTATTAGAATAACTTAGGATTTTATTAACTAACCCCTAACGTTTGTTTTGGATTTGTTGTTTATGAATGTTTTAGTTTATTTTTAGTTATGGATTCGCCTAGTGAAGTGTCGGCTTATTTGGACAATTTGGAAACGGAATTGCTGGATGTTGGAGATGTTTTGGCAAGAATGGAGAAAATGGTTGATGTGGAGAAAATGGAATTGCAAGCTAAAGGAAAAGATGTTGAACTTATGGAATGTGAACCGGAAAAGCCACGAGTGATCACTTTCACTCGAGCTAAGTTAAGGGAATATGATGAGCCTAGTATGAGGTATTCCACGCCTTGTGGAATCGAAGGTTTTGGAGCTTGGGATGCGGAGTGCAATATTGGGCAAAGTGAAAGCTATGTGACGTATGCATTTTATGAGAAATTTGGAGATGGAAAGTATGAAGTGGACAAGTACAATAGAAGGATATCAAGGGATGTTAAAATTGACATCCATGGTTACACTTTTACTATGGATTTGATTGTGGATGAATATGAAGACACTACGGACCCTTCCGTTGTGTTTGGAAGGAATTTCTTGGTTTAGGAGAAATGCAACTTAAGATTGGGGAATTGCAAGATGATAAGGATGTTGATTGGTTGATTGAACAAATGGAAGAGGCTTGTGAAAATGAAGATGGTACTTAAGGAGCACGGAAATAGCCAAGATAGGAAAAGCTTCTGGTCTAAAACAAAAATTCCCACCATTCAAATGTCTTATACCTTCACCATCATCACTACCACACCTTACTACACTACTCAAGGGAGAAAATTATTCCAACCCAACACCCTCACCAAAAGAAACACCACCCAAAGAAACCATTGATGAAGCCAAATGTGTGGAAGAAATCAACAAAAAATTCAAGGAATTACTTAATGAGAAGCCCATACTCCATGTTTTGGAACGCTATGCTCATTATAGGAAACTACTTGATGAAATTTTGGTTGAAAAGATGAAGCTTGAAAAGAAAAGTGTGATTGAGGAAGAGGAAGAAGAAAAAGTTAAGAAATGTTGGGAATGCTTAAAGTGACGATCATTATCGAGTTAATGAGTCTTGTAATATGGTCATGTAATAGCTCGTTAGAATTGGAAAAATATAGTCTACATGATAGTAGAAGTGTGCCGTCTAGTTTAGTCATAGTATTTACGTTAATGTTGAAATAGTGAAATATGTAAAGTCGGCACACTTCCCTTTCCTCATATCTTAGGAGACTATATAAAGTGTAATCCACTCATTTGAGAGTGAGTGATTGTGTATGAAATGAGAAATTCTCTCATTATTCTCCCTTGTTCTTTCTCTTTCTAGAATGCATCTTTCTCTCTCTAGATATATTATATATGTGTGATTTGATCTAAAAGAGGTGACCAACAAGTGGTATCAAGAGCCAAACAAAAGTTTTCAAATCCAAATGCTTCAAAAGAAAAGACTCGAGCTTTTGAAACTCCACACTCTCGTTTTACACCAGTAAAGCAAGTGTGGAGACCAAAGCAAAGTCGTTCAAAACCTTTCAAATATTCAATATCTGAATTACTTTCGCTGCAACATAAGAATGACTTTGCTTTGAACATTCCAAATACCAGAAGGTTTCCATTTATCACAAAAACAAATCTTCAAAGAGAACCCATGAGGTTCAACTCTAGATGGAAATCTTCTTCTTCAGATTCTGAAACTCCAAGAGAAACACCGGGTTTCTCAAACAATTTTCAACGGAAAAAGAGTTTTAAATCTCCATTAATTCCACGAGTGTTATTTCAAAATGAAACACCGTTTTTCAGTCCTCGTTGGAATTCAACATCTTTAAATCAGATTGACAGAACTTACAAATGGATTTCAAAATTTAGTAAACCCATTAGCTCCGTGCTTAAATGGGTTCCTAAGGTTGTTGTCTAATCTAAACTTTCAATGACTTCTTAGTACTTCATCTAAGGACTCGGACTTCAACATGACGACTTGTACACACATTACAGTGTACAACTCGGGTTTCAAAGAAAGGAAAGTGCCGTGCTAAACCATTCTTTAAAACCAAGCATGCATTATCCTAAAAACTTCTTAATCTTGAGCAAAATTTATTCAAAATTTTGCTCAAGATTTTTCAAATCTTTACTCCCCAATTCGCTCCAAAGTTTAAAAATATCAAAACGTATGCTAGTTTTGAGGGGGAGTATGTGTGTGTATAATGTTTTGTGTTAATTTGAAGCAAAATTTATTCAAGAATTTTTCAAACTAAAATTTCTAAATCTTTCATAATTTTGGTTCAAGAAGACTCCTTCCCTCAAACTTTAAAAAGTTTAAAATTCTCAAAACAAATGCGAGTTTTGAGGCGGAGTATTTCCAAAACGAAAATGTTCCGTCAAAATCATGCTTAATGGCTTGTGCACACGTCACAATGCACAACCCGTTCCTGTAAAGAAAGGACCCTGAGGTACGCTTCAGTGCCTCAATCCTGATCAAAGGAGCGAAAGCTTCTTTCTTATGAGTAGAATTAAACCAGAATATTTCTAAGTTTTTCAAAATTCTGCTCATAAGGACAAGTATTCCCTCATCAAGGGGGAGTATTTGCAAAATAATCTTTGTTCCATAAACGAAAAGTTCTTGAAATTCTTCCCACAAAACTCAAAAGGCATATTTTTCTCAAACGTTTATCCAAAAACATCATAAGTATGCTATTTTGAGGGGGAGAATAAAGATATGATCAAAATATGGTAACACTGTAAGTTGAAATCTCATGTGAGCTAGGCTCAGAATTGACCCTCGAATTGACGATAGCAAAAGTCAGTAGCTGAAAAGACATGTCCTGGACGGGTAATAATTTCAAGCCAATTTATCTGGTGATGTAAACGTGTCTTGCAAAGGATATGTCTGAGTAGAATGTACCGATTTCGAGCGATTTTCTTTGAATATGATCTGGACGGGTAATAATTTCAAGCTAGTTCTACTAGTGATGTAAACGTGTCTCGCGAAGATCATGTTCATTGAAAATCAATCAATTCAAAAATTGCCAACTCTACCCGACATGTGCAAATTTACCTTAACCACTTATGACCACATGTTAAGGGGGAGTATTTCTGAAAATCACAAAACTCTCAAAGTGTTAACAAAATATTTTTTCATAATCATAAACACTTTGAGAGATTTTGAAAAAGATTTGGTTTATGGCATCAATAGGATAGTCATGGAGTTATAAGGTGACTAAGGTTAGGAACAACCGTCCTATGATCCGCCAGAGCCGGAGGGATCTACCCAAGGATAATACCGTTAGTTTAGTACTAGAAAGTCCTAGGTATGATTGAAAAAAGGAGATATGAAATGAAAGGAGAAAGAAGGGGTTGAGGAATGAAAAAGAAAAGTAAAGAAAAGGGTGAAAAGAAATAGCCCTCCATTTGTTCAACCTTAGGGCAGACACCGGGTTCAATACATAATCTACTGGTTGATTGGGCATCGCCGGTATTGAAGATAAAAGTCGTCATAGACCCAGTGACGCACTGCACTAAACCTTCTAGCCACTCAGGTGTCTCTCAAAATACACTTGTTTCATTTCACACGGAGAACCTTTAATCATCTATCGACCTCTCACTACGAGATGTGTTGATATTGAAAAGGAGGCACTCTGCTCCATGCCTCCGATGACCAAACAAATGTGCTCTTAATCGAGTCTAGAGCAATGGGATACATCAAAGATCTCTTAGGTACACTTAGTATACACTGGATGTTCAAAAAAAAGAACACCAGTTGTAAATCATAAGAGTGTCCTTCGCAGAGCTTAGCAATCTGCCGAGAACATTCATGAGAGAATTCATAAATTATGATTCTCAGTGATTGAATGTAAATCCTGCCAGGGACAACATCAAACAGCCCTGAAAGCAGGTCACTTCGGTAATCCCTTGTGGATTACGCTTAGTGAAAGCTCCAAAACGGTCAACAGTCGTAGGGTGATCTCCAGCGACTCACTGAATCGTGGGTGCACTTCGGTGTGTCCGTGTAAGCCCTTTCGGGGGTATCCGATTCAGAACGGCCAGGGTTAGGATTAGAGAAAGTCTTCACACTATGCTGTTGACAATCTCGAAGTCCAAACCTGTAAGTACCGGATGATTTAATGCTAACTGTTTACCTGCAGCGAATCTTGAATACCTGGAGTTCCACCACGTTTCCATCATGCTCATATCCTGAAGCAAAGTTCTCACAAAGACTATGGAATAACAAAAGTTCAAAGTAATTCAAGAAAAGTCAAAGATCAAGTACGATAATCTTTCACAAGTCCAAGATCAAGCTTATGAAGAGAGAACTACGTGATATATGAAGAACAAAAGTATAAGAACATATGAGCATGGTGGAATAGACGTAAAGACACCAGAATTAAAGACCTTTGGACGACGGCAGATCATTACCATACTATATCATATCACATCAAGAACTAAGGAACAAAGATGCAGGAGACGTCTGAAGCCAAGAAGCAAAGACGACGTCAAGCAACCTTGATGACCAATACTTAGGGGGAGATTGTTGGGAACACGTTTTGTATTATCAAGTATTGATCATTTAAGGTTGTAAAATCACAAGGCATGACTGGAACAAAGAATCTAGCAAAGCTATTACACGAAGACTCAAAGTTCAAAACAACAAGCATCAAAAAAGATAAATGATCGGGAGATTGTTGGGAATGCTTAAAGGGATGATCATAGATGTAATCAAAGAGAGATCTCAATGATCGTCCCTGAGGGGGAGATTGTTGGGAATGCTTAAAGTGACGATCATTATCGAGTCAATGAGTCTTGTAACATGGTCATGCAATAACTCGTTAGAATTGGAAAAATATAGTCTACATGATAGTAGAAGTGTGCCATCTAGTTTAGTCATAGTATTTATGGTAATGTTGAAATAGTGAAATATGTAAAGTTGGCACACTTCCCTTTTCTCATATCTTAGGAGACTATATAAAGTGTAATCCTCTCATTTGAGAGTGAGTGACTGTGTGTGAAATGAGAAATTCTCTCATTATTCTCCCTTGTTCTTTCTCTCTCTAGATATATTAAATATGTGTGATTTGATCTAAAAGAGGTGACCTACAAGGAAAAAGGTTTGCCTAAGAAGAAGGAAGATCCGGGAAACTATCTTATTCCGCTCAAAGTTAATGGAACCACCGCACTAAATGCCTTGGCCGATACTGGGGCAAGTGTGAGTATCATGCCAAATAAACTTTATAAGCTTTTGGAGTTAGGAAGAGCTTGTCCTTCTAATGATGTTTTGTTGATGGCGAACAATACCATGGCTAAAGCTTATGGAAAAGTTAAGAACGTAAGGCTACAAATAGGTTTCCAAACCTACTTGTGTGACTTCTTGATCTTACATATGCCTATTGATAAAGATTTGCCTATTTTGGTTGGTCGTCCATTCTTGAGTACATGTGGAGCCATAATTGATAATGGTAAAGGGAAGATGGAGATAGATGATGGAGTTGCTAGGAGAATTTATCATGCTAAGAAAAGGAAAAAGATTCTAGCGGATGAGGAATCGGACGAGGAAGATTGGTTGGATATGTTTGATATTGGCCATGATAGTGAAGGAAACCAGAAATATGGAATAACCGCACCGTCGTTTGAACATATTAAGGATGATATGGAACGTGCCTTGGCTATGGAAAACTATTTCAATCCTTTTAAAAACATAATTGTGTACAAGAAGATGATTAAATTTCTTGGTTCTTTGCCAATCCAACTCAAGAATATTGAGTGGACATCCGATGGCTATAGTAAGTATCAAAAAGTTGAGGGAGACGAGGTTTGGCATACTAAGATTGAGATCACTAGCCCAAGTGGACGTCATTTCACTCATGCGTTTAAGACAAAGGAAACCGATAGGATACTTTCGGGAAAGTTCAATTCGGAAGATATTTTACGTTTTGGGAACTATTTTGATTGAAAAAAACATTTTGAGGAATAAAGAAGCTTATCGCTAAGCTTCCGCTCATTTTTTCATTGTTGAGCCTTATTATGATTGTTTGCATTTTGATTATTTTGATTATCTCGTTATGTTTTGCATTTCTATGTTATTTTTAGTGTGTTTTAGCTTTATAAGCTTTTAATAATATGAAGTATTTTAAGTTTGAGTTATAGTATTTTAGTTTGTTTAGTTTAAGTTTATTGGAAATGTTTGAAGTGTTTATGAGTTATGATAATCATTCAAAATTATTTGGAAATGTCAAGGAATTGAGACACGAATTTGTTAAGTCGGGTTTGTGCTAAATATTTTACCAACCCGCGGTTGATAACCCAGCCTCCGGTTGAAGTACCAACCCACGGTTTGAGTCTTCATTTTTCCAAACAAGAAAGAAAAGAAAAAAAAACCCACAAACACCAACACTTTCAACATCAGTCCAATTGATTGGGAGATTGAAGTTTGATTCGTACATTAAGTTCTAAAGATTCGATGGCATCAAAAAGGGTAAGTAACACCATTCAATTACTTTAATTTGTTCTTAATTCGAATTTGATTTCTAGGGTTTTGAATTGGGCAAATTTTATATAGTTCGAATTGATTGAATTTCTTTAATGGGATTACTAGAGGATTGATCATAGGTTTGATTGCAAGTGAAATTAGATGAATTGGTTGAGTATTGAATGAGAATTTGAGGTTTTGAAAATTAGGGTTCATGTAGGTCGAATTTTTTTGGAATTAGAATCAAGATTGATTGGATTTCTTGTGGTATATGGTTAATGATTAGTGTTTATATGCTATTTGATTAATTATATGGACCACTTCTTTGTTTGATTTTGATTTGATTCAAGGATTGTTGAGGTTTAGAAGTTAAGAGGATATAGAAGTTTAAACACTTTGAATAAGCACTAATAAGCCTAGAGGAGAAAGGTAGTAACTTGTTAAGAAGTGGGGATGAGCTAGAAAACCCGTTTGTGATGTTGACGTGCAGCGAAACACGGTTGGAACCCCAAACCGCCGGGTGAGAAACCACCAAACCCACCCTGAACCACCGGCTGAAGTTAGAGCCGTGGTGGCTCAGGATTTCTGTCCACAAAATATTTTTGAACCGCCGGTTCACAATTGAACTGCGGCGGTTTGGAACTTCTGTAAAAAAAAATAAATAAAAAATAAATAAATAAATAAATAATTATTCTTGCTTTGTTATTTATCTTACAAGTTTAACCTTTAGTTCCAATATTTCTCGTGTGCTTGTTTTGTTGTCTTTTTGTAGAAATGTGTAAGACAAACTACTCAAGAGGAAGAGAACCCGTTAATTGCTTTGTACGCGAAACAAGGTCGAACCATGAAAGAAGCAAGTCTCATGCCGATTACTAGTGAACATTTGAAATGGGGAAAGCAAAGCAAGGAGGCTAAAGCTTGTTTCAATAGCCGTTTAGCTAAGCTACAAAGGAAGGAAATTGCGGTACCAAAGTTGGTTAATTGGGGTTTGATTAAGAAGTATGGGATTTATGAGAATCTAGAGAAGTTAATGGATCTTCGTACGGAGTATGAAGATGGAAACGTTTTTGAATATTTTAGTTTCGAGCTCGCTTTGAGGATCAATGAAAAACAAATCTACAAAGAATGGTGTTTGGAATTCTTTTCCACCATTTATTTCAATCAAGAGGTGAATTTGAATGACATTTTGGAAGAAAAATGTGTTTGGTTTCGCTTGTGTGGGGATAACCATGTGTTGACTTTGCCGGAGTTTGGGAAATTACTTAGTTTGTATGATGATAATGACCTTGCTCACGAAGAGTTTGTTGTTCATTTTGGTGAGTTGGAAAGGGAACCACCAAAGTATGTTGGTACTAAGATTTGGAATGAGATTGGTGATCCTAATAGTTCAACACCAAAGGTGACGGAAATTCATTCACCAATGGTGAGGCTTTTGCACAAGATGCTTGTGACCTCATTCGTACATCAAGGTAATAGTCAAGACAAGGTTCATCAACCGGATTTGTGGTTGATTGAAATGTTGATGAGTAGTCCTGATGGGAAGAAATTGAAGATGAATGTGGCATGGACATTAGCAGTTTATTTGTCCAAGAGAGCAACCATTATGTCGGAGAATGGTTTCATCAATGGAGGCCATTATGTGTCGAAGATTGGAAGAAGTTTGGGGTATGACGCACCAAGTGAGTTGAATAGGATTACGGTTATGAAAGATTATGAAAAGCTTGACAAGAAGAGTTTGCAAGGTTTGCTTGACCATGATAGGATGTGTTTAGTTGAGACTATTGCAAATGTGGCTCATAGCCAACCACCACCACAACGTATGGAAGAACCATCAAGGCTAGATTCGGGATGGGGTGAATGGCATGCGAACTTGCCACAAGTTGAGAAGAGAGAAGTTTGGAGGGATATGACAATGATGAGGATTGGACATCAAATGGATTATTGTGCACCGATTCTCACATACCTTGGTCAACAAAGTGTTTCGCCATATTCTTTTCCAATGGCTTATGACCCGCCTAGTGTTCCACCTTACCCATACCCATATACACCATACCCATCGCAACATGTACCTCACCTAACATCATCTAGTGCATTTCAAGGAAATGAAGGGTACAATGTTAATAGTGAGGGGTTCATGGGTTATTATTGTTCTGATGTAGGGGCTAGAGGTTATGAAGCAGGAACATCATCTAGAGGCATTGGCTTTGGAGCATTGGTTGATTACCAAGGAGATGACTATGAGGAAATGGATGACGAATGATTTTGACTATCATTCGAGGTTTTATGTGATGTGTAACGGATAATTATTCTATCATCTCTCGTACTTTATTTTTAATCATTATTATTATGTTAGGTATTATTATTATTATTATTATTATTATTATTAATATTATTATTATTATTATTATTATTATTATTATTATTATTATTATTATTATTATTATTATTATTATTATTATTATTTATTTATATTTTTTTTAGGAACTACTTTTATTATTAATATTTGATTAGGATTATCTAGTATTATGGTTATTATTATTTTTGTATGTTTGTTTTGTATGTTTTTTTTGCTTGTGTTTATTTTTCAGGTTTGAGATACCATGGAATTGTTGCTCATTCATATGGTTGGTACATTTTGGAGTTTGAAGTGACCAACTCATGCGTTAAATACCAAATATGGATCTCGCGTGATTTCTCGGTGATATCATTTACTACTTTATTTTCCCTATTTCCTTTTCTTTGAAGTTAATTTTTCACATTGAGGACAATGCGAAACTTAAGTGTGGGGGAGGGAAGTAAATAGTGAAAATGATCTTATATTTAATTTTATTATTATTATTATTATTTTTTTTTGTGATTATTTTGGAGTTTGTTTTATTGCCCTTGAGGAAATTAGTTATTTTTACACCAAAAAGATTATATCTAATTAAAACAACTTGAAATTTTCCAAAAGAATAAAATGGCAATTTGAAAATTTTAACGTATCTCGATTAAGTGAAGCGATCCGTTCTTGGGATTGATAACATTATTTATGCATTTATAGCCAATTCTACAAATATGTGAGGATTTGAGACTATCATTTGAAGCATATCTTTATGTTTAAATTCTATTTTCTTGCTATGAGTGTGCCGGTGATTGAATTGATTCTAGAACTTGTGCTTGTCATGCATTACGAATTCCAAAGTAAGGTCACATTCGTGTGATATAAACGAATTTAAATGATAAGAGGCAACTTAGGATTTCAACCAAATGGCCTTCCATTTACATACATTGATATATTAGCTAGCCACATTGGCTAGTTAACCAATTTTTATGGACCCATTTGTTAGCGCTCATTTTTAGCGCTAGATAGCCTTAGTTCACCCTTAGAGCCATTCTTTTCGTTTTGTTACATCCAGAAAATACAAAAAGATTTTACACCTTTAAACTTTAGCCTAACCTTTTTGTCAAGTCAAATCGATGAATTACTTGTTGTTGGCGTAAAGAAGTTTTTGATGATTATGAGCTTACACTTTGTATTTTGGATATACCTTTCCGACGAAGACGAAGGTAGCTACTTCTTATTTGTATTTTTGAGGTATATGCTCATCCAAAGTGTGGGGAGATGAAAATATATATATATATATATATATATATATATATATATATATATATATATATATATAATATATATATATATATATATATATATATATATATATATATATATAATGAAAAAGAAATATATAGCCAATTTGCTAAGACGTGATGTTTATATGTATGGTGATCGATGAAAGAAATCAAAGAGAAAGGGAAATGTTGATTCGGAGGCTATAATCATTTTGGGATACATGGTTCGATTCTTTTTGCGACAAGTGATTTTGGTATTTGACTTGATTATTGTTACATTACTAATTCAACTAAATAATCCCATGTATTATCCTAACCCTTTTTGCTTTGTGAAGATATCGACTATATAAATATTCTAGTGACCATCCGGTTCTTGAGTGATTGAATAACGCGCTAGTGATCTAAGGTACTTTGCTTTAGTGACCATCCGTTGTTTGAGTAAATCAAGAATTCGCACTAGCGATCTATTATGTTTATACAGAAGTTATTGGAGCATAAGTTGATATTAACCCTCAGCCTAACGTTTCAACCCGAATAAAAGTCCTCTTTGATAAGTTTGTTTATTTCTTACATGATTTGGATTAGTTTTGATACTTGTACAAGCTTATGGTATGAAATGAAATCATGACTGAGCAATTGAGTGAAATACACTTCCACCAAAAGAAATGAGTGTAAGCGAATTATATTATTACTTTCTTTTCGTGAGGAGCTGAGTTGTGTTATCTAGCATGATCGAGTACTTCGTATAAATTTCACGTATAAATTGTAAAAAACACTTTTTGATCTTTTGCTTTGGCAATAAGTAAGATTAGTGAAATTTTTAAGAATCATGATGATTGGCTATTGGAAAATAATTTTTCAAAGATTACTTTGCTTGAGGGCAAGCAAAACCTAAGTGTGGGGATTTGATAACACTCATTTTGTCTATGATAAAGTAGTGTTATTTGTATATTTTTGTATATTATTTAGTTATGTTTATGAGCATTTTACACTTAAAAAGGTATTAAGATGTGTTCAGGTCTAGGTACAAGGAAATATCGAAGAATGACGAAGAAAAGCCAAAATATCAAGAGAATATTCAAGATAAGATTGTCGTCAAAGATATTAATTCATGTTATGATTATTTCCAATGTAAAAGAGAAGGTTGTGAAGACTTTTAATGAAAGATGGAGTCATGATTTGGTGCTTAAAAGAGTGTTAAAGAATGGAGTTTTATGCCAACCCAAGGTTGAAATTAATGTGCAAAACAATTCCCAACCCAAGGTTGAAACTGAGATTCAAACCCAAAGTTCAAAAGCCCATTTTGAGGTTGAGCAGGCATCCCAGCCGCAGGTTCAAGTCTCAGCCGCAGGTTGAGATGTGTCTGAGATGAAGAGTTGCATTAAATAAAGGTTTTAACTACCATAATGACTCAAGTCCGATCATCTCCTTTCTTTTATGATTATTGAAGGCTTGTGGTAGTTTTTGTGAGTGATTTCAAGCATAAATATGACCCATATTCACCACAATTCACACACACAATTAACAACAACAACACAAGAAACCTACAATCAAGCCTTACACCATAAGGACTTGATCATATTTTATACAACCCGAAAGAGCTTAATAATCTCTGCCATTCTCAAGAAGATACCAAAGAGAAATGAAGAAAGTGTTGGTAATACTTACTAGAGGAGGTGGAAGATTCCATTGTTCGATTGGAGGCCTTAAAGAGTGCTATAACTCTTTATATTTCTTACTCGTTGTAGTCTTGCTTTGGGTAACTTTCTTTCACTTAATTATTATGTTGAACAATTCGATGTTGAATGAAATGTTACGTTTGTTGATGAAACTTGTTATGGAGTAATTTGTGATACTTGTTTGGGAATTATGTAGACTTTCGTGTGAATGTTGAATGATTAGTCGGTTAGAAAAAGTGATTATTCTCATAAGTTTGTTTAAATATAATTCGTGTTCTAAAACTTGTTTGGGGAAAACTAGAAGGGGGGGTTGAATAGTTTTGTGTCTTTTTAATTTTGTTATGAAAACCTTTGTCTACTTTTTAAACACTTAGATTCAAGTTTATGTGAAAAATAATACTTGAACAATATTGTTAATTGTATGTGTACCCTTTTTGATTTGTTATAAAAGTTTTGCTTTTATGAATGGAGTTTTAAATTGATCTTTATGTGAAATCAACTTCTAAATAATACTAACAATTATATATGCCTATATGTATGATAGTAATGACGATATAAATAAAGATGTAAGTAAGAGATGGAAAGATCTAACCGAGACACGAGGGATTTATAGTGGTTCGGCTACAAGGACACGTTCCTTGCCCTACTCCACTCCCCGAGAACCTAGCTCGAGAGTTTTCTTCACTACTTTAACAAACTCCCTTATGGCGGAGAAAACCTTACACAACTTTAGCTTACACCGGTTTAACGACAAAAAGCTAAATGTCGAGTTCTAATTGTAGCTAGAACCAATCTCACAACTTCTACACAACTTCTTCACAACTTGTTCACAACGGCTTCACAACTTCTTCACGATGGCTTCACAACTTCTACACTACGGGTTCACGGCTTCTACACTACGGCCTCACAACTTCTACACTACGGCTTCACAACTTTTACACTACGGCTTCACTATTTCTACCCTACGGCTTCACAACTTCTATGCTATGGCTTCACAACTTCTATGCTACGTCTTACAACTTCTTCGCTACGGCTTCACAACTTCTTCACACCGCAACTACTTCTCAACTTCACAATACTTCTATACTACTTCTTTACACCACAACTACTTATACACCTTCTTCACTACACACACTCACTACACTAGTCTAATCACTTATGTTCACACCTTATATTACACACTTTACACAAATGAATGAATGATTTACAAAGTATACTTGACAAACAACTTAGGTAACAAGATGCTACTTAAGTTGTAATACTTCTAGTCTTGATTGATAGAAGTATTCTACTTTTGCACTTGGATGGAAGAAGTTTGGATCACTTGGAAACCAATGCTTAAGAGTATATGATCAAAGGGTTTAGAAATATGTAAGAAGAGATTTACAACAGAAGGTTTGAGGTGCAAAAGGTGAGGAAAAAGTCAAGAGATGAACCAGTATTTATAGGCAAATCCGAGGACCGAGAGGAGCGGGGCGGTCCCCTTAAATAGGGGGCCGGTCCCTTTAAAATTAAGGGGGGGTGCCTAGTAAAATTAAGGGGGCCGCCCTACCCGAACGTTGCTCAGATTTGTCTTTTTGTGGGGAAGGTTTTTCTGGAACATTTTTGCCTTTTTTGGTTGAAAATTTGAATTTATAAATTTATAATGGATTAAACATTTTTATTAAATACCAAAAATGATTTTCTAAAAGATATAAAATGTTTATGACATTTTATAAAAATTCTAGTGATTAAGAAAATGTTCCTTTGATCATATAAAGCATTAAGCATTTGTTTATTCATACCTTAAGTGATTAAGTTGTATAAGTGAATATTTATAACTAAATACTTGTTTATTTAATAAGTTTATGTTTAATGAGTTTACATTTTGTGATTATCAAAACATAGAGATATCAAGAAGTATTAATAATGTGTTTAGGCATTATTTATATCAACAATCTCCCCTTTTTTGATGATTACAAAACTTAAACTCATTAAATCTAAAAAATTATTTTTGGACAAGTATTTAGTTAGTTTATATTCACTTCTCCCCCTTTTTGTAGAATCAAAAAGGTTATGCCGGCAAGTTTTAGATACAAAATTTGTCGGAATGAGAACTCCCCCTTGATGTGTACTCCCCCTCGTTTGAGGGCATCAAGGAATCGAGATATGAAATACTTGCAAGAAAAATATTAGAAGCACAAGCATATATATCATAATATCATATATAAGAGCAACAAGCATAGCAATCACATATTAAGAACATGAAACAAAACATTCATTAATTCAAATTGATTATGTGAAAAACATAATCATTGATACAACATTTATTATGCTTAGAGCATATAATAAGTAGAAAATTTTAAATTGCCAAAGAGAGCCATCGGACTTGCTTGCAGCATAAAAACTTGAATTATTTTGGATGGTTGATGGTGGAGTGTTTAAAATGGAGGTGGTTGAGTGAGGGTAAGAATGTTGGATTAATGGAGGTGTATTTTTGGGTGCATAGATGTTGGAGAGTGTGGTGATGGAGAGATTGGAGGTAGAGAGTTTGGAGTGGAACATGTTGGATAAGGGTTTTGATGTTGTTCAAGTGAGGGTGTTGGATTAGATCTAGTGAGAAGATACTCAATCCAAGTGAAGTGCTCATTCAATGCAATGGTTTGTTTTTGGAGAAAGATGCAACAAGGACAATTGTTGACATGTTTCTCAACTTGACTCAAGTTGTGGGGTGATGAGGGAGAGCTAGATGAAGGTTGATCTAAATTACGTTAAGCAAGGTGTAGGGCAAGAAGAGCACTAAGCTCATGGGCTTGCTTGAGTTCTTCAATGAACTTCAGGTGTTCGGAGGAAGGTGATGATGGTGGAGTGTGGTTGTTATTTGGGATGGATATTTGGACATGCAACATAGGAGTAACATGTGAGTTGGTAGGAGGTGGTGGTGATACTCTTGGTGGTGGAGACATTTGTGAGCTTGGGTAATCATGAGTGGATGAGGATGGAGATATGGAAGAAGAGGATATTCCAAGAGTGGTGAGTGTTTTGGATGGTGTATTGGTAGGTTGAGCAAGATGTGGAGTGGTGTGAATGAGATTGGGATTATTGTTTTGGGATTGATCGTGCTCTTCATATGAATCATATGGGTAAGATGAAGGTGTATTTTTGGGAGCAAGGGTGGATGATTGGTTATGTTTGTGAAGGGGTTCATTAGGGTGAGCATGAGGCTTAGGTGTTGGTCGATTTTGAACAACATCATTTGTTGAGTTGGAGTTATGACAAGTGTCAAGCTTTCTTCTCCAAACGGGCCTTACGGAGATTTTAGCAACTCTTGAGGGCTTGGATCTTGGGTTGTTAGAGGATGACATGTTTGGATGGATGATATGGATGAGCATTTATGATGGAGAAGGGTATTTATAGTGTAGGGATGATGTGATTGAGGAAGGTAAATTTTGGTGGGTGGTTTAGGACAAAATATGTTTGTGAATTTTGGGAAGTGTAGGATAAAATGGGCTGAAAAGAGAAAAAGAAAACAGTAACTCCGTCCCTCAGATGGCCGGTCCCCTTAAATAGGGGCCGGTCCCCTTAAATATTAAGGGGGCCGCCTAAGGATTTAAGGGGGCCGCCCATCTGCTGATTCCTAGATTACTAGAAATGGGTTTTTGGCAGAAATTTGTAGAAAAGGTTGTGTTTTTGGGTTTAGTTTCAAGCAATTCCAACTTGTTTTGAGACAATTTAGGATTTAATAACTTATGTATGCTAAGCATATTCATTAAGCATTTTTATCTAGCATGCAACCTACTCATTAACCAAGTAACATATATATATATATATAATATATATATATATATATATATATATATATATATGGACAAGAAAACAATATATAACACCAAGTAATACATAATATCATTTTTAGGAAGATTAATAAGCTAATTAATTAATCCTAATGAGTGTCTATGTGCAAGGGAATGGGGAGTTGTGATAGCATGGACTTCTAGACTTGTACCAAGTGAGATCTTAATGAGTAAACCATGGTTTTTCATATTCGATTTAGTTCACTTATAAATGTGATATACACAAGTATAGATGACAGATATGAGATCACCATGCATGATTTAAATAGGCGTTTTTAGCATTATTCAACAATGTTTGAGAGTAGGTTTTATGTGGATGTGAAAGTTATATTTAACGAAATAGATTTGGTTTTATTTCAAAATGTTTTTATGAGGAAAGAAAACAAACTTTTCCAATCTTTGGCTTTGATAAATACACAATTATGGACAAAAGTTAGGAAGAAAGGTGGGATGGTAAAACATGTTAAATAGAGAGGTGGCATATTCTTTTGAAAAATCATTTTTCTAAAATGTGAAGTTTTTGCAAATTTAAAAACGAATGCCATTTAAAAAAATGGTTGTAAAAGATCTCACGCTCAAGGAAATTGGTTAAGACTATTTTCACATGCTACCCTTTCTACATATCTTGTGATCATAAGAAAGTTATGACTAAATTCTATATGTTTGATGCGAGAGTGGGATATATGTTAATATGGCTTCATTGATAACGCACATTTTTTTTAACTTAATGCTATGGTCTATAAAAGTTTGCATCATCCATGGGTTATTATTGTGATGTATTTAATCCTACTTCTATGTTGACAATTTAATCCACTTTACACGCTTTATCTACATGAGTTCTCTACTAGTGGTCATGAAAGATTTCCATATTCAATTTTAGAAGGCTTAACTGAGTTCGTCCGTGAATAATTCATTTAATACTTAGGGGGTTAACTAGAGGGTTTCTAGTTTAATAAATCATAAAGCGGATATAACTAAAAGTGTAAAGGCAATGCAACCTATCAAACTAAGCACATCCTAGGGCAATGATTAATAAGACTATATGTATGAAGTAACTACTCATGAAATTTAAAAAGAGAACGTACCTTATGTCCAGCTTTTCTTCGTAATCTCCAGGATGGTAAATGAAGATGTGAATGATAGATGAGTCTTCAAGATAACCAAGGTAAGAAGGTATATCATAGCAGGTTTCTAATGCCTTATTGGACCAAAGTAGCTTGACTCGAGTATGTCTTGTACTTGACTTATTTGATGTCATAGCCTTGATGCATATGACGTCTTTTGTTGAGACACTCACATCATCATTGCAACCACATCATGCTTTTTCAACAAGTACTATTGACTTTGATTTCTAGATTTCTTCAAGATTTCCGATTAAGTAATAGAGATATCTTCATTAATTCATCAATAGTCGCACCATTAATATTCCACTACGTCATTAGCTATTTCTTAAGATGAATTATCATGTGAGATATAGAGTGTGATAAAAAATTGGATAATTCATTTGTCTTCACGCGCACGTCTCGAATGTGAGTAGGTTAATGCAAGATGAGTTTCTTTCCTTTGTGCGTTTATCACCTAAACAAGTAAAACAGCTTGGTACCATGACTTTTATGGGTCCGAGATGGTTAGTTGAGGACACCCATTGCATATTTATGCACATGGTGAGGATGTCACCAAGAAGTACAAGAATTCCTTAACAGTTTGTTTTAATGTATAAACAAATGGAATTCTTGACTTATATTGTTTATAATTATTGTAAATAATCTTATTTCTAAAATTTTCTACTAGGTTCTACAAATTCAATTTGTTTTGATTTACATGTTGATGAGTTATCCGAACTATATCCTAAACCGGTTTTATCTTTGAATGGCTTTTGACAACTTAGTAGGTATTTAAGAGATTTGGAACTTTCTTCAAATTTAGCTAATATTTTTGCTCTTTCATTTAATCTTTTAATTTCATGCTTATATTCTTGACATGTTTTGCATTCTAGATCAATTTCAATATTACTTTCAAGTCTAGACATTTTATCTTCTAAAATTATTTCTTTTTCAAAATTACTTTCAAAAGTTTTTGATGATTCATGTTTAGAAATGGTTTTTAGATCTATGTTGCAAAAATGTTTAAACTCATTTTCTAGTTTTGAAAATTCTAAAATGAATTGATCATAGCAAAAATGTTCGGTTTCGGATTGTCACTCCATGATTTTGGATTGAGTTCACTTTGGAGTTGATTCATGTAGTCTTCGTCATTAATACCTTCATTAACAACATTTGAACTAGTAGCACATGTATCTATTTTATCTAAATGTTTATCTATTAAATTTTCTAAGACAACTAATTCATGTACAAGATCAAATTCCTCATCTTTGGCTTGACATTTTTCTTGATGAAAGTTTAAGAGATTTTTCCAAATATCATTTGCCGTTTGACAGAAGGATATTCTTTCATATTCAACTTTCGGCAAGGTTTTATAAATAATTATTTTAGCTTTATTATTTATGTCATTCTTTGTTTTGAAATAATTATTTTGATTTTCAAAATCCGTTTTTTGTTGGTTGAAAGTCACCAATCAAAATGACATGCCAAAGATCTAGATCAATTGATTTCACATAAATTTCAAATTTATTTTTCCATTCAAGAAAAGTATAGTTTTCAAATAGCGGTGGTTTTTGCATAAATTCCCATTCTAAATATTTTTCGGATTTCATAGATCGATTCAAGTTTTAAAATACAGTATATTTTAAAAATCTTGTTTAACGTGTCTCCTGATACCAATTGTGAAAAACTAGAAGGGGAGGTTGAATAGTTTTGTGTCTTTTTAATTTTGTTATGAAAAACTTTGTTTACTTTTTAAACACTTAGATTCAAGTTAATGTGAAAAATAATACTTGAACAATATTGTTAATTGTATGTGTACCCTTTTAGATTTGTTATAAAACTTTTGCTTTTATGAATGGAGTTTTAAATTGATGTTTATGTGAAATCAACTTCTAAATAATATTAACAATTATATATGCCTATATGTATGAAAGTAATGACGATATAAATAAAGATGTAAGTAAGAGATGGAAAGATCTAACCGAGACACGAGGGATTTATAGTGGTTCGGCTACAAGGACACCTTCCTTGCCCTACTCCACTCCCCGAGCACCTAGCTCGAGAGTTTTCTTCACTACTTCAACAAACTCCCTTATGGCGGAGAAAACCTTACACAACTTTAGCTTACACCGGTTTAACGACACAAAGCTAAATGTCGAGTTCTAATCGTAGCTAGAACCAATCTCACAACTTCTACACAACTTCTTCACAACTTGTTCACAACGGATGCTACGGCTTCACAACTTCTATGCTACGGCTTCACAACTTCTATGCTACGTCTTCACAACTTCTTCGCTACGGCTTCACAACTTCTTCACACCGCAACTACTTCACAACTTCACAATACTTCTATACTACTTCTTTATACCACAACTACTTATACACCTTCTTCACTACACACACTCACTACACTAGTCTAATCACTTATGTTCACACCTTATATTACACACTTTACACAAATGAATGAATGATTTACAAAGTATACTTGACAAACAACTTAGGTAACAAGATGCTACTTAAGTTGTAATACTTCTAGTCTTGATTGATAGAAGTATTCTTCTTTTGCACTTGGATGGAAGAAACTTGGATCACTTGGAAACCAATGCTTAAGAGTATATGATCAAAGGGTTTAGAAATATGTAAGAAGAGATTTAGAACAGAAGGTTTGAGGTGCAAAAGGTGAGGAAAAAGTCCAGAGATGAACCAGTATTTATAGGCAAATCTGAGGACCTAGAGGAGCGGGGCGGTCCCCTTAAATAGGGGGTCGGTCCCTTTAAAATTAAGGTGGCCGCCTAGTAAAATTAAGGGGGCCGCCCTACCTGAAAGTTGCTCAGATTTGTCTTTTTGTGGGGAAGGTTTTTCTGGAACATTTTTGCCATTTTTGGTTGAAAATTTGAATTTATAAATTTATAATGGATTAAACATTTTTATTAAATACCAAAAATGATTTTCTAAAAGATGTAAAATGTTTGTGACATTTTATAAAAATTCTAGTGATTAAGAAAATGTTCCTTTGATCATATAAAGCATTAAGCATTTGTTTATTCATACCTTAAGTGATTAAGTTGTAGAAGTGAATATTTATAACTAAATACTTGTTTATTTAATAAGTTTATGTTTAATGAGTTTACATTTTGTGATTATCAAAACATAGAGATATCAAGAAGTATTAATAATGTGTTTAGGCATTATTTATATCAACATTGTTGGATTTAAAGGTCAAAAGGATTTCTAATATTGTTTAATTCCAAGAAGTTGGTGCACAAATGGATTGGTACTTGATAATTGACAACTATTAAGTATTCAAGTTCTTAAATGAATTCGAGAATATTTAATCACGAGATTGGGTCGAAAGGACTCGTAAGAACTAATGTTACTAATTATCTTTTTCATACATTTGATAACACAAAGGGCTAGCGTAATGGGATGATGTATTGGCCGAAAGGACTCGCCCATGAAACTAGTAAAAACATGGATTTTCTTGATATTAACCATTGACTAGAAAACCTTGAGAAAATTAGTATGTGCCTTCTACATATATATTTCACCCAAACATGTTCAACATTTTATCACGATTGTTTATTATTCCTAAACAAGTATTTGTTCATTTGATTAATTGAATTCGGAACCATTGTTTGTTAATTTGTTTATTAACGATGCTTTAGAGTGTGAGAATCTTTAGTACTATTTCTTGCGCTACATAAATTGCTAAGCTTAAACTACATAGTCTCACGGGACGATCCCTATTTACCACAAACCATATTACACACGGACGAGTATACTTGCTCGTATGCGTTTTCTTAATAATCGGTAAAAAGGTGTTTATAAATTTAAAACTTGAGTGAAACTTAGGATATAATATATACAACCGATTCACACGCATCAGGGGAGTATTAAATTGTTCTTGTCAAAATCATGTCAAGTCTAGTTAATAAGTTGTGAGTAAAGACTTTAATTGAAAAATCATGTGGTTAAGGGACTAAATGTGTCAAAGTTGAAAAGTTAAAACAAAAACAAAAGTAAAAATTGAAATAACTGCATCTGAAATACAGTTATTACAACATTTACTTCTTTCACCTACTGCATTTTCTTCTCTCCAAAACCTAATCAATGAACATAATTCAATCTGCTAATCCGATCAAGATTCTTCAAAACTGTGAGTGTTTAAACATTTTTTGTATGATTATAAGACATGGTTTTCAAGGATTTAATGTGTAACACCTAAAAATCTAAAATGTGCAAAATGACCAAAATGCCCTTACAATTTTAAAATTTGATTTAATGCTTATAAATCACCAAATAAATTCCAAACCTTCGGGAATGATCAAGGTATGAAACAAAATAATTTTTGTAACTACATTTTAATATTTTGAAAGTATAAAAATTATAAAAATCACAAAAATAAATAAATTGGGTCGGTTTTACATTTTGTGTATTATTAGTAATGTAAATTCAAATTAAATTGTACAAAATTCAAGATAACTACAAATTTAATTTTGGGAAGTGATCAAGGCCGGTTTTTCCAACCCATCTCTCCCCCTAATCATGGCAATTTACCTATTTTAGCTAATCTATCATTTATTTCTTTAAAACCCTAGCCGATTAACTCAAAACACACACTAAAATCCTCCATTCTTCAATCCAATTTTTCTGAGGTGTGCTAGTATTTTTTTGGTAATCATCAACATCTAAGGAGGCTAGGAAAAATATCCTTCTGGTTTTTAAGTGGTTCGTTTGATCGCTAGGCTTTTTCCATGGTCGATATTGCATCCAAGAGACACAAAAATCTCACGACTCATCTACATGTTCAAATCATCATTTGGTATTTTTATTATGATCCTTATATTATATATGACTCATATAAAATGTTGGATTCGAATCATGCAAGGTTAAATGGGTCGTATGAATTATAAACGTTTAAAATGGGCATAATATCTAAAATATACCATACGAATTTTCTGGGCTATTTTTTTAATTTTTATGGGTTCCTTGATGATTATATAGGTCTAGAAGAATAGTGTTTCGAATTGTTGAAGCTTGTATTGATCGTTTTGAATTTAAAGGGTTAAAATATACATAAATTCTAATTTATGCTATACAAATTTTCTAGGGTTGAAACTTATCTTATTTAGACTCTATATAATATATATAATCTGGGAAAAATGTTGGAATGATTTGTTGAAGCCTAGAATGGTCATGGTTAATTTTTGTTTCAATCGGGTTTTGGTAAATTCGTAAGAAAAATTTTGAAACCCTAAGTAACGAATGGAGATTAGGGTTTTGGATCTGGATTTGGTTAATAAAATGTGTAATTATGATGTAGTAATGATGGCCTAATTATTGGGAAAGATTAGGGTTAGGATTTGTATTTTAAAATGTGGTACGATTTGGAAATAAAAATGTAAGGGGGTGTTTTGTAATTAATGAAACTTGTGGGTTAAATTTATAATGCTATCTAGGTCTATACTAAAGTGTAAAAAAATATAACTGAGGTCCTTATATGTAAAATTTGCAAGATGTGGATTTATGGTAATTTATTGTGTTCGAATTGTATCTTAATTAAAAGGAGGGGCTAAAAGTGTAAAATCTGGAAAATTGTGGTTATTCTGGGTAAATAATATTATTAGGGAGGTAATATGTAAATTTGGATGTTTATGGGTTTAATTTGCAATTATAATTAAATAAGGATGTAAATTGTAAGTTTTACAAACTAAAGGGACTAAAAATGTAATTATGTGAAACTTAGGGTTTGAATTAGTACCACACATAAAATGGAGTGTATACTCTGTAAATTAGTAAATGTAAAGGGTAGTTGTGTAATTAAGGATATAATATGGGTTAATTTGTGAATTATGTAACTATAAGGGTTAATTTGTAATTTTGATAATTAAAGGGTGTAAAATGTAAATATTGAAACCTTAAAGGACTAAAGTGTGATTCTGAATAAAATATGTATTTAAATGAGTAAATTGAGATATTTTCATATTAGACCTTTGACTTTGGAATATTTACAAATTAAAACCCTAAGATATGGAACCTTGTTATATATAACCTTAAACTTTGGAAACTTGCTAAAATATACATTAATTCCATAATGAGGCTTATTAATGACTTAACCTAATTACTTTGTGTAATTTGTCTAATTATGGAAATGGCCATTTTTGGAAATTTACTAAATAAGGAAACTTTCTAAAAATGGAAACTTGCTAATTTTGGAAACCTGCTATAAATGGAAAGTTACAAAAAAATGGAAAGCCAACTAAAATGAGAAATCTGATTTGAATAAGTTATTAATAATAAGCCGATCATTAATTCATGTAGATTCGCCGAAGGAGGAGTGATTTCTTATCCTTATGTTATGTTTCGTTGGCGGTTAAGGTACAGATATTCTACCCTTTTTCAGTAAGGGTGTCTTCTTTCTCATGATTCATTGATCTTGATTCGTTTTAAGATTCCCTAAGCCACTGCTATGTTTCCCTACACTTTAGTTCGTTTGTTTGACTCATTTTGACTTTGACGTTCAATATGACCATTTTGCTTTGAGCCTCTATGATGATCCATTCGATATTCGTTCGCACCTTGTGATATTAATATTCGAAACACTTGATACTTAGGAGGTTCATTTGATTTTGGTAACTAGATGTGAAAACCTTTTTAATTGTAACATGGAAAAGTTTTGAGGAAAACTTATTTTGAAATGATGTTCATGAAATATGCGATACCACTTTTATTTGGAATCTTACTAAACTTTTATGAAAATTACTTTTAAAGATTACTTTAGTGAAAACAGTTAATAAAGATCATTTTTATGAAAACCAATTGATAAAGATTTCTTTAAATGAACCATTTGATTATGAACCTTTGATCAGTTCGTTTGGATTCATTTGACTTTGATATTGGATATGGACCCTTTGCCATGAACCATTGATATGAACCTTTGGTATTTGGACCTTTGATATGAACCTTTGGTATTTGAACCTTCGATATTTGGACTTTGATATTGATTTGATGACTTAGACTATCTGAACCTTTGTAATGATTTGGACCTTTGACCCTTCAGTATGATACCCGAGCCAAAATTTGTTTCCTAGCCATGAAGGTAACATGGCCATGTCATTGATGCACCAATGACGTGACTCTAGTGTGTTTGAGTGATGTTACACACCGTCCCCATTTGCTACTACATGCGCGCTTTATTATTTATATTGGCAAGGATTATTTGTTTGGGGGGCGTATGGATGCATCCTAGATTTGTTTTGTTTCGAGGGATATATCATAATTTGATTTGATTTGATTTGGTGACTGATGATGGGTGCAATCCACGTCTTTCACAAGTTCGGGAGCTAGCTACTCCATTTGAAGAATGAGGACACCCCTCATATTATCTGATTATCTGAGAGGTCTCCCCTCTATATGATTTTGAGGATATGGTTACTATATTTGATTTTTTTGGGCTCGTGGTGGATTACTGACCCTTTCTCTTTCTTACTTTGTACCTTTGTCGATACCTTATGATATTCCTTTCACTATACCATATATGTTCATTTTCTTTTTCTTTCGTTTTCGTTTATATATATCTGTTCACTGGGATTTTTAAGCTCAGCCGCATTTCTTTTCCTGCGGCAGGTTTTAGTAGGAAGCTGGGAATGAGTGGAGAGTACCTTGGACTTAGAAGACTTGATAGTTATTCTGGATTAGAATTGATTAGAAGTTTATATATTTTAGAATTTGGATTCGCATTTGTAACCTTGAAATTTCAGTATTTCATTTGTAACCTTTGAGAATTTTTGTATTACTGTAATGTATGCTTTGTTTTGATCTGATATGAAACCATTAGTGTGACATCTTTACCCTTGTCGGGTTGGGGCGTTACAATTATGGTATCAGAGAGACAGGCTGCGACTCGTAATACATTTACCCTTGACCTGTGAGGTTAGGACCACTAGGTTTCCACTGCAGGCTCTCATAAGATAACCTATAAGAATTTGCTTTAGGATTTCCTTATAGGAACTTAAGTTCTGACCAGTGAGGAATGGGTAGACTATAAGGCTTTTGTTTAAGTATCATTGCTTCCGCATCACTCTGATTCGTGCTTTGTTTTTGGTTAGATCCTGTTGATACCACCTTTGGAAATCGAAAGCTTATGCTTTGCACCACCTAAGATTTGAACCTGATTAAATTTGGAAGGCATTGAGAAATTTCATAATAATTGCCTGACACTATTTGATCCTTATCTTCAGATCCCTTTTGTTAATCATTTTGATAAAGACCCGCATTTCACTCTGATTCTTTTGTTAATCACTTTGACGCCTCTTCAGGCATTCCAAGAACCTCCATGGCGATGACGTACTGGATATGTTTTGTTATTTGATAAGTATCTATGAATCTTCCGACACTATTTGATTTCGTTTTACCCATCTCTGTCCCTGTGAGAAGTCTCGTGGTGTGTAACCATGAGTATAAGAATGTTTTCTTCCTCACTTTTTAATGATAAAGATTTGATTTGTGATCCGTCTTTCTTTGGTTAGTTAAATTTTGATTTTATTCTGACAAGGAATTTGTTGAGTGATCAGTCAAATATTGACAACTACCCTTCTATGTCTCACCTTTTGCGTTTGAAACAATTTTGAACTCCCTACTACGATTACCGATTGTTAAACCCTTTGCTATCACTATTACTCTGGAGACTTGTGTGTTACGTCCGCGGTTATGAAGTTTTCCTAGGACCCATTTCGTACACCAATGAATGAATCGTATCTTGAGAGTTATTTGGCACCCTGAGTTTTCTGAATATGATTTGTGGCGGAACCACATATTTTTCCATCGGAGCGTGAAGTAGGATTTGACATGATACCGAGAGATTGTCTAGTCACCAAGCGAAGGTGTCTTTCAGATGTGTCCGATACCATACCAGTTGATCTGAGCAACCGGGAAGAGCAGCAACCGAAGACCAAGAAGTGAGTTTACTTAAGTGTATCTTCTGGGCGTGTTTTAGTTTCGTTCGCGATAAAGAAGGATGGCGACCGGAGTTAGCTGAACCGTGTTACTGTTAGGAGCCGATATTCCTCTACCCTGAAACGACTATGTGTTTTGTTTAAATTCAGAGCGCGAAGTTTTCCTTTCTGATGAATTGATTTTATTCTTGAAATCTCCTTCCGTATTCGTAAACGACTGCTATGACGGTTAGTGACGCTAATAGTATTAGCTAAAGCTCTGACGATTTTGTGAATTTGATAAATAATGTTTTCTCGTGAGTACTTGGGCAAGTGGTCATTGTATGACTTATTAGTACGTTCAGAAACGAGGAAGAGCATGAAAATCATTTCTTTTCACCTTCTTAGAAATTTGACGATCATTTGTGCATTCTGGGAGATTGATATTTGTTGATAACTGCGGAGGCTACCCCGAAGAGTGAAGACATTCCTTTCAAGACAGAAGTGTTGGCGATGCACAAGAAGAAATTCTGGTCAAGATGGCGAACCTGGAGCTGATGAAGACATGCAGTCTCACTTCCCTATTCATCTTGGTTGTACTAAGATGAATTGAGAGCGGAAGCCGACTGGATGATGAAGAAGATTTAAAGATCGTGCCAGAAATCCACAATACTCCATCACATTCCAAGAAGAATTGCAGGAGGCTCGACGAACCAGACACAAGTTTCCGATTTTGGTTTCACTTCCCGATTGATGGACAGACGAAGGTAGATTAACCGGACTTGAGGAGATTGGATGTACTGAACGAACGAAAATTTGAAACAGACCCTTTATGCTTGGAAGAATTGATTCTATGAAGGCCGAAGTTCTGACGACTAACTTTCATTTCCGTTGACCCTCTTAAGTTTCGTTATATCATAATAAGAACCTCTTAAGATTTAATCTCCCTTGAAGCATTTCAGTTCGTACTTATTTTTTTCGTATGTTCGGTGATGGCTTTGTTTTGAGAGATTTTGGCGAATTGTGGAAGATATGATGCTCGTGACGACGTACCTCACTTCTGCTAAGCAATCTGGGATTTTGATACTCTTACGAATAGTTTTGTTTTTCCTCTTGACTATGGCATTTGATTTTGTTGACCTCTGAGACTGTAGAATTACTAGGTGGATTAAGATAGGTGGTTTTGATTATGACTTGAGATAAAGTATGACCATCATGAGGGCATAATTATATGATGTCAGTATTATGACATCTGGCCAACGTGATAATACTTACATCATATAACGTGCACTTGTTGTGGGCATAAGATATCTTGGGAAGTACCTGAGAAGTTTAGAATTTGAACTCCGTTGGATTATCCGCGAATAGTGAGACTTTAGGTTCATCCTATCTATCCGTATACTCTGCTTTCATTCATTAGATATCTGATTGAGTTTGAACTCTCGATTTGAATTCTGTTGACCTCAGTTATAAGTCTTGAACTCCTTTTAGAACTTCCTACTGTTGGTGCAATTAATTCGATTTGAAATCTTATTCGTATTCCATATGAGCTTTCTGAAGATTCACCTATCGTCCAGTTTATGTTGCATGGACATTTTGTTCTGAATCAACCTAATTTGTCTTCTCCTGAGAAATTTGAACCCACCTCGTTTTGATCTGAGTCATGAGAAACTTTTGGTCTGAAGATCTTTTTGAAAGAAACTCCCTGGGCGTGTGAATGTTTGTGATGATCTTTTGCGACTTGCTACGACTTCGTTTAACTTTGCGACTTCAAATTTCGAGGACGAAATTTTTCTGTTAGAGGGGAAGAAGTTGTAACACCTAAAAATCTAAAATGTGCAAAATGACCAAAATGCCCTTACAATTTTAAAATTTGATTTAAAGCTTATAAATCACCAAATAAATTCCAAACCTTCGGGAATGATCAAGGTATGAAACAAAATAATTTTTGTAACTACATTTTAATATTTTGAAAGTATAAAAATTATAAAAATCACAAAAATAAATAAATTGGGTCGGTTTTACATTTTGTGTATTATTAGTAATGTAAATTCAAATTAAATTGTACAAAATTCAAGATAACTACAAATTTAATTTTGGGAAGTGATCAAGGCCGGTTTTTCCAACCCATCTCTCCCCCTAATCATGGTAATTTACCTATTTTAGCTAATCTATCATTTATTTCTTTAAAACCCTAGCCGATTAACTCAAAACACACACTAAAATCCTCCATTCTTCAATCCGATTTTTCTGAGGTGTCCTAGTATTTTTTTGGTAATCATCAACATCCAAGGAGGCTAGGAAAAATATCCTTCTGGTTTTTAAGTGGTTCGTTTGATCGCTAGGCTTTTTCCATGGTCGATATTGCATCCGAGAGACACAAAAATCTCACGACTCATCTACATGTTCAAATCATCATTTGGTATTTTTCTTATGATCCTTATATTATATATGACTCATATAAAATGTTGGATTCGAATCATGCAAGGTTAAATGGGTCGTATGAATTATAAACGTTTAAAATGGGCATAATATCTAAAATATACCATACGAATTTTCTGGGCTATTTTATTAATTTTTATGGGTTCCTTGATCATTATATAGGTCTAGAAGAATAGTGTTTCGAATTGTTGAAGCTTGTATTGATCGTTTTGAATTTAAAGGGTTAAAATATACATAAATTCTAATTTATGCTATACGAATTTTCTAGGGTTGAAACTTATTTTATTTAGACTCTATATAATATATATAATCTGGGAAAAATGTTGGAATGATTTGTTGAAGCCTAGAATGGTCATGGTTAATTTTTGTTTCAATCGGGTTTTGGTAAATTCGAAAGAAAAATTTTGAAACCCTAAGTAACGAATGGAGATTAGGGTTTTGGATCTGGATTTGGTTAATAAAATGTGTAATTATGATGTAGTAATGATGGCCTAATGATTGGGAAAGATTAGGGTTAGGATTTGTATTTTAAAATGTGGTACGATTTGGAAATAAAAATGTAAGGGGGTGTTTTGTAATTAATGAAACTTGTGGGTTATTTTTATAATGCTATCTAGGTCTGTACTAAAGTGTAAAAAAATATAACATGAGGTCCTTATATGTAAAATTTGCAAGATGTGGATTTATGGTAATTTATTGTGTTCGAATTGTATCTTAATTAAAAGGAGGGGCTAAAAGTGTAAAATCAGGAAACTTGTGGTTATTCTGGGTAAATAATATTATTAGGGAGGTAATATGTAAATTTGGATGTTTATGGGTTTAATTTGTAATTATAATTAAATAAGGATGTAAATTGTAAGTTTTATAAACTAAAGGGACTAAAAATGTAATTATGTGAAACTTAGGGTTTGAATTCGTACCACACATAAAATGGAGTGTATACTCTGTAAATTAGTAAATGTAAAGGGTAGTTGTGTAATTAAGGATATAATATGGGTTAATTTGTGAATTATGTAACTATAAGGGTTAATTTGTAATTTTGATAATTAAAGGGTGTAAAATGTAAATATTGAAACCTTAAAGGACTAAAGTGTGATTCTGAATAAAATATGTATTTAAATGAGTAAATTGAGATATTTTCATATTAGACCTTTGACTTTGGAATATTTACAAATTAAAACCCTAAGATATGGAAACTTGTTATATATAACCTTAAACTTTGGAAACTTGCTAAAATATACATTAATTCCATAATGAGGCTTATTAATGACTTAACCTAATTACTTTGTGTAATTTGTCTAATTATGGAAATGGCCATTTTTGGAAATTTACTAAATAAGGAAACTTTCTAAAAATGGAAACTTGCTAATTTTGGAAACCTGCTATAAATGGAAAGTTACTAAAAATGGAAAGCCAACTAAAATGAGAAATCTGATTTGAATAAGTTATTAATAATAAGCCGATCATTAATTCGTGTAGATTCGCCGAAGGAGGAGTGATTTCTTATCCTTATGTTATGATTCGTTGGCGGTTAAGGTACAGATATTCTACCCTTTTTCAGTAAGGGTGTCTTCTTTCTCATGATTCATTGATCTTGATTCGTTTTAAGATTCCCTAAGCCACTGCTATGTTTCCCTACACTTTAGTTCGTTTGTTTGACTCATTTTGACTTTGACGTTCAATATGACCATTTTGCTTTGGGCCTCTATGATGATCCATTCGATATTCGTTCGCACCTTGTGATATTAGTATTTGAAACACTTGATACTTCGGAGGTTCATTTGATTTTGGTAACTAGATGTGAAAACCTTTTTAATTATAACATGGAAAAGTTTTGAGGAAAACTTATTTTGAAATGATGTTCATGAAATATGCGATACCACTTTTATTTGGAATCTTACTAAACTTTTATGAAAATTACTTTTAAAGATTACTTTAGTGAAAACAGTTAATAAAGATCATTTTTATTAAAACCAATTGATAAAGATTTCTTTAAATGAACCATTTGATTATGAACCTTTGATCAGTTCGTTTGGATTCATTTGACTTTGATATTGGATATGGACCCTTTGCCATGAACCTTTGATATGAACCTTTGGTATTTGGACCTTTGATATGAACCTTTGGTATTTGAACCTTTGATTTGAACCTTTGATATTTGGACTTTGATATTGATTTGATGACTTAGACTATTTGAACCTTTGTAATGATTTGGACCTTTGACCCTTCAGTTTGATACCCGAGCCAAAATTTGTTTCCTAGCCATGAAGGTAACATGGCCATGTCATTGATGCACCAATGACGTGACTCTAGTGTGTTTGAGTGATGTTACACACCGTCCCCATTTGCTACTACATGCGCGCTTTATTATTTATATTGGCCAGGATTATTTGTTTGGGGGGCGTATAGATGCATCCTAGATTTGTTTTGTTTCGAGGGATATATCATAATTTGATTTGATTTGATTTGGTGACTGATGATGGGTGCAATCCACGTCTTTCACAAGTTCGGGAGCTAGCTACTCCATTTGAAGAATGAGGACACCCCTCATATTATCTGATTATCTGAGAGGTCTCCCCTCTATATGATTTTGAGGATATGGTTACTATATTTGATTTGTTTGGGCTCGTGGTGGATTACTGACCCTTTCTCTTTCTTACTTTGTACCTTTGTCGATACCTTATGATATTCCTTTGCACTATACCATATATGTTCATTTTCTTTTTCTTTCGTTTTTGTTTATATATATCTGTTCACTGGGCTTTTTAAGCTCAGCCGCATTTCTTTTCCTGCGGCAGGTTTTAGTAGGAAGCTGGGAATGAGTGGAGAGTACCTTGGACTTAGAAGACTTGATAGTTATTCTTGATTAGAGTTGATTAGAAGTTTATATATTTTAGAATTTGGATTCGCATTTGTAACCTTGAAATTTCAGTATTTCATTTGTAACCTTTGAGAATTTTTGTATTACTGTAATGTATGCTTTGTTTTGATCTGATATGAAACCATTAGTGTGACATCTTTACCCTTGTTGGGTTGGGGTGTTACAAAATGATCCAATGACTAAATCTTTCAAAATTGATTAAAATAGGTTTAGGGTTTATGTCGAATCGGGTTAATTTGATTTTGTGTGTTTGAGACGAAATTGAAAGATGGGAAATGGTCGGAATTGGGTCCTTAACATGTTGTGAGTGTTTAATCACACCCAGAAACACGAATTGATGAATGTTCATAATTAAGGTTTATGCGCTAAATTTGGGATAAATCATACAAGTGTGTTTTAGTGTAATTAATCTGTTGGGATAGTGTTTATATATATCATATAACACAATTTGACCATCGAATCGAACCCAGAAACACATTTGAAGCAATTTAGATGTGTAGGGTTTAAGATGAACTCGAACAAGTTCAATCTTTATGATTCATGGATGAAAAATGTTATTATATGGACCAATGAACTCTGAAGCATCATAGGAGTCCATTGGAATCATTCAAACAAACTTCAAACATGTTAACTTGAATTCCGATGATTCTGAGTAATAGGGTTTGTCCGAATTGCTTTCAAATTTGATATATAGTGTTTAGGAGTGTATAGATGAATGAAATGAGCATATTATAACTTGTGATATGATTTAAATTGGACAGGAAAACCAAAATTCGAAAAAGAATCAGGATAATGTATGTCTACAATGTTTGTCGCAATTTCTTGCATAAGAAATTGTCGAAGTTGCAATATCCATCGAAATTGGATAAGTCTTGTCGGAATTGCAAAATCTATCGGAATTGGATAAAGTTGTCGCAATTGCACAAAACTTGTCGAAATTCAAAATTTTCATCGGAATTGGGCAAAATTATCGCAATTCCAAATTTCCATCGCAATTGGACTTCACTTATCGCAATTCAGATTTTTCCATCGAAATTTATCAAATGTCATCGAAATTCAAAAGTCATCGGAATTGTATCACAAATCTGTCGGAATTTAAAAACTGTCAGAATTGGCCAATACTGTCGCAATTTTAGAGATTTGTCGCAATTCAACTGTCGAAATTCATATAAGTCACAAGTTGTCGAAATTGTTTAATGGACAATAAAGTGAAATCAACTTTAACTAATAATCAACATAATGTACAAAGATGAAAATTGCTATACTTAAACATGTAAAATCAATGCCTACTCAAGTTTTAGCAGTATTAACGCCTACTCAAGTTTTAAATTTATATTTAGCCGACTTATCAATAACACACACACTTAACGAGCAGTGTACCCGGTCAGTATGAATATAATGGTAAGTAGAGTGTCGATCACTAAGAGTGGAACGTATTATCTAGTTATTCTAATCAGTATTTTAATATCCTAAGTTAGCTATACAACCTAATCTAACGCAAGGGGGTTCAGCCTGAGAGATTGGCACGGTTTGGTTATAATTAAGTAGAAAGCTAAACAAATGAGCACGAATCAGCGATTAGCACACACGTACACAGATAGATACTCGAGACAATAAGAAGACCTGTCCTGATAATTAAGTAGCTTGTCACTTGTTTTATTGCTAGTTTTATATGAAGTGTATATAATTAAACCTTTCTCGTTGGCTCTAATCTTATCGGCGAGTAAACCCTTAATGATTACTTATGTCTATCCTACTTTTCTAGAGTATTGGGCATTTGTGATGCCCACGTCTCATATACGCTAGAATAGATAAGCGAGGAAGGGGCATGGCGACCCAAGTAATGCTCAGCTAGACACAGAGGTTATCAATGCACTAATAAAAGTCACCAAATACATCAACATATAAACTTTAATTAATGGGAAAGCAATATTAAGGGGAGTGCATGATTTTCCGTAGTCACATGACACAAGCCCATCAATCCTGATGAATTAAAGTGTACTAATACAATAAAACAAAACTACTTAATGAATTGAATACATGCAGGACCTTCTTACAGCTCTTGTATCATCGTTTAGGTGTGTCTTGTGCTGCTTGGTCGTCTGAATTCGGCTCTAGGGTTTCTGTCTTCGGTCTCTGAGTTAAGCTCTCAAAAACTCTTGAAATTCGTCTGGCCTTGGGGTATTTATAGTTTCTGCCTGAGGGATCGATGCGGCGCATAGAATGAATAGATGCGGCGCATTGACTTAACTTCGCGTGGGGTCCAAGATTAATATATTCAGGAATATTCGTACACCGTCTTTAGATGCGGCGTATCTTGATCTTTGTATGCGGTGCATGTACTTGGATTGTATCTTGTGAAATCTTGATAGTGATACGCCGTATGTTAGAAGTATAATGCGGCGTATCTGGAGTAGAACGAGCTTGATCTTCTGGATTTCAGTAGGCTTTTGACATCTTGCTTGTTTTGCTCCATAATTAGTCCAAAATCGCCAAGTTTCACATAATGCTTGTTTTTACCTGAGAATTACTAAAGTAAACATTAATGTATCGATTCTCATGTATAATATAATAAAACAAGTCAAATAAATAGGATAAATGATGATAATAAAATGTACTTATTTGAGTTCATCAAATATCCCCCCACTTGAACTTTACTTGTCCCCAAGTAAACCTTAGAATTAATCGAATGAAAATGTATCCTAAAAGATGTTAGGATTTATTTTTATATTTAAGCACGTATTCGTTTTGTCATAATCACACAACCAAACACTTAACGAAGTAGAAACCAAAATAATTTTTACTGTAAAACAATTCTAAATCGTTTAGTTGCTTAGTCGTGACGAATATTCAATCATAGGCTTGGCAAGTTTACGCATCTCTCCCACTAAAGCCAAGGAATAACAACTCTAAAGCGGTAAAAATGGTTTGTTGGTTAAGGGTTGATCATCCTTTTTAATCTCTATCGATCTCATATTCCAGAAAAGGCGACAAAATCACAAATACATGATCGAATCCACGACCACGATACTTGCAATTGCTCAAATCCTTAACTCGAATAGGCTAAAGATTGGACCAAGTAATCTTCACCAATAATATTATATCAAAAAGGGCGACAAAATCATAAATACATAGCCGAATCCACGACTATGATACTTAAGATTGCTCAAATCCCTAATCTCAATAAATCAAAGGTTTGAATGAAGAATGATATAGGGTATGGATAATATTTGGGATACAAATTGGTGTAAAATGAAAAATAAACAAAACAGATAAATTAAAATCCTAAGTGTGGTTAATCACTTTCCAAATCATCCCATGAATAAGACTCATATCATTGAATAACTCACGCTTTAACACTTGAAACACACGCTTTAGGTAGATACGAATTATACTCAACAAAATCTCAATCAAAGAATAACCTTAGTTGGCGTTCCCATAACGGCCAACTCCCATTCAATCCATAAATATAATATACAACAAATAGTGGTGATATCTCCCACTTAATACAAAACTTTACATAAGTTGGTTAAAACAAACTTCCAACTTTTTCTTTTTCTTTTTCTTTTTCTTTTCTATTTTTTTCGATTTTTTTCCAACATATATGTGTAAAATTTCACAACTTTTCTATCACTATTTTTCCGGATAATTTTTCCATACTTTTCATACTTTCAGAAATAACTGTAATAGTGAAAGTAGCAAACACATGAAAAATGAACTAAAAGATATACAATATTTACTTTCATACCAATTGCATTGTGCAATTTCCCGACCTAACCAAAGATAATGAATTACGCACGCGAACACAGGTAATGTAAGGAAACACACTTTGCCTAAATCAATTAACCACGGATTTTAATCTACAGGGTAGGCTAAGGTGTAAGGGTGTATCGAAACATTATAACAAAGGTGTAAGAAACGAAAGGAATGGCTCTGAAGGTTTTTCTAGGGGTATCTTACTCTAAAAGTGAGAGTAACAAAGGGTTTATACGGGGGTTAACTAACCAGTGTAGTTAGTTAATATCACATAACATATAAAGGCTATTTAGGTGTAATCCTAGAAATTTACCAATTTAGACAAGTCACTCCAATTATATAGATAATACTTATTATGGTGTTCTCGAATAGTATACAAGCAAAGTTCTAAAGTTTACAAGTCACCAGCACACTAAAGTTTTAATATTTTTGAAAGAATAGAGTTATGTGTGCGGTTATGTAATTTAGACTTTGAACAAAAACATGCTAAAAAAAATTTAAATTTTGATATATTAAGCGCATTTTAAGCATATTTTGAAAAAGTTTAGGACAAGTAAGTGTTCTAATTCTCCAATCCCCCCACTTAAGTTAAACAACATCCTCGTTGTTTGTGTTAAAGGTTAAAAACTAGAAAATAAAAGAATTAGAACAGAAAAACTCCCCTGAGATTTGCTCGGTATGATCCTCCATTATTCTTATAAGAGCAAAAATCAACTTTCTTGTGGATTAGAACGTTTAAGCTTCATAGATGATGTATCCACAGAAATGCAGGAATCTATAATACCATTTAGACTTTAACATACCTGAGTTAAGAAGGTTCAAACTTGCATAATACATTAGTAGTTAGTAAAAATAAAACTTAAAAATTAAACTGTAAATCATCAGGTCAGTCGATACGCCGTATCTTATGGAAGAAGATACGCCGCATCGACCCTGGAATAATTACGAAATAAAATAAAATATAGGATAGGATGCGTCGCATCTGTTTTACTAGATACGGCGCATGTATTTACCAAACAGATTGTTAACAGTCTGTTGTAAAATGGGCTCGTTCCACGGTTTACCTCTCGGGTTCTCTCGTTCACTCATGCTGAACTTAATGCCAGTCTTCATCAATCATAATAAGAAACATAAACTGAAACATCAAATAAATACACGATAATAGAATTCAATACAATCCCAAGAAGAATAAAAATGTATGTGGAACAATGTCTATAAGCCCAAACACATGAGATCAAGGGTGTGGGGAGTCGTCTCCTGCAGCTGAGTGAGTCCCTGAGGTGCTAGCATCCTCGGTCCTGGGTCGGACTCTACGTGAAGGGAGCCGGGAGTATGAGATCATGCCTCTAACGTAAGTGTCATCAGGGCGAGTATGGCTCGTGCCCTGATGCTCCAAAATCTGGCTCACACTCCCGACCAGCCAACCTAAATCCCTCCTGACTCAATCAAGGTCGGCCCTCATCCCGTCAACTGTACCCCTCAAGGCTCTCACCTCCCCCTCAACTCTCTCTACTCTCTGACCCACAGAACGTGCAACTGGTGGTGGTAGGGGTACCTGTGGCTCCTCCTGTGCTGGAGCAGCAGCTGTAGCTCTCTGGGGATGTCCTTGCTCCGGCTCAACCTCTGCAGGTCTCACGGGGCCCAATGCCACCCAATAGCATCCCCCCATAACCATCTCACAAATCCCCAACCTGACCAAATAATCCTGCCTAATAACTGGCAAACTGGTCACCTCAACCTCTAAGCCGGCAAGGATCTCATCACCAATCACACCAAAATGTTGGGCCAATCTAGACACAAAATGCCCCCCAGTCATCTGGCTCCTCCTATCTCTCCCCAAAGCCCCTCTATGGAGGAAATGTGCCAAAAAGTGAGGGATGTTAACCACCAATCCCTCATCCATGCTCCTGAGATGGAAGAGGTCAAGAGTGGTCACCTTTTCAGGTGACTGACCTCTCCCAGCAATGGTCAATGCTATCATACGGTGGCACAATCTCCTCATAGGCTCTCTGATCAGTGTGTAGGATGGGGTGGAAGTAGTGGAATCACCCCAGAGGATATCCTCTCCCAATAATCACCGAGAAATCCCTTATCCAGGACTACCCGTAGGCTCTCGGTCCAGTATCGAGGAAATCCAACAGACCCAATCTCCTCCTCGGTATGTAGCCCCATGGCCAAAATAAACATCCTCATCGACATCTGCCTATGCACCCCTCCTAACCTGAATACCAGAGTATCACCCGTGTCAATCTCCATATCAGTCTCCCTGTAATGAACTGTACTAAAGAACTCAAGCATGAGCTCCCTAATCAGAGGCTCATCAATCCCGAACAACCTCTCCCATGCATAAGACCAAAACATAAAATCATCATCATCATTCCTCACTACCATCTCCAACCTATCATGAAGACCACCAGCTGCATTCCCTCCGTCAATCAACGCAACACCCTCAAAGTCTAAAACCGAAACTCTAAAGATTTTCCTAAAGAAAATCATCCTAATTCTCTGTACATAATCAGCCTCGGTGTCCGGTGTAAGTCCCATGGTCTCGAAACAGAGCCACATATGCTTGTGTCCAACAGTTGGTAATTCCATCTGAAATAAATTTTAAGGTTAGAAAATAGTTCTGAAATAAGGTTGATACAGCGCATCTGATAAACCAATGCGGCGTATCTAGGTTGCATAAAAGAGATGTTGAGCATGCAATGGAATACGGCGTATGGATGATTTTTTTTGGTGCAAAGGTGAAAAATATATTAGCTCAATACCAAGGTACATGAAAAGCTTCCAAAACAGATCTAATGACAAGCCATAGCATCTGAACTTGGAGCTAAAACAAAACAACCACACAACTTACAATCCATGAACCTCAATCAAACTCATACAAACAACACTATACTGACGACAACAGTCCAGTCCTCCAATTCACTATTATATTCATTTTGTGAAGCACCAGGAATAAACAGATACCACTTTCTCATATGGGGCATTTAGTTCTCCATTGAACTTCCCATTTTTTCTTGTAGTACAGAAGCTGGTTTGTAGTTTTAAACTATAGTTTTGATTCTTCAACATTAGGAATCCTCTTATCATCCACAAGCTTATCAATAAAATCCACTACCTTCTTATATTCTAACATTATATCTGTATCTTCCATTCTATTATCATTCTTCAAAATCTCATTTTCTCTCGCATTATTCTCTACCATTCTTGATGTCATCCCATTCTTTCCACTACAAACATCTTCCACTGTTGCTCCATTGGTAACACCATTAACCATTTTATCATTTTGGTTTTGTGAAATAGGAAAGGCAGGGAATTCATCATCATAGCTTTTTGGCAAAGCCTCAAACATGTTAGTATTTTCCACATTGCTCTTCTCTATCCCTGTTGTCACAACATTGCTTCCACTTTTCTTCCTGTATTCTTGTCTAGAAAAAGCCCCATTCCCCTTTGCATTATTCTTTTTTGGAATTTGCTGCCATTGCTTCCTTCTATTTTGTACTTCCTGAAAGCCTTGTGCTTCCTTCTCATCATACACTCCATTATGCACTTCCTGAAAATCTTGTACTTCCTTCTCATCATAGACTCCATTTTGCAATTCCTTATCCTTATTGGCCAAATCAATATTTAGCTCATTATGCACTTCCTACTCATTGTCACAATTCTTGCAATTCTTCTTTTCATGACCAAAAACCTTGCAATGAGAACATACTGGTGGTTTCCAATCATAAGCTACTTGAATCTTCTTTGTACCTTTCACCTTATTCTCCTTATCCCTATACTGTATTTCAATCTCATACTTATATTCCTTTTCAGCATCTAATTCAATTAGAACTCTAGCAAAATCAAAACTCCCTAACCCAGAGTGGCACATGTCTGCAGTCATTGAGTCCATTACTAGTGGGTTGCCTAAACTACTAGCTAGAGCACTAATTCCTTCAATACTCCAAGCTTCAAGAGGAACATGCATCATTTTAACCCACACAGGTAACTTCTTAGGTTCAACTTTCTGCATTCCTACCTCATGACTCCATTTCTGCACAAACAGAGGCTTATTTCTAACCATCCAAGGTCCTTTTTCAACCACTCGTATGGATGATGCGTCGTATCTAAATTACGTAATACGCCGCAACAATAGTGGAAATATTTAAATTAAAAATAGGATGTTATGCCGTATCATGTAACTTAGATGCGCCGCATCTAGTAATGCATCAGTATAAAAGAAAGGGGGTCAGGCACGTTTTCTAAGAATCCGGTCCCATGACGTAAATTCCCACTTAACATCACGGTTCCTTTTTACCCATATATCAATATCTAAAATTTACTATAACCACAACATCGCATATTCCCTCCAAAGTTCAAAATAAACCTCCCGAACCCTAATTTTTTTATTCAAATTAATTCGGTTCCAAATTCAATGATCAATTCAAAAATTAACATGGGGGAAGTCATCTAGTCCAAGTTCTAATCAAAGCCCCTGAACTTCCCATCAAAATCGATATATAGCACAAACCCTAATTTTTAAATTTAAACAAAATTAAATAGGTTTATTACCTTATATGACGATTAGGATTAGTCAAGAATTCAGATTTAGAAGGTTCGATTCGAGAAAAGAACTCGGATTAAAGGGGTTTGATTCGGTTGAGTGGTGCGTTTTTTACTGTGTGCGAATTTGGGTAAAAAGTGGAAATCCGGCGCATCTCTTTCATATTTATAGGGCAGATACGATGCGCCGTATTTATCTAAATTCGTTGACTGGTCAATAAGTTTTAATAAGTCAGAGATACGGCGCTTAGAATACTAAGATCTGCCGTATTGTTGTGCAAGTGAACGAAATTTAAATAAGGAACGTACCTTGGCCTCCGCAACACATTTCCATATACATCAAATTGGGATAAAACGGTATACCATATGATATATATAAATTCAAGATAAGAACAATAAGCATATCCGTTTTATTAATGATTATAATCTTATTGTTTAGTGGATAATGATTTACTCCAAGTTTAGGAGCAAATATCGTTTTAAGCTTACAAAATTGAGATTATAATTTGGGAGAGGTTTCGTAGAGAGCTCTCCTTAAGGCTAGGTGAATTATTGTAGAGGGCACCTGGAATTTTGTTTCAAGAATTTAAGATACTCAATGTTACCAGTACTGAGTTTTCCTCTACTCTTGTCGTCTTATTACAACCTTCCAGTCATCGAAAGTTTGATCACTCCAGCTAGCATCTCTTAGTTAGGTTCAGAATGTAATCTTCCATAGCGATGCTTAAGCCATCATTTATCCTGAAAATAAACCAACTTGTGCACGAGAGTAGTGGAACGATCAAAGTGAATATCAAAAATCAACTATATTTATTAAATTAAATGCGTCGTATTAACAAAAGCTAATGCGCCGTATTTTCGTTACGTTTCAAAATACAAGATTTTTTATTTAGAAGATGCGCCGTATCGATAAAAATCGATGCGTCGCTTTTGTTTAATAATTCGAAAAACTGTTTTTAATTTAAATAGAAAATACGCCGTATCTGTTAAAATAGATGCGTCGTATGGCGTTAGGGTTTAGAAAAATTTCTTATTAAAAACAGAATACGCCGTATCTTGGGAAAGATGCGTCGTACTCGAATTTATTAAACGCGTTGTATTTTATAAAAATTAAACGCAATACGCCGTATCTGTGAAAACAGATGCGCCATATCGTTTGTATCAGCACAATACAACGATAGCAGAATGCAGAAAAATACAGAAAAGAAAAACAAAAATAAAATCAAACAAAAAGAAACAAAAATTACAGAAACAAAAACACACAAAAACAGAAAATATGCAAATTATACAATGAATGCAATCTATCTAATATATAACAGGGTTAGTGGTTAGAATCTAAAAAATAAACAAAAAAAAACCTAATTAAAATACTAAATTAAATTAACAGATAATAACAATTCACTCCCCGGCAGCGGCGCCAAAAACTTGGTGCGCGCGTGTCGTTGCGGTTTAGTAGTATTAATGCCTACTCAAGTTTTAAATTTATATTTAGCCGACTTATCAATAACACACACACTTAACGAGCAGTGTACCCGGTCAGTATGAATATAATGGTAAGTAGAGTGTCGATCACTAAGAGTGGAACGTATTATCTAGTTATTCTAATCAGTATTTTAATATCCTAAGTTAGCTATACAACCTAATCTAACGCAAGGGGGTTCAGCCTGAGAGACTGGCACGGTTTGGTTATAATTAAGTAGAAAACTAAACTAATGAGCACGAATCAACGATTAGCACACACGTACACAGATAGATACTCGAGACAATAAGAAGACCTGTCCTGATAATTAAGTAGCTTGTCACTTGTTTTATTGCTAGTTTTATATGAAGTGTATATAATTAAACCTTTCTCGTTGGCTCTAATCTTATCGGCGAGTAAACCCTTAATGATTACTTATGTCTATCCTACTTTTCTAGAGTATTGGGCATTTGTGATGCCCACGTCTCATATACGCTAGAATAGATAGGCGAGGAAGGGGCATGGCGACCCAAGTAATGCTCAGCTAGACACAGAGGTTATCAATGCACTAATAAAAGTCACCAAAGACATCAACATATAAACTTTAATTAATGGGAAAGAAATATTCAGGGGAGTGCATGACTTTTCGTAGTCACATGACACAAGCCCATCAATCCTGATGAATTAAAGTGTACTAATACAATAAAACAAAACTACTTAATGAATTGAATACATGCAGGACCTTCTTACAGCTCTTGTATCATCGTTTAGGTGTGTCTTGTGCTGCTTGGTCGTCTGAATTCGGCTCTAGGGTTTCTGTCTTCGGTCTCTGAGTTAAGCTCTCAAAAACTCTTGAAATTCGTCTGGCCTTGGGGTATTTATAGTTTCTGCCTGAGGGATCGATGCGGCGCATAGAATGAATAGATGCGGCGCATTGACTTAACTTCGCGTGGGGTCCAAGATTAATATATTCAGGAATATTCGTACACCGTCTTTAGATGCGGCGTATCTTGATCTTTGTATGCGGCGCATGTACTTGGATTGTATCTTGTGAAATCTTGATAGTGATACGCCGTATGTTAGAAGTATAATGCGGCGTATCTGGAGTACAACGAGCTTGATCTTCTGGATTTCAGTAGGCTTTTGACATCTTGCTTGTTTTGCTCCATAATTAGTCCAAAATCGCCAAGTTTCACATAATGCTTGTTTTTACCTGAGAATTACTAAAGTAAACATTAATGTATCGATTCTCATGTATAATATAATAAAACAAGTCAAATAAATAGGATAAATGATGATAATAAAATGTACTTGTTTGAGTTCATCAAATATCCCCCCACTTGAACTTTACTTGTCCCCAAGTAAACCTTAGAATTAATCGAATGAAAATGTATCCTAAAAGATGTTAGGATTTATTTTTATATTTAAGCACGTATTCGTTTTGTCATAATCACACAACCAAACACTTAACGAAGTAGAAACCAAAATAATTTTTAATGTAAAACAATTCTAAATCATTTAGTTGCTTAGTCGTGACGAATATTCTATCATAGGCTTGGCAAGTGTAAGCATCGCCCCCACTAAAGCCAAGGAATAACAAGTCTAAAGCGGTAAAAAGGGTTTGTTGGTTAAGGGTTGATCATCCTTTTTAATCTCTATCGATCTCATATTCCAGAAAAGGCGACAAAATCACAAATACATGATCGAATCCACGACCACGATACTTGCAATTGCTCAAATCCTTAACTCGAATAGGCTAAAGATAGGACCAAGTAATCTTCACCAATAATATTATATCAAAAAGGGCGACAAAATCATAAATACATAGCCGAATCCACGACTACGATACTTAAGATTGCTCAAATCCCTAATCTCAATAAATCCTAAGTGTGGTTAATCACTTTCCCAACCATCCCATGAATAAGACTCATATCATTGAATAACTCACGCTTTAACACTTGAAACACACGCTTTAGGTAGACACGAATTATACTCAACAAGATCTCAATCAAAGAATAACCTTAGTTGGCGTTCCCATAACGGCCAACTCCCATTCAATCCATAAATATAATATACAACAAATAGTGGTGATATCTCCCACTTAATACAAAACTTTACATAAGTTGGTTAAAACAAACTTCCAACTTTTTTTTTTCTTTTTCTTTTTCTTTTCTATTTTTTTCGATTTTTTTTTTCAACATATATGTGTAAAATTTCACAACTTTTATATCACTATTTTTTCGGATAATTTTTCCATACTTTTCATACTTTCAGAAATAACTGTAATAGTGAAAGTAGCAAACACACGAAAAATGAACTAAAAGATATACAATATTTACTTTCATACCAATTGCATTGTGCAATTTCCCGACCTAACCAAAGATAATGAATTACGCACGCGAACACAGGTAATGTACGGAAACACACTTTGCCTAAAGCAATTAACCACGGATTTTAATCTATAGGGTAGGCTATGGTGTAAGGGTGTATCGAAACATTATAACAAAGGTGTAAGAAATGAAAGGAATGGCTCCGAAGGTTTTTCTAGGGGTATCTTACTCTAAAAGTGAGAGTAAAAAAGGGTTTATACGGGTGTTAACTAACCAGTGTAGTTAGTTAATATCACATAACATATAAAGGCTATTTGGGTGTAATCCTAGAAATTTACCAATTTAGACAAGTCACTCCAATTATATAGATAATACTTATTATGGTGGTCTCGAATAGTATACAAGCCAAGTTCTAAAGTTTACAAGTCACCAGCACACTAAAGTTTTAATATTTTTGAAAGAATAGAGTTATGTGTGCGGTTATGTAATTTAGACTTTAAACAAAAACATGCTAAAAAAAATTTAAATTCTGATATATTAAACGCATTTTAAGCATATTTTGAAAAAGTTTAGGACAAGTAAGTGTTCTAATTCTCCAATCCCCCCACTTAAGTTAAACAACGTCCTCGTTGTTTGTGTTAAAGGTTAAAAACTAGAAAATAAAAGAATTAGAACAGAAAAACTCCCCTGAGATTTGCTCGGTATGATCCTCCATTATTCGTATAAGAGCAAAAATCAACTTTCTTGTGGATTAGAACGTTTAAGCTTCATAGATGATGTATCCACAGAAATGCAGGAATCTATAATACCATTTAGACTTTAACACACCTGAGTTAAGAAGGTTCAAACTTGCATAATACATTAGTAGTTAGTAAAAATAAAACTTAAAAATTAAACTGTAAATCATCAGGTCAGTCGATACGCCGTATCTTATGGAAGAAGATACGCCGCATCGAGCCTCGAATAATTATGAAATAAAATAAAATATAGGATAGGATGCATCGCATCTGTTTTATTAGATACGGCGCATATATTTACCAAACAGATTGTTAACAGTCTGTTGTAAAATGGGCTCGTTCCACGGTTTACCTCTCGGGTTCTCTCGTTCACTCATGCTGAACTTAATGCCAGTCTTCATCAATCATAATAAGAAACATAAACTGAAACATCAAATAAATACACGATAATAGAATTCAATACAATCCCAAGAAGAATAAAAATGTATGTGGAACAATGTCTATAAGCCCAAACACATGAGATCAAGGGTGTGGGGAGTCGTCTCCTGCAGCTGAGTGAGTCCCTGAGGTGCTAGCATCCTCGGTCCTGGTTCGGACTCTACGTGAAGGGAGTCGGGAGTATGAGATCATGCCTCTAACGTAAGTGTCATCAGGGCGAGTATGGCTCGTGCCCTGATGCTCCAAAATCTGGCTCACACTCCCGACCAGCCAACCTAAATCCCTCCTGACTCAATCAAGGTCGGCCCTCAACCCGTCAACTACACCCCTCAAGGCTCTCACCTCCCCCTCAACTCTCTCTACTCTCTGACCCACAGAACGTGCAACTGGTGGTGGTGGGGGTACCTGTGGCTCCTCCTGTGCTGGAGCAGCAGCTGGAGCTCCCTGGGGATCTCCTTGCTCTGGCTCAACCTCTGCAGGTCTCACGGGGCCCAATGCCACCCAATAGCATCCCCTCATAACCATCTCACAAATCCCCAACCTGACCAAATAATCCTGCCTAATAACTGGCAAACTGGTCACCTCAACCTCTAAGCTGGCAGGGATCTCATCACCAATCACACCAAAATGTCGGGCCAATCTAGACACAAAATGCCCCCCAGTCATCTGGCTCCTCCTATCTCTCCCCAAAGCCCCCCTATGGAGGAAATGTGCCAAAAAGTGAGGGATGTTCACCACCAATCCCTCATCCATGCTCCTGAGAAGGAAGAGGTCAAGAGTGGTCCCCTTTTCAGGTGACTGACCTCTCCCAGCAATGGTCAATGCTATCATACGGTGGCACAATCTCCTCATAGGCTCTCTGATCAGTGTGTAGGATGGGGTGGAAGTAGTGGAATCACCCCCAGAGGATATCCTCTCCCAGTAATCACCGAGCAATCCCCTATCCAGGACTACCCGTAGGCTCTCGGTCCAGTATCAAGCAAATCCAATAAACCCAATCTCCTCCTCGGTATGTAGCCCCATGGCCAAAATAAACTGCCTCATCGACATCTGCCTATGCACCCCTCCTAACCTGAATACCAGAGTATCACCCGTGTCAATCTCCATATCAGTCTCCCTGTAATGAACTGCACTAAAGAACTCAAGCATGAGCTCCCTAATCAGAGGCTCATCAATCCCGAACAACCTCTACCATGCATAAGACCGAAACATAACATCATCGTCATCATTCCTCACTACCATCTCCAACCTATCATGAAGACCACCAGCTGCATTCCCTCCGTCAATCAACCCAACACCCTCAAAGAAGAAAACCAGTCCTGATAATTAAGTAGCTTGTCACTTGTTTTAATGCTAATTTTATATGAAGTGTATATAATTAAACGTTTCTCGTTGGCTCTAATCTTATCGACGAGTAAACCCTTTATGATTACTTATGTCTATCCTACTTTTCTAGAGTATTGGGCATTTATGATGCCCACGTCTCATATACGCTAGAATAGATAGGCGAGGAAGGGGCATGGCGACCCAAGCAATGCTCAGCTAGACACAGAGGTTATCAATGCACTAATAAAAGTCACCAAAGACATCAACATATAAACTTTAATTAATGGGAAAGCAATATTAAGGGGAGTGCATGATTTTCTGTAGTCACATGACACAAGCCGATCAATCCTGATGAATTAAAGTGTACTAATACGATAAAACAAAACTACTTAATGAATTGAATACATGCGGGACCTTCTTACAGCTCTTGTATCTTCGTTTAGGTGTGTCTTGTGCTGCTTGGTCGTCTGAATTCGGCTCTAGGGTTTCTGTCTTCGGTCTCTGAGTTAAGCTCTCAAAAACTCTTGAAATTCGTCTGGCTTGGGGTATTTATAGTTTCTGCCTGAGGGATCGATGCGGCGCATAGAATGAATAGATGCGGCGCATTGACTTAACTTCGCGTGGGGTCCAAGATTAATATATTCAGGAATATTCGTACACCGTCTTTAGATGCGGCGTATCTTGATCTTTGTATGCGGCGCATGTACTTGGATTGTATCTTGTGAAATCTTGATAGTGATACGCCGTATGTTAGAAGTATAATGTGGTGTATCTGGAGTAGAACGAGCTTGATCTTCTGGATTTCAGTAGGCTTTTGACATCTTGCTTGTTTTGCTCCATAATTAGTCCAAAATCGCCAAGTTTCACATAATGCTTGTTTTTACCTGAGAATTACTAAAGTAAACATTAATGTATCGATTCTCATGTATAATATAATAAAACAAGTCAAATAAATTAGATAAATGATGATAATAAAATATACTTATTTGAGTTCATCACATGTATCCTGCAAATCTATTTTGATTGATGTTTTAGATATCTCAAATGGCCGCACAACAACCACTCCCATTGCTCACCAAGGCTGACATCCTTCCACAAGACTACGATGTGGAAATTGGAAAGAACAATGCTAGGGTGGAATTTCACAAGGTTAAGTGTGCGGAACCAACTTGTCAAATAGCTATAGAGATTCTCAAACTACATAATTGCAGGAGCATGCTGGACAAGTCAGCTTTGATTCCTGAAATCTACATTCATCAAATGTGGAACACTATGAAGCTAGACTTAGGAGAAGAATCTTTCACATGCAAGCTGGACCGAAAGGAACTGACTGTAGATATCAACTATCTACGCAAGGCTTTGCTATTACCAGAAGCTCCTGAACCGGCCAAGGAATTCTATCCAACACCTACTGAAGAAGTTTTCAACTTTCTTATAGAGATTGGCTACGATGTACAACCTGAAAAACCATTCACAAGATTCTCAAGGGTTGAAGCCAAGCTCATCCCAAAACCCTGGAGAACAATATATTACATCTTAGCCTGATCTGTCTCTGGAAGGGAAAGTTGTCATGAGAACCCCCGTCTGTCTCATCTTCAAATCTTTTGGGGTATAGTTAATCAGAAACAGATTGACTATGCTCAACTTATCTGGAAGGATATTGTCTACCAAATTCAAAGTCACTACAGCAAACCTTTAACCAAAATCCCGTTTGTTCGATACACCAAGCTTACCATCTGTCATCTACTGGACGACAACACTGACATCCATCAACGTCTTGAAGACCGAGAAATACACTTATTTTTTATGGACAAGACCATCATCTCAGTCTATATTCCTAAAGGAAGCACACGTAAACAAGGGATGAGACTACCTGAAGCTCTGCTGACAGACAAAATTAAGCAAACAAAAGCATACAAAATCTATGATAGAGCATTTAATGAGGGACATGTCGGCTTCTGCAAGTACGATGATGAGCCTGCTCCAGCTAGGACTCAATCAAAGGAAGGAAGCAAGTCAGGCAGCACTTCTAGCACATCCAAGAAAATCAAACCAGCTGCTCCTTAAATCATTGAGAGGAGAGTTCCGGTTAAGATTGCTAAGCCCGAACTAGAAGAAGAAAAGATTGTTGAGGAAGAGGGATCCGATTCTGAAACGGAGACCGATGAAGAACCAACAATCTATAAGGAGGAAATAGCTACACAGATTGCGTTAGAGGAGAGCCGTGAGTCTTATAAAGCTGATCAGAAAAGGCGGAGGCAGATAATGCTTGAAGAACAAATGAGAATGGAAGCGGAATTAGCTAAAGACTTTGGAGAAGACCTGACCTATTTCGATCCGATTAATCAACCCGGTGGGTCTGGGGTTGTTAAAGAAGTTACTCCACCTCGTCCTGATCCAGTTAATCAACCCGGTAGGTCTGGGGTTGAAAAAGAAGTTACTCCACCTCAGTCAGATCCGGTTAATCAACACGGTAATGATAAGGAAAAGGAGGAAGATGAACGGGCGAAAGACTTTGATATGGATGAGGATGAAGAGGCAGAAAAGGTGTTTAGTGATGAGGAAGAGATCAATAAAGTTGCTGCAGAGCTGGAGTTGGAGAAGAAATGGAGGAAGAAGAAATGTTGGCTGAGGAAAAGGAAGCCGACCGATATATTTAAACACCACCAACCACTCCTCCACATTCTCCACCAATTTCTCATGAAACACCTCCAGTAACTCAGCAAGCGTCTCCACCCAAAGTTCAACAACCTCTTGAATCATCCACACACACTTCACCACCACCAACTAAAGCAACAACAAATTAAAAGCATCAACAATCAAAACAAGCAAGAAGACAAGGAAGATAACTAGGCTCAAAAGGGATGGTCTAATCTCCCAAGCGTATGAAAGGGTGAAAAGGTTGCAAAGTTGGCACATGCCAAGAAATATGACCAACTACGTGACCAAGTCGAAACCTTAACCAATATGGTCACTAGCCTTGTCGGACAAGTGAACGAGCTGTAAAACACCAAAGCTCGTGTTGATGAGTTCCTTACCGACGATGTTCAAGAAAGGATGCTCACTGCGATCAAGGGCAAAACTAAAGAGTACATGAAGAAGTACTTGCCTAAGATTGCATCCAAGAAGGTAGAAGAGTATCTTGATCCAAACATCGAAGAGATAGTCAAGAATATTGTGGCTACAGTTCCACTTGTCTTTCAATCCCATCCGACGCAGCCTAAAGAACCAACTCTGGAAGAGCTCCAACTTAAACTCCTTGAAAAATTAATAAGCATTACCTTACCAACTCCAGAGCAAATAGCCATCACTGAGGCTATAAAGGAAAATATTGAGAAGGAGTCGTGCAAAGTTGAGGCCGACAAAGGTAAACGTCCAAGAGAGGACGAAGACCCAGATCCAAACTCCCAAGCCAAGAAACAAAAGGGTGTCAGCGGATCTGCTTTACAATTTAAAAAACTAGTCGGTCCTTCAGCAACAACTACAGCCATTCAACCACCCAAGGCTTCAGGCTCCAGACCTAAAGCAATGGAGCATTAGTTTGAGTACACTGCAACTGAGGAATTTGAATTTCAACAACACCAAGATCAACCAGTTTCTCCTCCCAAGACAAAAGCAACAACATCTAAATCTGGCAAGAAGACAACTTCCAAAAGACCAACTGTTTTCTCCTAGCTAGATGAAGACACAACAAAACTTGACATGAAGTTATATCACGTTTTGAATTCATGCTTTAGCCCCTATGCGACACACAACAAAACTTGACATGAAGTCACCACATGCCTATGACACAACAGGAAAATGACCCATCATTTAGACCCTAGCATGACTTACAAATACCTACACATAAATACACAATGTTGACTGTAACCCACTGAACGTGCACATGCAATACTAAACCAGTCATACACACCCTTGACCATATATAAACATGTTCACACTCTCTATAAATCTATTTGAATTATACCATACAGAACTCCATGCTAACATGCACACGACATCATACAACACCCATAAACTCACATGAACTACTCGTTTAAACCACCACAGCAGCCCATGTTTACTCAGTTTCACTCGACCCACAATATGACCAACTCGACCCATTCCAAACTGTATAACCATCTCATTTACAACAGCCAACTTACGCACCCAAAACCCTTTATTTTGCCCAGCCATACGCTACCCCATGCCGACCCAAAAAACATCACAACAACTCATATCCGACACGTGAAAATCACAGCCCCTTTTCGACCACATTTGCCACCATTCGACACACCCAAAACTAGTCCATAAGTCCTGGTTTTAAGCCTTCAACACACACCCAAAACCCACCCACTCGACATTCACAAATACTTTTTATTTCCAGATTTTGACACCCACCTCGACACAATTTTAGTCACATAACAAAATCATGCTTTCACTGTCCTAGTTCCATATTATTCGACCCTTGTTCCCAGCCTTTTAGACCTCAAATACGCACCTCTTTGTAGATTTAATTCATATAAACTCACGCATGTTCTCAGCCCTATGTGATCCCTACACGACACACAATCACACAACTCATGAGCCAAAGCAGATTATATAATATCACATATATTCGAGCCTTTATTCACGTATAAACACATACGTACGCATGACCCTCTTTTATATTTCGCTTCGGTTATCCCAGGTTTTAATAGGTCACGAAGAAGAGATCAAATAACGTTTAAAGGATGAGGTCAAGACTTGTATGTTAGACTGATTTAAAAGGCAACAACTGATCGGCATATCAGATTCACAACTTCATGATTTCATGCGGTGTAAATGTGTTTTATTCTTATTATATCGAAACACGTTAGATTTGGTTTTCACGTTATACTCTTAAACATATTGTATGAATCGGATCAAGAATATACAAGGACGATTAGGAATACCTCAGATCAGATACAAAGCGGATCAAAGCATGAAGACCCAAACCCTTCGAAGGGTTTCCAAAACCCGCGATTTGAAGCCACAAGAGAACCTCCCTTTTTTCTTTGATCTTGAACCGAACAGCAGAAAGAACAAGAGTAACAGCCGAAACTTTTGTATAGGTGCTTTTAGGGTTTGTGTTTTGAGAGAGAATATGGCAATTATATAAAAGAAAATGTGCATGAATCTGTTTAGGGTAAACCGTGTGAATGGGCTTTTAGATTTTGGTAACTAGCATATTATGTGGGATATTGATTTGGGCCACTTAATGATAATATTTTTCTTTAAATGTTTCAAGCAAATTTCGGTTATGGCAAATCCATTTAGGCGTGTGATTGATTGGTTAATTGTGTACGTCCGTTTTATTTGTTCAATTATTATCCGTTAACTACTTAGGATATACTCGGAATTAAATGTCTTAATGTTTTAAACATCATTTGTGAATTTGAGATCAAAGGGTATTCTGGGCGTTTTACGTGTTCAAAATTTTCGGGTTTTACAACTCTTCCCCTCTAAAAGAAAATTTTCGTCCTCGAAAATTGGAGTCGCAAAGTTAAACGAAGTCATAGCAAGTCGCAAAAGATTATCACAACATTTCTCACGCCCGAGGAGATTCTTCCAAAAGGTTTTCAGGCCAAATAGTTTCTCATGACTCAAATCAGAATGAGGTGGGTTCGAATTTCTCAGAATGAGACAAAATAAGTTGATTTTGATCAAGGGGTCCATGCAACACAAAATAGACAACAGGCGAAACTTCTAGAAAGCTCATATGTAAAACGAACAAGATTTCAAATCAAATTAACTGTTTTAACAGTAGAGAGCTCTACAAAGAGTTTTCAAGCTATATACTGAGGTCAACAGAATACAAAACGAGAGTCCAAAACTCATCCAGATATTTAACGGACGAAGGTAGAGTATACGCATAGATAGGATGAACCTAAAGTCTCATAATTCGCGGATAACGGAGATTCAAATTCTAAACTTCTTAGGTACTTCCCAAGATATCCTATGCCCACAACAAGTGCACGTTATATGATGTAAGTATTATCACGTTGGCCAGACGTCATAATACTGGCATCATATAAATATACCCTCATGATGGTCATACTTTACCTCAAGTCGTAATCAAAACCACCTATCTTTATCCACCTAAACCTTCTACAGTCTCAGGGTCACCAAGTCAACATCATAACTAAGAATACGAATTTACTCGAAGAGTAACGGAAGTCCGAAAATGCCCATCAGAATTCAGGTACGTCATTAATAGCACCAAGACTTCATAACTTACCGAAATCAATTCAGCCAAAATGAGTGGTTACTCCAACATTCGTCTATTCATAATTATCCAATTTCCTTCCATAGCTCGTCAAAAATCTCATACTACTCGTTATTTAACAACCGCAGAATGAACATAGAATGAAATTACTAACAGAGAACCAAATCATTCAAAGGACCTCATTATCAGTTAGCGGAATTGAAGTAGGTTGAGAAGAAACGAATACGTCATCGATAGCTTCATCCTTCACAGAATCATCTCGTCTAAACACAACTGTCTGCTTCAAAATTAGTCCATACAAAAATTTTAAAATTTATTCCAAATTGGAGTAGTTTGACGCTTGTCTATCTTATCCCACGGCGAGCAGGAATTACAAACTTGAGTCTGATTCCTCAAGCCTTCAGCAACTCTTCTTGATATGGTGATGTAGTAATGGCAGTCTTTGACACGATCATTGTGCATCCCTCCATCCGCAAGTCTGCTTCTGCTCTCAATTCATCTTAGTACAACTAAAATAAATAGAGAAGCAAGACTGCGTGTCTTCGACAGGTCTTCTAACCTAGCTCCAGGTTTTAAGGTAAACACCACCGTCGTCGACTCCAGGTCATGTGTTGAATGGTTCGTTTCTCCTTCTTGTATGTTTCATCCATGGTACTGCTTATCGTCACTGTCTTCTACTTCTCTTCCTCCAAGTTTCTCACTTCGATAACTGTCTTCGATCTCGGTCCCTCCTATGGAAAACTCTGTCTTCACAGCATACAGGGTGGTGTCGTTTACAATGATTTCTGAAGGTCAAACAAATTCCTCTTCCAGAACAAGGGGTCGTCTCATCAATAATCTCTATGTTCTTCTTCCGTTCTTGAACACCAAACAATGTCATACCATGACAATTTGTCCAAAACACGAGGAGACATGATCATTCTAGCCAATACCATTGGCATCATTCAAACTCTTGAGGTTATAATGGGAGCAAGGACAATTTCTGAAATCATTTAGGGAAAACTTTCACATACACATCATGTCGCCTTCCTCCTTCAGAATTAAAACTGAAATACTTCACAGAGGTTACTCTCAGTTAGTTAACCCCCTTCTTAAAAGTCCTTGTGGTTGCTTCTTCAGCCCTTCAAATCTAAAACGATGCAACGAGATACGAAGTTTTCAAAAGAAGACCAAATCAATTATTGATTCTCAAAAACGGATAATGATTACTGATAGTGGTACGGTTAGGTTTACAATAGTCGATACGTCGTCACATACTTCTTTCTTTCTTCTTCATAAACCAACAAGAGCATCCAAAGAGATTCGTTGAGGTGGACAAAATCATGTTACGTCGAAAATACAGGAAAATCTTCGTACAACGAAATACTTCTAATGGCAGAACTTTCCAAGGGGAAATAGTAATGGTTGTCAGGAAAACTTGATAATCATATGAGTTCAGGGTTGGTGCTTCCATAGCGGCAAAACTTTAGTAGATTCAGGTGTAGAGATTCATCATAACGAAATAGGGTAAAGCAGATTGGCAAGATCACATTTCAGATACGGTAGTCTTAGGGTAGCTTTACAAATAGTCATCCAGTCCATAACCAAAAGGCCATACAATAAGACATGTCAAGCTCAAAAGATTCGTAGAATGAATGCAGTCATCGTGTCAGACGGATAGTTCATATATCGAAGTTCAGCATGTGTTTCAATAAAGTGTTGAGACGGATAAACGAACAGTTCAGCTTCTTAGCATAAGCGGTATGTGGGGTGTGTGTTATCAGAAATACGAACATCGTATAGTTGTCAAAAGTGAGGTTTACAGAATATCAGTCATCAGCATCATCATGCTCAGTTAATCGACCCATACAAAGATAACATAACAAAAATTCTTATAATGCGTAACTGAGAGCAGAGGCACGAATCCGAGTGATGCGGAAGCAAAGATACATACCTAGATGTCTTAGTCTACCCGTTCCTCACGTAGGTTCCTATAAGGAGATCCTAAAGAAAAATTCTCAAAAGTTGTCCTACGAGCGCCTACAGGGAAACTTAGTGGTCCTAACTTACACAGGCCAAGGGTAGATGTACTACAAGTCGCAAACCTGGCTTTGATACCACTTTGTAACACCCCAACCCGGAAAGGGTAGAAGTGTCACGTAAATGGTGACATATCAAAGGCAAGCATAACATACGACTTAAATAATACAATAGAATCTCAAAGGTTACAAATGAAATACTGAAATTACAAGATTTCAAAAGTGGATACAAATTTTTAACAATAAGATAACTTCTAGTCATTTCTAGGCCAAAATAACTATCAGTTCTTCTAGGTCCAAAAGTCTCTTCACTCATTCCCATCTTCCATCTAAAACCTGCCGCACACGAAAAGAAAACGTGCGGCTGAGCTTACAAAGCCCAGTGAACAGATATATAATAAACAGAAACGAAAGTAAACGGAAATAATCAGATGTAGCATTATAAATCAGATATAAGCAAGAATACAGGAGTAAGAGTTTAGGATAGTCATCCACCACGAGCCCAGAAACTCAAAGTCATAATCTCAACATCATAATCTCAAAGTCATAATCTCACAATCAGAGGGGATACCTCTCAGGCAACCAGATAATATGAGGGGTGGCCTCATGTATCAAAAGGGGTGGAGTAGCTAGCTCCCAGAAATGTGAAAGGCGTGTAATGCACACAAGCACCAGTCACCTCAAAGTCATACTCAAAGTCATAGTTAAATCCACTAAACATACATGCCTAGGATTGCAATCCATACGCCCCCACTCAAAGTCAATCTCAAAGTCATACTCAAAGTCATCATGGCCATATCATAATATAAAAGGGGACGGCGTGAGAAATCACTCCCCCACACAGGAGTCATGCCAGTGGTGCATCACAGGCACGGCCAGGTTACCTTCCTGGCTAGGAAACAGAAAGGTGGCTCGGGTATCAAACTAAGAGTCATATCTCAAGGTCATCTCAAAGTCATATATCAGAAGTGCATCTCAACGTCATATAAAAAGGTTCATACACAAGGAAATATAGAAATGGCCTGGGAAATCTTAGCTGAATCATAACTCATAATCATAATCAAGGTTCATCTCAAAAGTTCATTTTAAAACTTCCATCAAAGTCCATTTTAAACAATCCTTTATTTGTGCCTTTAATAAAACGATTCTTTAAAGTAATTCTCATAAATATTCTTTCAAAACGGTTTTTCATAAAAATTAGTCTTCCAAAATAGCCTTCATAAAAGTTAGTAACATTTATATAAAATGGTTTTGCCTCATTTATAAACACCCTTTTAAAATAGTTTTTCCTCAAAACATTTTCAAGATATAATTAGAAAAGGTTTTCATAGCATAGCTTCAGATCAGAATTCATATCAAATGGAACTCAACTGGGGCGGTTCAAGCAAAGGGAAATCATAGCAATCGAATCAGAAACTAATGGATTCAGAATACGAGAGAGATCATGAGAAACCTTAAAAGAAAGGTCAGAATATCTGTACCTTAAACCGCAAGTGAACACACAACTAGAAACATAAGGATCGGAAGCAACTCCACCTTCTGCGAATCTACACGAATGCATGATCGTCTTATTATTTATATCTTATTTCAAATCAGATTACTCGTTTTAGTCGGCTTTCCATTTTTATTAACTTCCCTTTTATAGAAACTTTCTATTTTTAGTAACATGTCAGATTAAGTAAGTTTCCTTATTTAGTGACTTTTATGGTTTCAACGTCAATTTAATAACTTAAGGACTTAATATGATCAATATTATAGTTTAGGGTTTAATATGCTCACTCTTAATAATTTAGGGTTTAGAATGTCAATTCTGTTAGAGTTCAGGGGCTAAAGTGTAAGTTTCATTATATTCTAGTCACTTAATGATTTTCACGTGACATGATTAGTATATATATATATGATACACCTTTGCATGCATTTCACATGTGAAACTCACATGCCACCCTTAACCCTATACATTACTGATCTTACACACACACCCTTTATAAGTTATATCACGTTTTGAATTCATGCTTTAGCCCCTATGCGACACACAACAAAACTTGACATGAAGTCACCACATGCCTATGACACAACAGGAAAATGACCCATCATTTAGACCCTAGCATGACTTACAAATACCTACACATAAATACACAATGTTGACTGTAACCCACTGAACGTGCACATGCAATACTAAACCAGTCATACACACCCTTGACCATATATAAACATGTTCACACTCTCTATAAATCTATTTGAATTATACCATACAGAACTCCATGCTAACATGCACACGACATCATACAACACCCATAAACTCACATGAACTACTCGTTTAAACCACCACAGCAGCCCATGTTTACTCAGTTTCACTCGACCCACAATATGACCAACTCGACCCATTCCAAACTGTATAACCATCTCATTTACAACAGCCAACTTACGCACCCAAAACCCTTTATTTTGCCCAGCCATACGCTACCCCATGCCGACCCACAAAACATCACAACAACTCATATCCGACACGTGAAAATCACAGCCCCTTTTCGACCACATTTGCCACCATTCGACACACCCAAAACTAGTCCATAAGTCCTGGTTTTAAGCCTTCAACACACACCCAAAACCCACCCACTCGACATTCACAAATACTTTTTATTTCCAGATTTTGACACCCACCTCGACACAATTTTAGTCACATAACAAAATCATGCTTTCACTGTCCTAGTTCCATATTATTCGACCCTTGTTCCCAGCCTTTTAGACCTCAAATACGCACCTCTTTGTAGATTTAATTCATATAAACTCACGCATGTTCTCAGCCCTATGTGATCCCCACACGACACACAATCACACAACTCATGAGCCAAAGCAGATTATATAATATCACATATATTCGAGCCTTTATTCACGTATAAACACATACGTACGCATGACCCTCTTTTATATTTCGCTTCGGTTATCCCAGGTTTTAATAGGTCACGAAGAAGAGATCAAATAACGTTTAAAGGACGAGGTCAAGACTTGTATGTTAGACTGATTCAAAAGGCAACAACTGATCGGCATATCAGATTCACAACTTCATTATTTCATGCGGTGTAAATGTGTTTTATTCTTATTATATCGAAACACGTTAGATTTGGTTTTCACGTTATACTCTTAAACATATTGTATGAATCGGATCAAGAATATACAAGGACGATTAGGAATACCTCAGATCAGATACAAAGCGGATCAAAGCATGAAGACCCAAACCCTTCGAAGGGTTTCCAAAACCCGCGATTTGAAGCCACAAGAGAACCTCCCTTTTTTCTTTGATCTTGAACCGAACAGCAGAAAGAACAAGAGTAACAGCCGAAACTTTTGTATAGGTGCTTTTAGGGTTTGTGTTTTGAGAGAGAATATGGCAATTATATAAAAGAAAATGTGCATGAATCTGTTTAGGGTAAACCGTGTGAATGGGCTTTTATATTTTGGTAACTAGCATATTATGTGGGATATTGATTTGGGCCACTTAATGATAATATTTTTCTTTAAATGTTTCAAGCAAATTTCGGTTATGGCAAATCCATTTAGGCGTGTGATTGATTGGTTAATTGTGTACATCCGTTTTATTTGTTCAATTATTATCCGTTAACTACTTAGGATATACTCGAAATTAAATGTCTTAATGTTTTAAATATCATTTGTGAATTTGAGATCAAAGGGTATTCTGGGCGTTTTACGTGTTCAAAATTTTCGGGTTTTACAACTCTTCCCCTCTAAAAGAAAATTTTCGTCCTCGAAAATTGGAGTCGCAAAGTTAAACGAAGTCGTAGCAAGTCGCAAAAGATTATCACAACATTTCTCACGCCCGAGGAGATTCTTCCAAAAGGTTTTCAGGCCAAATAGTTTCTCATGACTCAAATCAGAATGAGGTGGGTTCGAATTTCTCAGAATGAGACAAAATAAGTTGATTTTGATCAAGGGGTCCATGCAACACAAAATAGACAACAGGCGAAACTTCTAGAAAGCTCATATGTAAAACGAACAAGATTTCAAATCAAATTAACTGTTTTAACAGTAGAGAGCTCTACAAAGAGTTTTCAAGCTATATACTGAGGTCAACAGAATACAAAACGAGAGTCCAAAACTCATCCAGATATTTAACGGACGAAGGTAGAGTATACGCATAGATAGGATGAACCTAAAGTCTCATAATTCGCGGATAACGGAGATTCAAATTCTAAACTTCTTAGGTACTTCCCAAGATATCCTATGCCCACAACAAGTGCACGTTATATGATGTAAGTATTATCACGTTGGCCAGACGTCATAATACTGGCATCATATAAATATACCCTTATGATGGTCATACTTTACCTCAAGTCGTAATCAAAACCACCTATCTTAATCCACCTAAACCTTCTACAGTCTCAGGGTCACCAAGTCAACATCATAACTAAGAATACGAATTTACTCGAAGAGTAACGGAAGTCCGAAAATGCCCATCAAAATTCAGGTACGTCATTAATAGCACCAAGACTTCATAACTTACCGAAATCAATTCAGCCAAAATGAGTGGTTACTCCAACATTCGTCTATTCATAATTATCCAATTTCCTTCCGTAGCTCGTCAAAAATCTCATACTACTCGTTATTTAACAACCGCAGAATGAACATAGAACGAAATTACTAACAGAGAACCAAATCATTCAAAGGACCTCATTATCAGTTAGCGGAATTGAAGTAGGTTGAGAAGAAACGAATACGTCATCGATAGCTTCATCCTTCACAGAATCATCTCGTCTAAACACAACTGTCTGCTTCAAAATTAGTCCATACAAAAATTTTAAAATTTATTCCAAATTGGAGTAGTTTGACGCTTGTCTATCTTATCCCACGGCGAGCAGGAATTACAAACTTGAGTCTGATTCCTCAAGCCTTCAGCAACTCTTCTTGATATGGTGATGTAGTAATGGCAGTCTTTGACACGATCATTGTGCATCCCTCCATCCGCAAGTCTGCTTCTGCTCTCAATTCATCTTAGTACAACTAAAATAAATAGAGAAGCAAGACTGCGTGTCTTCGACAGGTCTTCTAACCTAGCTCCAGGTTTTAAGGTAAACATCACCGTCGTCGACTCCAGGTCATGTGTTGAATGGTTCGTTTCTCCTTCTTGTATGTTTCATCCATGGTACTGCTTATCGTCACTGTCTTCTACTTCTCTTCCTCCAAGTTTCTCACTTCGATAACTGTCTTCGATCTCGGTCCCTCCTATGGAAAACTCTGTCTTCACAGCATACAGGGTGGTGTCGTTTACAATGATTTCTGAAGGTCAAACAAATTCCTCTTCCAGAACAAGGGGTCGTCTCATCAATAATCTCTATGTTCTTCTTCCGTTCTTGAACACCAAACAATGTCATACCATGACAATTTGTCCAAAACACGAGGAGACATGATCATTCTAGCCAATACCATTGGCATCATTCAAACTCTTGAGGTTATAATGGGAGCAAGGACAATTTCTGAAATCATTTAGGGAAAACTTTCAAATACACATCATGTCGCCTTCCTCCTTTAGAATTAAAACTGAAATACTTCACAGAGGTTACTCTCAGTTAGTTAACCCCCTTCTTAAAAGTCCTTGTGGTTGCTTCTTCAGCCCTTCAAATCTAAAACGATGCAACGAGATACGAAGTTTTCAAAAGAAGACCAAATCAATTATTGATTCTCGAAAACGGATAATGATTACTGATAGTGGTACGGTTAGGTTTACAATAGTCGATACGTCGTCACATACTTCTTTCTTTCTTCTTCATAAACCAACAAGAGCATCCAAAGAGATTCGTTGAGGTGGACAAAATCATGTTACGTCGAAAATACAGGAAAATCTTCGTACAACGAAATACTTCTAATGGCGGAACTTTCCAAGGGGAAATAGTAATGGTTGTCAGGAAAACTTGATAATCATATGAGTTCAGGGTTGGTGCTTCCATAGCGGCAAAACTTTAGTAGATTCAAGTGTAGAGATTCATCATAACGAAATAGGGTAAAGCAGATTGGCAAGATCACATTTCAGATAAGGTAGTCTTAGGGTAGCTTTACAAATAGTCATCCAGTCCATAACCAAAAGGCCATACAATAAGACATGTCAAGCTCAAAAGATTCGTAGAATGAATGCAGTCATCGTGTCAGACGGATAGTTCATATATCGAAGTTCAGCATGTGTTTCAATAAAGTGTTGAGACGGATAAACGAACAGTTCAGCTTCTTAGCATAAGCGGTATGTGGGGTGTGTGTTATCAGAAATATGAACATCGTATAGTTGTCAAAAGTGAGGTTTACAGAATATCAGTCATCAGCATCATCATGCTCAGTTAATCGACCCATAAAAAGATAACATAACAAAAATTCTTATAATGCCTAACTGAGAGCAGAGGCACGAATCCGAGTGATGCGGAAGCAAAGATACATACCTAGATGTCTTAGTCTACCCGTTCCTCACGTAGGTTCCTATAAGGAGATCCTAAAGCAAAATTCTCAAAAGTTGTCCTACGAGCGCCTACAGGGAAACTTAGTGGTCCTAACTTACACAGGCCAAGGGTAGATGTACTACAAGTCGCAAACCTGGCTTTGATACCACTTTGTAACACCCCAACCCGGAAAGGGTAGAAGTGTCACGTAAATGGTGACATATCAAAGGCAAGCATAACATACGACTTAAATAATACAATAGAATCTCAAAGGTTACAAATGAAATACTGAAATTACTAGATTTCAAAAGTGGATACAAATTTTTAACAATAAGATAACTTCTAGTCATTTCTAGGCCAAAATAACTATCAGTTCTTCTAGGTCCAAAAGTCTCTTCACTCATTCCCATCTTCCATCTAAAACCTGCCGCACACGAAAAGAAAACGTGCGGCTGAGCTTACAAAGCCCAGTGAACAGATATATAATAAACAGAAACGAAAGTAAACGGAAATAATCAGATGTAGCATAATAAATGAGATATAAGCAAGAATACAGGAGTAAGAGTTTAGGATAGTCATCCACCACGAGCCCAGAAACTCAAAGTCATAATCTCAACATCATAATCTCAAAGTCATAATCTCACAATCAGAGGGGATACCTCTCAGGCAACCAGATAATATGAGGGGTGGCCTCATGTATCAAAAGGGGTGGAGTAGCTAGCTCCCAGAAATGTGAAAGGCGTGTAATGCACACAAGCACCAGTCACCTCAAAGTCATACTCAAAGTCATAGTTAAATCCACTAAACATACATGCCTAGGATTGCAATCCATACGCCCCCACTCAAAGTCAATCTCAAAGTCATACTCAAAGTCATCATGGCCATATCATAATATAAAAGGGGACGGCGTGAGAAATCACTCCCCCACATAGGAGTCATGCCAGTGGTGCATCACAGGCACGGCCAGGTTACCTTCCTGGCTAGGAAACAGAAAGGTGGCTCGGGTATCAAACTAAGAGTCATATCTCAAGGTCATCTCAAAGTCATATATCAGAAGTGCATCTCAACGTCATATAAAAAGGTTCATACACAAGGAAATATAGAAATGGCCTGGGAAATCTTAGCTGAATCATAACTCATAATCATAATCAAGGTTCATCTCAAAATTTCATTTTAAAACTTCCATCAAAGTCCATTTTAAACAATCCTTTATTTGTGCCTTTAATAAAACGATTCTTTAAAGTAATTCTCATAAATATTCTTTCAAAACGGTTTTTCATAAAAATTAGTCTTCCAAAATAGCCTTCATAAAAGTTAGTAACATTTATATAAAATGGTTTTGCCTCATTTATAAACACCCTTTTAAAATAGTTTTTCCTCAAAACATTTTCAAGATATAATTAGAAAAGGTTTTCATAGCATAGCTTCAGATCAGAATTCATATCAAATGGAACTCAACTGGGGCGGTTCAAGCAAAGGGAAATTATAGAAATCGAATCAGAAACTAATGGATTCAGAATACGAGAGAGATCATGAGAAACCTTAAAAGAAAGGTCAGAGTATCTGTACCTTAAACCGCAAGTGAACACACAACTAGAAACATAAGGATCGGAAGCAACTCCACCTTCTGCGAATCTACACGAATGCATGATCGTCTTATTATTTATATCTTATTTCAAATCAGATTACTCGTTTTAGTCGGCTTTCCATTTTTATTAACTTCCCTTTTATAGAAACTTTCTATTTTTAGTAACATGTCAGATTAAGTAAGTTTCCTTATTTAGTGACTTTTATGGTTTCAACGTCAATTTAATAACTTAAGGACTTAATATGATCAATATTATATTTTAGGGTTTAATATGCTCACTCTTAATAATTTATGGTTTAGAATGTCAATTCTGTTAGAGTTCAGGGGCTAAAGTGTAAGTTTCATTATATTCTAGTCACTTAATGATTTTCACGTGACATGATTAGTATATATATATATGATACACCTTTGCATGCATTTCACATGTGAAACTCACATGCCACCCTTAACCCTATACATTACTGATCTTACACACACACCTTTTATAAGTTATATCACGTTTTGAATTCATGCTTTAGCCCCTATGCGACACACAACAAAACTTGACATGAAGTCACCACATGCCTATGACACAACAGGAAAATGACCCATCATTTAGACCCTAGCATGACTTACAAATACCTACACATAAATACACAATGTTGACTGTAACCCACTGAACATGCACATGCAATACTAAACCAGTCATACACACCCTTGACCATATATAAACATGTTCACACTCTCTATAAATCTATTTGAATTATACCATACAGAACTCCATGCTAACATGCACACGACATCATACAACACCCATAAACTCACATGAACTACTCGTTTAAACCACCACAGCAGCCCATGTTTACTCAGTTTCACCAACTCGACCCACAATATGACCAACTCGACCCATTCCAAACTGTATAACCATCTCATTTACAACAGCCAACTTACGCACCCAAAACCCTTTATTTTGCCCAGCCATACGCTACCCCATGCCGACCCACAAAACATCACAACAACTCATATCCGACACGTGAAAATCACAGCCCCTTTTCGACCACATTTGCCACCATTTGACACACCCAAAACTAGTCCATAAGTCCTGGTTTTAAGCCTTCAACACATACCCAAAACCCACCCACTCGACATTCACAAATACTTTTTATTTCCAGATTTTGACACCCACCTCGACACAATTTTAGTCACATAACAAAATCATGCTTTCACTGTCCTAGTTCCATATTATTCGACCCTTGTTCCCAGCCTTTTAGACCTCAAATACGCACCTCTTTGTAGATTTAATTCATATAAACTCACGCATGTTCTCAGCCCTATGTGATCCCCACACGACACACAATCACACAACTCATGAGCCAAAGCAGATTATATAATATCACATATATTCGAGCCTTTATTCACGTATAAACACATACGTACGCATGACCCTCTTTTATATTTCGCTTCGGTTATCCCAGGTTTTAATAGGTCACGAAGAAGAGATCAAATAACGTTTAAAGGACTAGGTCAAGACTTGTATGTTAGACTGATTCAAAAGGCAACAACTGATCGGCATATCAGATTCACAACTTCATTATTTCATGCGGTGTAAATGTGTTTTATTCTTATTATATCGAAACACGTTAGATTTGGTTTTCACGTTATACTCTTAAACATATTGTATGAATCGGATCAAGAATATACAAGGACGATTAGGAATACCTCAGATCAGATACAAAGCGGATCAAAGCATGAAGACCCAAACCCTTCGAAGGGTTTCCAAAACCCGCGATTTGAAGCCACAAGAGAACCTCCCTTTTTTCTTTGATCTTGAACCGAACAGCAGAAAGAACAAGAGTAACAGCCGAAACTTTTGTATAGGTGCTTTTAGGGTTTGTGTTTTGAGAGAGAATATGGCAATTATATAAAAGAAAATGTGCATGAATCTGTTTAGGGTAAACCGTGTGAATGGGCTTTTATATTTTGGTAACTAGCATATTATGTGGGATATTGATTTGGGCCACTTAATGATAATATTTTTCTTTAAATGTTTAAGCAAATTTCGGTTATGGCAAATCCATTTAGGCGTGTGATTGATTGGTTAATTGTGTACATCCGTTTTATTTGTTCAATTATTATCCGTTAACTACTTAGGATATACTCAGAATTAAATGTCTTAATGTTTTAAACATCATTTGTGAATTTGAGATCAAAGGGTATTCTGGGCGTTTTACGTGTTCAAAATTTTCGGGTTTTACAAGCTCCAACTTAAACTCCTTGAAAAATTAATAAGCATTACCTTACCAACTCCAGAGCAAATAGCCATCACTGAGGCTATAAAGGAAAATATTGAGAAGGAGTCGTGCAAAGTTGAGGCCGACAAAGGTAAACGTCCAAGAGAGGACGAAGACCCAGATCCAAACTCCCAAGCCAAGAAACAAAAGGGTGTCAGCGGATCTGCTTTACAATTTAAAAAACTAGTCGGTCCTTCAGCAACAACTACAGCCATTCAACCACCCAAGGCTTCAGGCTCCAGACCTAAAGCATTGGAGCATCAGTTTGAGTACACTGCAACTGAGGAATTTGAATTTCAACAACACCAAGATCAACCAGTTTCTCCTCCCAAGACAAAAGCAACAACATCTAAATCTGGCAAGAAGACAACTTCCAAAAGACCAACTATTTTCTCCTAGCTAGATGAAGACACAACAAAAGGGAATGAATGGTTCGATCAGCTTGTAAGTGCTTAACCTCATGTAGACGAAAACTCCATGATCGAAGGTAGCACGCTTGAGTTCACGCAATAACTCAAACGTGACCAACACATCAAGAAGATGACCAAAGGAGAACATCATCGAATCAAGAATGATGTGTTCAATTTGCTTAAAGATAGGTCTTCCAGTGCAGCTGAACTAGAATATCATCTGGAAAACATTGCACGAGCAATGTCTAGTGAGTTCAGCTGGACCAATCCGGATGTGCATGTGGTTGATAACACTTCTCAACCCAACCAACCACACATCACGGATTGGACGAAGCCTTTACCGGTGATTAGAGTCTCCGATCAACCTGCTGTTAATTATAAGTCTTACTTCAACAATGATCTCGAAATCCCCGTGCACGGTATCAAATGTCAACCCAAATACGCAACCTCCATAACCTTAATCCCTGCAGCAAGCTACCCACAACCAGCCATCAAAGAAACTGCTACAAGACTCTTCGTTTCAAACAGAGTGCAGTATGAACAAGATGCGCAACTAGGAATCTATCACTAGTTTGAGAAGAGGAAGACATGGTACAAAAGTAAGCTCACAAAGAAGTCTTCAACCCCAGTGATGAGTGACCTCAGGATATTTGTTGTAGTCAGTCTAGAAGCGGAAAAGAGGTATGATTATACCTTCTTAACTAAAAATCAAGGTTAGAAGACAATATCAGCAGATCTACACATTCTTAGAAGCAGATTTCCCAGACTTAAACCTCAATGACCTTGAAGACATGTATCTCATCAAGGTTCAAGAGAAAATGCAACACTTCTCTACTGATCTGAATTACGCGTTCAACACTTCTATACTACACTTCATCAAAAGAAAGATCATACAAGAACGTGTAGAAGACTTACAGCTTGGGGTCGAGAGCTATCAAAGGAAGATTAATCTAACCGCACCAGTTCTATTTCTTCCTGAGATCAACCAAGAGCCCCAATATACCATGAAAAAAGAACCAACTTTCGGGTTTGTTTACAAGAGTGATCTTACAATCAACTGCTTCATGGGGTACAAAGAGGTTCACAAGTTCTGCGACCACACGCTCAAGAAAGTTCGTGATGGGTTGGTGATACAAGTACGAGATCGGGAGTTATACAAGACCAGCAGGTGGACAGCTTCTCAATTAAGAGGAGTTCTTCAGTTCATTCTAAAGATCGAGAGAAGGCTGTTTCACAGAGATCAGATGAGGCAGCTTGAAAGTTATGTTGGAGGAAGACCATCATTCCCGATTAGGAATTTTCAAAGACCTGATCCAGTTTACACTATCTTCAGAAGCTCAGAATGATGTAAGAGTTGGATACATTCTTTGATTTATATAAATTGCTTGTGTGATTGTTTATTATGGCTTGTGCACAAATAACAGTGCACAACCCGTACCTGTAAAGAAAGGACCCTGAGATACGCTTCAGTGCCTCAATCCTAATATAAGGAGCGAAAGCTTCTTACTTTTGAGTAGAATTAATCAAAATTTTGCAAAGTTTTTCAAAATTCTACTAAAAAGAACAAGTACGCCCTTGTTAAGGGGAAGTACTTGAAACAAATATCTTTGTTCAGAAAATGAAAGTTCTTGTTGAAATTCTTCCCATAAACCTCAAAAAGCATATTTTAATCAAAAGTTTTCCAAAAACAACATGAATATGCTATTTTTAACGGGGAGAATAAGTATGTGATTAAAATATGGTAACTATAGTATGGAATCTCGCATGAGCTTGACTCAGATTGTACCCTCGAATTATCGAAAATCAAATGTCATTAATCGAAAAGACTTGTCCTGGACGGGTAATAATTTGAAGCTGGTTTATCCAGTGATGTAAATGTGTCTCGCAAAGGACTTGTCTGAGTAGATTGTACCAATCTCGAGAGATTCTTCTTTGAATATGACCTGGATGGGTAATAATTTCAAGCTAGTTTAACTAGTGGTGTAAACGTGTCTCGCAACGGTCATATTTACTAAAAATCAATCAATTCTAAAAGTGCTGACTCCACCCAATATGTGCAAATTTACTTTAAACACTTATGAGCACATGTGAAGGGGGAGTATTTTTGAAAAATCCAAAACTCTTAAAGTGTAAACAATATAAGTTTTACAATCACAAACACTTTGAGAGATTTTTCAAATAATTGGTTTTATGGCAAACATAGGATAGTCATGGAGATATAAGGTGACTAAGGTTAGAAAATCGTCCTATGATTCGCAAGAGCCGGAGGGATATACCCATGGACAATACTAATAGTTTAGAACTAAAAAGTCTTAGGTATGATTGAAAAAGGGGTAAAGAAATGAGAGGAGAAAGAAGGGGTTGAATAATTAAAAAGAAAAGCAAAGTAAAGGGTGAAAAGAAATAGCCCTCCATATTTTCAACCTTAGGGCAGAAACCGGGTTCAACTCACATGCTACTGGTTGTTACTATGGTGACACCGGTATTGAAGACTAAGCCGTCATAGACCCAGTGATGCACTGCACTAAACCTTCTAACCACTCAGGTGTCTCTCAAAAGACACTTGTTTCATTTCTCATGGAGAACCCTTCATTATCTATCGACCTCTCATTCCGAGATGAGTTGATATTGAAAAGGAGGCACTCTGCTCCATGCCTCCGACGGCTAAAACCAATAAGCACTAAATCGAGTCTAGAGCCGCGAGATACATAAAAAGATCTCATAGGAACACTTAACATTTCTACACTGGTTGTTCAACAATAAGAACACCAGTTGTAAATTAAAAGAGTCCTACGCAGATCTTAGTAATCTGCCTAGAACATTTATGAGGGAATTCACAAATTGTGATTTTCAATGATTGAATGGAAATTCCTGCCAGGGTCAACATCAAACAGCCCTGACATCAGGTTACTTCGGTAATCCCTTATGGACTACGCTTAGAGTTCATGGTGGCTCCAAACGGTCTACAGTCGTGGAGTGATACTTCAGTATACTTCAGCGGCTCACCTAAATCGTTGATACGCTTTGGTGTATCTGAGTTAGCTCCCTTGGGGGCATCCAGTTCAGGAACGTCCTTGGCAAGGATTAGAGAAAGTCTTCACACTATGCTGTTGACGATCTCGAAGTCCAAACCTGTAAGGGCTGAATGATTTATTGCTAACTGTCTAATTGCAGGTACTTATGGAGACCAGGAGTTCCACCACCACCATTTCCATCATGCTCATGCAAATATCACGAAGAAAAATTCTCACAAAGACTAAGACATAACAAAAGTTCAAATAAGTCAAAGAAAGTCAAAAGTCAAGGCAAAACAAGCATTCAAAAGTCAAAGATTGAAGCAAAAGAAGTGAGAACTACTTGAAGAATGAAGATCAAAATTCAAAAGAAGTATGAGCATGGTGAAAAAGACGTAAAGACATCGTGATTAAAGAACGTTGGTGGAAGGCAGATCAAGACATTACCATATTACTCAAAACAAGAACAAAGAACAAAGATTCTAAAGACGTCAAAGCCGAAGAAGCAATGAAGACGTCAAGCAACCTTGATGACCAATCCTTAGGGGGAGATTGTTGGGAACACATTTTATATGTTATCAAGTCTTGGTCATTAATATGTACATGGTTGCTTAGTTATTAGGGCTTTATGTTTGTTTTACTTCTCACGGTCCACTTAGGAGCCCATGGGCCGTGAGTTTATGTTAATAGTTTCTAGAAGATTAAGGCAAGTGTTTCCCTAACACTTTGCCTATAAATACCCATGCATGTAACTCTTATTTCTTGTTGGTTTTATTTCACATTGTACCGAACTATTGCTACTCTTTCGTGTGATATAAAGATCGACCATTCTCTTCATCTTATTCTCTCATTCTCACATCTATTACTTGTTATACATATTGTATTGCTTGTGTTACATCTAATCTAGGACCTAACACTATGTTTGCTCATCTGCTTTTTGCTCATCATTCTTATGTTTCTTAGTAACCTCCTGCTCTATCTCATCTCCTGCTCTTTTTGAACTACTCTCTTGTTCTTTCTATGCTTCCTTAGAACTCCTCACCACCTCCTCAGTATCCGTAGCAATGAAATTGTTCACCATCTTGAATACCTTGTCAAATTCTACTTTAACCCTGTCATAGCTCATGCCCTTGAACTGAGCAGGCTTCCATCCATCCATATATTTTCAAGTAGGTGTACATTATTTGCTTTTGTTGTGCTTTAGTGGGTGGTTTATTCCTTTTAGCTTCAGCCCTCTTCTGTGCAAAGAATTTCTTCTTCTAAGCTAAGAACTCCATGAAGAGCTTGGATTTTTCATCTAAGGAAAACTCTTCTTGTTCATCTTGCCACATTCTCTGAGCTAACATATGATCTACATCACATTTGGCTTGTATGTCATCTCATGAGTTCATCTCTGCAAGACTAGCTTCTTCTTCTTCTTGAGCTGCTTTCTCTCTTACCATCCTATCTTCAGCATCAAGATCAGCTTGAACTTTCTTTGCTAGCTCTGCATCTGCTATGAGTTAAGCTTCTCTTAACAGAGGTTTCACCACAGGTTCTTCAATCAAAATACCTCACTAGTACTAATATATGGGATTTCGTCACACATGTGGTATTTTGAATGGCCACACAGTAACTTTTTTATGTGACTAAATGTACTAGAATAAAATAAACATCCACACTTGATCCGACTTGTGTGACCATTTTAAAATTACATCTGAGACTACAGCCACACATTTGAATATTTTCGTGACTAGAGGTATCTGGTAAAACTTGTTTTGATTATTTAGTCACTTATAATTTGGGACGTGTGACAGATACAAATAAGTTTGAAACATTAGTCACACTATATATATACATATGTGACAAATATATGTTACACAATTGAACAGTGTGACCAAAATCCATATATGATCACATGAAGTAATTGCATATGTGGCTAAATCATATACTCAAGTTTGTCACACATTATTTAAAAGTGACTGCTAGTTTTTGTTGAAAATTTAGCCACATATGAATTGGAAATGTGTGACAACTGAAAAGTAAGTTTGAAGCATTAGTCACAATATGCATTTAAAAGTGACAAATATATGTCACACACTTGAACAGTGTGACTAAATGTCATATATGGTCACACTAAACCATAGGCATACATGATTAAGTGTAACCAAAATTCGATACATATGGTCACGTAAGTTAATATGTGTGTCTAAAGTTTAGTGTGTGTTTGCCTGCCAAATCCTAATGTGTATGGTCACATTTAATTGTAGCACAATCATGTGACTATAGGCTATACAATAGTCACACCATATCACAAATGTGTATCTAAATTATGTTTATGGCCACATTATAAGGGTATTATATGTGACCAATACATTCAAAATAGTCACATTGTGAAATATTCATGTGACTATTTTTTATTATTATTTTAACAAAAATTGTCCTAAATGGTCCTTTTTTTGAAACTTGTCCTAAATGGTCCTAGTATGCAATAGTCAAAATTTTCAAAATCTCAATGTTTTGGATCCATTGTAAGCATTTATGTTGTCTTTAATCCTATCAAGTTGTTCAACAACCACATTGTGCCATATTATATCATTTTTTCCTGCATTATATAATACCCAAGTTATCATCAACTATTTATCATATCAATTGCTTTTCACCATGGATTCACAAAATGGTTGTCAAATGGTCTGCATTGACTATTGGGTTGAAAGTGAAAACAAGGCTGGATTGACCTTTTTTGCAAGGCGTCCCCCTTATACGAATTTCAGGTGGTATGTTTGTCCAGTGTGCCTTGAAAGAAGGGGAACCCCATCTTATACTGGTAGAGGTGGTGTTACAAGGGAAAAAACAACTACAACAGATAGTAGTGGATATGTAATTGGCTTACATATTAATGCATCTACAAGAGTTGGTGCTTACTTGGGCAGTGGTGATGAAGAAACTGAACCAACTGCAACTCAAACAGCAAGTGGAGTATGCCCAAGTCAAGTACCAACTGAGGAACCTGCTACAAAAAACCAAGTGAAGAATCTGCAAGTCAAACACCTAATGAAGAACCTCCAACTCATAAACCAAGTGATTCACCTAATAGTCAATTAACCAAGTAAATCACCTGCAAGAAATGCTATGTTGTCTTTCAGTGTAAACGTAATTTAACTGATATGTTGTAATTAATATGTTATTAACAATGCAGTATGGTTACTACTTTTTTTTGTATGTGTTGACTTTATAAGTCAAACTGGGTTATTCCAAACACTCCACAATGTGTTTTTCAACTATACATGTTTGTCTCATAAGCAGTACTAACTGTACATTCTAGTAGTCTTAACTCTAACTCTAGTAGTCTTAATTCTATTTCTTGTCCTTGGGTCCTAGATACTTTTCCATCTTCTTGAGCAGTTGATATGCCATTTCATCATAAGTAAACTGAAGATGGAGTCTTTTCTTCCCACACAACATCTGATCTAGAATGTCTTTGAAATTTTTTAAAGGGTAATCCTTTTCTACAAGCATGTAGATCACCAACTCATTTACAGTTAAAGCATGTACTCCACATCCTTGAAAAAGTTTCCATTCTTTAACTGTATTGTGCTTTTGTCTTCTCCAACATTCATCATCAGGATTTGGTTCAAATATTACCTTCAATTAATTCCAGACTGCTCTATCATAAGCTTGTTCTGGTGTCTTATTACCAAATCTTTCTTTGAGTAATTTCCATAGAGCTATCATATCTTCTTTATCAAAATTATAAACCATTTGAAGAAAGCTTACAAACCTTCTAGAAGAACCATCATGCCTCTTAATATCATAATAAACTGCTTTCCCATGAGATCCAGACTTATAATCAACAATGGGTTGTTTAACACTTAAAGGTTCTGCATCCATGGCTTCTCCTTCAGGTTTTCCTACAGAGACAACTGCAAGTTCAGTGTGAGCTTGCATTTGTTCTTTAGCAATAGCTTGCTCAGTTTGTTCTTGTTCTCTGCTCTGTTCTTCCTTTGCTTTTCGCTCACTCATCTTCTTTTTACTGCTTTTTCTTTCCAACTATTCACCTGCTCTTTTTGAACTTGTTTTCTCATCTTTCTTTTCTTCACTGCCCTTCACCACTTTAAGTGTTTCTCTTGGCAATTGCAAATAATTCTTCAATTCTTTTATCATTCAAGATTTTCAAATCCTTTAGTTTCCAATTGTCCACATTCTTCAAATACCTGCACATGAAAGCTCTTCTTTGTGCTGGAGTGGGTGGCTTGTTCTTCTTAGCTGCAAATCTTTGTTCTGCATAGAACTTCTTTTTTGCATTAATAAGTTCTTTCAGCATCATGGATTTTTCATCTATTGAGTACTGATCTTGCTCTTCTTGAGTTAGTTTATTAGCAAGCTCAAAATCAGCATCAACCTAAGCCCTTTCCTCATCCCATGAAGCTATTAACTCTACATTTTTAGCATCTTTTTCATCTTGTATTCTCTTTTGTTCCAAAATTATCTAATTTTCTGCTTCATACTCTTGTGCTAATTTCTTAGCAACTTCAGCATCAAGTTTTAATTGCTCTTCTTTTGATAATGGTTTCTCCACAGGCTCTTCAGTAAGAACCCCTTTACCTTTGCCTTGTACCTGTAGAGTTGATTGTTTAGCTTTTGACTTTGATGATGGCTCTTGTATCACAACACCTTTGGTTACTGGTTTTGATGTCTTCAGCTTAGCAAGTACACTAACAGCAGTTGTATCCTCTGGTGTAGCAGTACTAGCTTTTGTACTAACAGCTGTAACTGGCTCACTAGCAGCAATAATTGGACCACTAGCAACACTAATACCCTGATCAGTAGCACTATCAGCAGTTGTAACCTTAACCAAATAGCTATCAATCACCACTTGATTCCCTTGGTTATCAACAACTAAAAATTCCATTGGATCACTCTCTGCACTAATACTTTCATCCTCTTTAGCCTCCCCTAAAACTTTGCCTTCATCCCCCCCCCTATTTGGTAGCATCCTTAGAAGCTTCAAAAGATTTAACCTTGTGTTTGGGAATTCTTGATCCTTTGACTTCTTCTAAATATCTAACCCTTCTCTTCAAAGCCTTTATCTCCCCACCTTGAGCTTTGATGACTCCACTTTGAGCTTTGATGACTCCATCTTGAGAAGCAGCTATTGTTTGCAGATCAACAATTTGTGCAGACAGCTTGGTACAGGTATCCTTCAATTCATTCAAAAGTTGCATACTATCCTCACCACTTCGGCTTGTGTTACCTAGCCCGAGAGGTGGATCATTGGAAAAGTTAAATTCAGTCTCACCCCTAGGATGAACATCTGAACCCCCCATTGTTTCCATGTGACTGGTTCCTTCACCTGAATCAGTTCCATGAGGACCTGCCTCATTAGAAGTTGTATTGGTTCGGGTCTTAATGATGTTACCACTGTCCTGTGCTACTTCTAAGCTAGACACAGTAGTGGCAGCCCTTGCCAACATGTCACTCTCCCCACCAGTGACAACCTCATCTTCAACAGTTGGTATAGAACCACTAGCCTGAGGTAGCTCAGTGTTCTTGGTGTGAGTCCTACGTTTATAGGTCTTTTGTTGTTGTTGATGAGATGTTGCCAAAATTGTGGGTGTGTGATGGGTACCATCTGGGATTGCTGAACCTTCACCCATTTAGGTTTGGGCTAGTGCCACCATTGTTGAAAATAAAGGTGTCACTGTCCCTGAAAAATATTTTCCATCCCTCCTCATATTAGCAAAAACCTTTTTGGTAAGGCAGGGAATGGAATAAACTCTTTTGTGACTTTTCTTATTTTCAAATTGGTTGTCCAAAAAGAGTTGCAAAAACCTTGGATATAGAAAATATTTACCTGAAGAACTATCCAAGTTCTTAATCATACTATCAAAAATTAATTTTGAAAAATTAAATCTTTGTTTATTTTCAGCCAAACAAATTATAGCAGAAGCTAAATTACTGCTAAATTCATTCCACGCAGTGGTCTTTGGACATAGACACACTAAGACAGTATGAATTAAGAATTTCCACTAAGGAGAAAAATTACCTTTATAAAACTTTAAAACATCTGATTTTCTCTCATAGTCCATCAGTGAAAGTTTTCCAAAGATTGTAGTATTTGGAAGATTCTCAACTCCGTTAGCATCATCTAGGAGAAGATCTCTTCGAATAGACGCCTCTGTAATGAGAATCCTCTGCCCATCTACAAGGGCATGGATTTGTACTTCCCCATTAATAGTTTTGACTTTAGCAGACGACCAAAACTGGATAATGTTAGAAGTATATATAGTAGGTTTTATTGTCAATGCAAACTTAATATAGCTTGCATTATGGAAATTAGTGATCTTAGTAAAATCTACAGACTCATTGGATTTTTCTAAAAAAGAAACATTATTATGAGGTTCGGTAAAAGTTAGGTTTGACATTATGATTTGATTTAGGGGTTTTGCAATATGACGATTAAAATTCGTTTAGGCCATGAAAGAGAGAGAGTAATGTGTGCCTGAATATGATTGTGTGCCGCAATTGGGGATTTATACCCTTTAAGTAAAAAGTGACACAAACGTACCCTGCACTCCCAAACAGTACTAACGGATACCCAGCAGTACAAAGTTTTACGCTAGCAGTACAATTTTTTGCCTAGCAGTACAAACTTTGTGCAAAAACTTTTTCTCAACAGTATGAACTCAATTTTATTTTAAAACCATACTGCACTCATACATTTGGAAGGGATTAAGTGTAAAGGAAGACACTTAATTAGTTTTGGTAATATTGTTGTTCTTGCATTACAACACAGTTTACTGTTTCAGTGTTAATAGTCTTCTAAATATCCAAGAAACCAAACACCCCTTTAACATCAGGGGAAACACAGATATCTTAAACTATTAATAATAACTGCATTCAAATATCATAAACTTGTATGAATATACATTAACATAGTCAAAATAAGATAATTATACAAAAGATACATTAAGAAATATATAAACTATACAAAAGATACATTAAGAAATATATAAACCATCTTCTATACTTTTGTAAACACCAACTATTTTCTCTCTTGTATCTTCTATTTCTTTGTTCTGATCATCTACTTTCTTCTGATGCTCTAAAATGATCTTTAAATATTCCTTGTTCTTTTCTTCCAGCCTCTTTATACGCTTGTTGTAAAGATCTATCAATGTTTTTTTAGTTCCATATTTGCCAGAATGACATTTCTCCCAAATATCTTGGGATATGTCAAAATTTTTCTTTAACTTTTCAAGGATTGGAGGAGGAGAATCATCCCTTGGGCGTTTGTTTTTGTTTGAAACAGGAGTTGAAGAGGATTCAGCCATTGGAATTTGAAATATAATATCTAATGAAAATATCAAAGGATTTGTATATGAACGGTTGATTATGAACGGTTTTCCAATCAATAGGTATAAATAGGCTGGAGAGGTATATGAACAGTTCCCAATACTTTAGGCGGGAAAAGGGACCATGGAAATGCGCCAAAAGTAAACTGATGGATAATATTGGTCCGATTTGGTTTGTGTTTGGTTTGGATTGACTAGCGTAGTTGATTTGGAATTGTGTTTGGTGTTGGATTGACTAATTGACTTGTTGATTAGGGTAATTGATATTTTCTATATTAATGATATTAAATCTGATTAGGGTTTGACTCGACCAAATGAAACCGAGGGAATGTTTGGAATGATTTGGGATTGGGATCATTATTATTGACCCGAGGGAAGTGTGTGTGTTAAGGGTGCGTTAACCCCTTAACGCCACGTTAAGGTGACCTATAATAAATAAATTAAAAAAAAATCATTTCTACCCCCTCTAGAGTACTATGTATCCGTTGTGTTTAAAAAAAAATTACAAAACACCCCTTGTTTCTTAAGCGGGATAATCAAATAAAAATTCAAAATTCAACTACAAGCGGGATAATTTAATTTCAAATTCAAATTTCAGGGTGCCTTTATATACAACACCACCAGAGTATTATGATCACACACACAAGTCACACACAACTCACACACAGATTCTCAATAATGTCTCGGAAAGATTTCTCCCAACAATTCCCAACTCACCGTGACTTCTCCCAACAATTTCCAACTTACCGTGACTTCTCCTAACAATTTCCAGAACAACACGACTTTACCCAGTAATTTCCAAATGAACCGGTGACACTCCACAGGAAGATATCTTTCCGTTGTTCACACCGGAAAATGAACCAACCAACAATCCACCGGCTGTGGAAGAACAACCAAATCCACCGGTTGTGGAACAACCGGAAAATCCGTTTGGACTGAGTGAGGATGAACTCCGACTTTTGGTGCAAGATGAGGAAGTGAGGAGAGAAATAGAAGAACGCGAACTAGAAGAGGAAGCTGCTCGTATGGAGCAGGAGAGAAATTGGTTTGATATTATGGAAGGAAAGTATTATGATGGGGAGTTTAGGTCCTCTTCGAGTGAGGACAGTTGGGTTTCAGATGATTCCTTTTCTTAATTTGTAGTTTTAGTTTCTATAATCGTACTATGTATTGTGTTTTAAGTTTAATGTTTAATGTAATTTGTGTTTTAACTTTAATGATTAATGTAATTCATGTTTAAAATTTGTGTTAGTTGTTAAATGAAGTATTAATCATAGTTTAGGGGTTAATTTTGAAAATAGTAGGGTGAGTTATGATTGCGGGTGTCTTTTTTGAGTTAAAGTTGAAAAGGTTAAAGCTGATGTGGCAGTGTGTTAAACTTTAACACTGAGTGACCATTGCGAATTCTCTTAAATTTGGTTAACTACGAAGTAAGGAAATTAGAAGTGTACGTGAGACCATGGTTGTCAGGATCCCGATCCTGATCTTAGGATCTTACGATTTTACGATACTGCAAAGCAAAAATGATCCGGATCTTACAAAGGATCTTTAAAAGCTTAAGATCTTATAGGATCTTGATCTTTACATTAGGATCTTCAGATCTAATACGATCCGATCTTACTTTTCTCGAACCACAAAATAAAAAAGTATGGAATGTATTTTGTAGAATTTAAAAAAAAAACATGTTAATATTCTTAAAAATTTCATAATCATAATTTAAGACAACATTTCTATGAAATATTTACATAATTTGTGTTTATGATATATATTAATTTATAGATTCGTATAATATTACAAAAACTATTAACAAAATGACATTATAGTAGGATCTTAAGATCCCGATCTGTTCTTACAAGCTCGATCTTGCAAAGACGAAATCGATCCTAAGTAGGATCCCGATTTTGAAAACCTTGTGAGACATTTGGGATAAAAATGGAACACACGAGGGCTATTGGACTATTTGAGACATGCTACCCGTAGACTAACATATTTTGATTTATTGGACTATTCGTTTGGTTATTGTTTGAGTTACGGATTGGTTTAGCGTTTAGGGTTTAGGGTTTAGGATTTAGGGTTTGTATAAATACTCGTTATATTATAAATTACTCGGGAAATTGATTTTCAATAAAGTCTTTTGACTAAGAAACGTTCGATAAATGAAAGAGTCATGGCGAAATTTTGTTATTTCTAAAGATTAATTTTGTCGTAAGTCCAAACTTGTTTTAAATCATAAAACAAGTATATATACCTTGTACTAAAAAATGGGATTATGGGAAAATACCGAAGATTACGTTGCGTTTAATCGTTTGATACGATATTCATTTTCTTTAACTTTTAAAAAATTTGAATATATTAGAGTATTTTCTTTTGTTTTGTCGATGGATTTTAGTGTGACTTAATCTTAATACCGCCAATTTTGTCCATATAATATTCAATTACAGATAACCGATACCCGCGGGGAAACCCGAAAAACCGATGGATAATATTAATCGGGTATCCGGTGGGATATGGGCAGGTACGGGTATATTATAACCGGGTTCGGGTACGGGTACACTAAAACCCGCCCCGAACCCGAACCGTCGCCATCCCTAGTTACCGACTATAGCCGGTTTTCACCGCCACGTTAGCACCATTAGCCTTTTTTTTTTCTTTTTTTTCTTTTTTTTCTTTTCTTTTTTTTTTCTTCTTTTACAAATCTTGCCACGTCAGTTATAGTTAAACCAAACCACAAATTCAATAGTCAATCGGCAATTAATCCCTTTCCCCGATCATTTGTAAACACACACAGTAATCAATAAACCCTAATCAAAACACACATTCTTCTGGCAAACACATACACGCAAACAATGAATCCAAATAACAACAAAGGTATGTTTTTTAATGTTTTCACATATCAGTTGATGATTGATTGTACAATAATTAGTATCAGGCTTTTGATCTATAAATGGTGATGTTAGTGGTTGTTACCCGTAGGATCGATACATGTGTTGATTATTGTGATTCAGGTGGTCTTGGATTATGGAAGAACAAGATAGCCATGGTGGAGTTAGAGAGAGTAGGGAACTTGAGAGAAAACTGGAAATATATTAGATTGTAAGAGTGAGAAGTTCCAACCCTTCCCATGTGTGGGAAGGGGTATATATAGTTACATACTTAAGTGCCCCGAGTGGGCTGTAGAGTGAGCTGACAATAGGTAAAGACCCAACCCACTCCACAAATACTATAATAACTAAACTAATATTACTTTAACTAAACTAATACTAATAAGCCTACGAGCTACATAAATGCTAAATAGATACTCGGGGTGATCGAGTCTTCACATGAATATTTATATTCCTAACAATCTCCCCCTAAGGGAGGTCACCCTGGAAATAATATTTTGAATCCTAGCATTCTTTCATATGAATTTGACTTCATAGCTCGTAATCTTTGATTCTTCAAATTCTTTACTCGTTGTACATTCAGCAGCGAACTATAGATGATTGTTCTTCTGTCTTGGATGATATTTGGTAATTCTTTGATGTCATCATCCAACGTATGTCTTCAAGTCATCTTTTAGCAGAAGGTCTCCATGTGATGTGGTACACTTTGAACTGACATGCTCACACTGTTCTGGGTCATGATTGTCAGCATCAGAGTTTGCGGAAGCAATGTTGAAGGTATTTTAGTTTATCATGACTTCTTTGAATACGGTGATGGTGAAGTGTGAGCATGTGGTGATGGATTGGCATCTTCTTCGGCTATCAGCTACAACCGCAATCAGCTGCAATAGCAATCAGCTACAATCGCCAGGTGTTCCTGCATACGACAGTTAGCAATAAAACGCCCGGTACTTACAGGTTAGGACTTCGAGATTGATAACAGCATAGTGTGAAAACTTTCTCTAATCCTTACCAAGGCCGTTCCTAAATCGGAAACCCACAGAGGGCTTTAAAGATCTACCGTAGTAAATCAACGATTAGGCGAGTCGCTGGAGATCACTCCACGACTGTAGACCGTTTGAAACCGCCGCGAGCACTAAGCATAATCCACAAGGAATTACCGATGTGACCTGCTTTCAGGGCTGTTTGATGTTGACCCTGGCAGGAATTTCCATTCAATCATTGAGAATTACATTTGTAAATTCCCTCATAAATGTTCTGGCAGATTGCTAAGATCTGCGTAGGACTCATAATTTTACAACTGGTGTCCTTAATGTTGAACAACCAGTGTAGAAGTAACACGTGTTCCTATGAGATCTTATTATGCATCTCGTGGCTCTAGACTCGATAAGTGTATTTTTGGTAGTCGGACACTGGAGCGGTGTCTCCTGTTTCAATATCAACATGACTCGTAATGAGCGGTCAATAGATTATGCAGGGTTCCCCGTGAGAATGAAACAAGTCCTTTTAAGAGAACTTGAGTGGTTTAGAAGGTTTAGTGTAGTGCGTCACTGGGTCCATGACGTCTTGTCTTCAATACAGGTGTTACCTTAGTAACCACCAGTAGCATATGAATTGAACCCGGTTTCTGCCCTAAGGTTGAATAATTGGAGGGCTATTTCTTTTCACCCTTTCTCATTTCATTTCTTTTTAATTCTTCAACCCCTTCTTTATCCTTTCTCATATTACTCCTTTTTTCATGATCATACCTAAGGACTTTCTAATACTAACTATTCGGTATTGTCCCTGGGTAGATCCCTTTGGCTCTGGCGGATCATAGGACGGTTTTCCTAACCTTAGCCACCTTATAACTTCATGACTATCCTATGTTGCCATTTACCAAATCCTTGAAAAATCTCTCAAAGTGTTTATGATTATTAAACACATTTTGCTAACACTTTGAGAGTTTTATATTTTTCAAATTCTCCCCCTTAACATGTGAACATATGTTTTAAAATAAAATTTGCACATGTTGGGTAGAGATTGCACTTTTTGAATTGATCCACTTTCAGTGAACATGACCGATTCGAGACACGCTTACATCACTAGTTAGACTAGCTTGAAATTATTACCCGGCTTGGTCAAGTCCATAGAAAGTTTCTCGAAACGGTACACTCTACTCAGACACATCCTTTTCGAGACACGCTTACATCACTGGTTAGACCAGCTTGAAATTATTACCCGGCCAGGATATGTCCTTTCGATTACTGACAGTATTTGTTTCGTCAATTCATTGGTGAAGTCTGAGCTCGGCTCACATATGATGCCACATCCTTTTGTTATCACAAACCATTTGCTCCCCCTCAATATGTGCATTGATATACAAAAGAGTTTAGCACATTTGGGAGAGCTTACATTTACGTCCAAAACATCACATTTTATCAGATTTCATATTTAAATCACATTCTCTCCCCCGATCAAAATTTTCAAACCATTTGAGATTTTGGATCTCAATTGATTTAAATAAGTTAGAAAATTTGGGAGAAAATGTGGTCAGTTTTAATATGTGCTGATAATGGAACATGCAACTGCTCCCCCTCAATTTATGAGGGAGATTCACTACTTGTTATGTACAAAGATAATCGTTATGACACAAATGATATTGACCTTTTTGCGCAGATGATGTGATCATCTGCTTCTCCGAGGGAGTCATTGGTCAACATCGATTACCCATCCACCAACAAAACTTTCCCAAATGTTGTAGATCCCCACTTGGCGAGACCAGAATAAGTACTGCTTTGTTGACATGAAGGTGGTGGAGGTGAAGATAGTGTTGTTGTTGTTGTTGCTGATGTTGTTGTTGTGGTGAATTCAGAGCCATTCAATAGAGTTTGAACATCTGATCAAATGGTTAGAGCGGGAACTGGCACATTCATATTGGCTATGGAATCTGCATAAGAATATCCACACAGATATACATGCATACAGATACACTATTCATTAATAGCTACCACATAGCAGCTTGCCACATCATAATACCAAATTCATTTCATAATCAAACCGCAGTCAGGAAATTCATCAAACTGCTATCTAGCATGAAGAGCAATCAACAATCATGAACATGGCAATTCACACATATTTCAACATTCAACTCAGGATCTTAGGGACAAGATTCAAACATGATAACTATATACCTAAGCACATCCTGAGAACATATGCACTAAATCAACAACAATTAAGCAGCTATCGTCTAACAAAAGTCAAACAACATTTGAAACTCATACAGTTAGATCATACACATGCTTGTGGAGAATTCAAGAACTTCAAACGCAATGGGTTTTCTAACTTCTTTTAGATTTTGAGTTTTAAAGTATTTTGGGGATTAAGCGAGGATACCAAAGTGACACAAATGGGCCTTCTAGTTACATAAAGCTAGGAAACTATACGCAAGTTGCACATAATGCGCTAATCTTTCTAACAACTAACACATTTGGCCATTAGATATAAAGCATAGTAAATTCCTCTTCAACTAATACCCCATTAACTACAAAACCTTTTCTAAGAATTAAGAGTTAACCAAGAAACCCGTTTGATGAAATAAAATTTGAAATCACTCTCCCCCTTAATCAATGACCCGTATTCTAGTTAAAGAGCTGTAGTCATTGATTGAGTGACAAATTTTATGCACAATCAAAATCTGAAAGAATTTCAATCAACACGTAATCACCAAGTGTCTCACAAATAATTTTCAGAAGAATCATAGAAGGAAAACAATTTGTATACAAAGAAGATTTCTCTTCTTTTACAAAAAATGATGCACTAAAACGTACATCAAATCGGGAATGCACGGATATGAAGTAATCCATGCCCGGGTGAACATCACCCAGTAGGAGGAACAACCGTCTTTTTGGCGACATGTTTTCCCCATTTAGAAACGCGGGTTGCTATCTAAAGTAATAGCAAGCCATCATGATATGTTTTAACAATTCATTATAACTTCTGCTCGAGCTTCATTTAATGTCCCGTGTCATTATTGAATGACATTTCTAAGACCGTAAATGTTATCGATAAACAGAAGACATGCCTAGAGGAAACTATTTTTGGTATTTTCTATTTTTCTGATTTTTATGGTTTTTCTGGGTTTAAGTTTCTCTATTTACAATTAGTTGGTTTTATATTTTTCTATTTACATTTTGGTATAAGATATGTACAAAATATGTTACTCAGTTTAAGATGATGATGACATGAATACCAAGATAAGGATATCGTTCTGGTACGTTGTGGAAGTCTGTAGTCAACATCTCTTAAACTTTCACCACCAAAGCTTTCAAGGCTCCTGAATAATCGACTGAACTTGAGCCTTCTTAATTTGAAACTTTGACAGCTTCCCCCTAAACCGACAATCTTCCTTTTGAGCAGTTTCAAAGCTCTCTTTCAAGCTTACGAAAGGTAAGTGTACAGCGGAAACCGTAGCAAACCACATCAAATATTGCTGCTCCTTTTAAGAAAAACTATCATGATTCTCCGTTCGGGGGTCATCAAATAAATCAGCAACGAATCATCTCACACTTGAATAACTCTTCTCACATTTCTTCCTGCTGAAGTCTAAAGTAATGCATACCAAGAGTATCCAGAGACCACTTCCCCCGAGTAGTTGAAGTGATGCAATCAGTCTCATTGTATGAAGCCCAAAAACCCGAAGTACACACTTAATCCCGTTAATGAAGTCGAAAACGTAACATCAAGATCAATTAAGACCCGAAAGTCCCCTTTTCTCCCTTCAGGAAATTGCCATTGTGAACCTCTTTTATCATCAGAAACTGTTTCTTACATCTCTTCCCCCACGTAGTTGGAATGATACACCAGAAGGAACGAGTTAGAACACTGATTGTCTCTGCGGTTATGACATTTGTCTTCCCGAAATAATCTTCAACTGAGAAGTATAAAGCTCATCATGTGTACTCGTTGTGCATTCAGATGTATGTCTCCTTCCCCCTTGCTGGTTTTGATACCTCAGAATCAACAACACATTTTACACACATATTCTTGAGATCTTGTGAGAAAAAAAAATTGGCTCAAATGTATTTTGTGAGAATCAACAGCTACTGAAACGCTCTCTGACTATCTTTACCAACCCTTAAGTAGGCTATTTGATGTGATAACTGATGGAGGAGACCCGATATACCAAACTTGAAACTGAAGTAGAATTCCCTGTTCTTGTGACTTGAACTTGCACTAATGTTGGAAGAACGGTGTAGAGAATTAGTGCTCCAAGCAAATCTCTAAGTACTCAATACCCAACCAAAGTATGAGACATTAACACCTCTTGCGATTATCCACAACGTCATCGGCGTGTGACACTGAGTACTACAACGTAACTCCTTTAAGTGATAGTTACCCCGACTGCTGGTAACCAGATAAACTAAGTCTTCAACTTAAATCTTAAGCACGAGCAAGTTATCATTGAAAGTCATGCATCCAACCAACCCCGACTTCAAGATAGAATAAGATCACGCATTTGAGAAAGTCAACTTCAACCTCAAATAAGTGATAACTTGATCAACTCCATAGTCACAATTAGATGCCCAACAAGTGAGTGAACAAACAATCAAATGTATGTCGATCCACTTGTTCACACTTCTCCCCCTCAAAAATTGCATATGAGAATGCCATTTTTGATTGAACAAGTGCATATGAGGTTGATCCACTGTTCACACTTCTCCCCCTCAAAAATTGTATTTGAAGTTGCCAATTTTGATTGAGTGAATAACCGTCCAATCTGATGGAAGTAGATCCACTTGATGTCTGAACGAGCATGGAGCAAGTATGAAGCTTTTTTATGAGAATAGTCAGAAACAATGAGAGTCGTATGACCATTTCTCAAATCTCAATCACCATGTCTATCCCCTTGATGACTGAATGAGCATGAGAAGATCATGAAGCTTGATGAAAATGGTCATAACCAAGAAGATTTCTCTTCTTCTGAAGATAAAGCGCACTCAAGTGTACGCCTTTCTTTTATTTGATGAACGGGGCCTGAAGAGATGTCAGCAGACACCATTATGTTGACATTGAGACCCGAGGCTTGAACTGCAGCGTTCAAACGTCATTGTCGATGAAAAACGAGGCCTGAACTGATTTGAACAGACTTCATAGTTGATGAAGAACGAGGCCTGAACTGATGTGAGCAGGCGTCATTGTCGTTTCCCCTCATATGTTGTGAGCAGCCTGAGTCCAAATGTCAAAGGATGATTTGTATGACCTGCATTTGAAAACAGACGAAAGAAGAACATTTGGAGTGTCGGATCCCCAATGTATGTTGGGTTCCAGTTGGTTAGTGCAAACAATCTCTTAAGCTACTGAAACCATAGGTTCCTTGGTTTTAACAATGGGGGCAACACTAGTAGATGCAATGGTCCTAGTTAAAGGGCATTGTGTATTTAAAAGGATAATTCTACCAGTTGGCTTCCATTCCTTAACAGGCACTACTCTAGGCATGGTAATCCTCATTAAAGGGCAATGATCGCCTAGTGTGAATATTCGGCCCGTGGGCTTCCAATGAAAGCCCACATTCGTAAACATTTTCCCTGTAGGTTTCCAAGATTGCTTAATTTGTCTAGCTCTCTAAACTTTCTTAACTGGGGGTTTGTTGGACGACTTCAAAAATTTCTCAACACATTTGTCATGATTACCCAAAATTAGACAATCATTAAATGTTTTGCAAAGTGAATTAGGATCTGAATTATGATTCCTTTTGTTCAAATCTGACTTTTTGTTCCTCATGTGGTCTTCTACTTTCTTCTTAGAAACGCTTTTAGCTGGTGAAGTCCTAGAATTCTTTATATTTCTCCTAGGTTTTGACTTGCTAGCTTTAGTGTCACTGTTAACTCTTGTAGAATGACTGATGGGAATATTAGTGTTTTTCACTTCCAGTTGTTGAACATGTTTTGATGTGTTGGGATCTGAAGTTTCCAAGGGTGCCTCAAAGGTTACATGCTTATTCTTAGTTGTAGAGGATGATGCAACAAATCTATCTCTTTTGTTATCTATCTTAGGACCTGTGCCAATGACGTACTCTAAAAGTTCTTGAGATCGTTTAAAGAGGAAGCAAGCATCTACAACTACACAATCAAGTGGTTTCCTTATCCTATCCTCTTCTACGATCTCACGCAAGGTATCAAGGCTATCCTTAAGGTGATTGAGATATACTTGGTGAACAGACCTATTGTTCCTAAGGGGAAGCGGAATAGGCACAACATCAATTGCATTCTTTCTACAAGCAGAAACCTTTGGAACAACATTAACACTAGTGGTGGTTGGCATTTTCCCTTTCACCTGAGTCTTAAGATTCTCGATTTCATTTAACAAATAAGTTATCTTTTCATTATGACTGCTTTGTGTGACCTTAATTGAGTCATATAACTCTTTGTAATGCTGTTTGACTTTTGAATTTTCAGCTCGAAAACACTCATTTTCATAGTGTAACTTATTGATGGTGTCTTGAATTTGACAATTCTGAGAATCTAAAGACGATGGTTTATTGGTGCCATACACATCACTCTTGTTTGATTTTAATTGGGCAATATGGGCCCTCAATTGTCGAATCGTGTTAGTGTGAGCTTGAATTTTTTCATCATGTTTGCTTAATTCAAAATATGTATCAAATTCAGGAGCATCCAAAGATGTCTTGGCATTTTATAGTTTACATCTTTCTTCTAAGTGTTGATATTTTAATTGCAAATTAAGATGATCAACCTCTAGTTTTGAAAAATGCTTGACCATGTTATCATGGTCATCATTTTGAATTTTTTCTTGCAATTTCAAATTCTCCCCCTCAAGCTCAAAAACATGATTCTGGGTAATATTCAATGCAATCGAATACTCATGAAATTTACAGGCAGTTAATGCAGCATCAGTAGCAGTATAAAATATATCCTGTGCAATACATCTAGCAATCAAATTCTCATTGGCGATGAGAATATTCTTTCTCTCAATCTCACGACTCTTAAGTTCTATCGCATTTTGAGCTACCTCATTTTCCATTTCTTTAAACACTACTTTCATCTCATTTACTTCAGTTTCAAGGGCGTTTTGCAATCCTTCAAACTGTTCCTTGAGTAATTTAAAGAATGGAATGACCTCAGTCAAGTAACACCTTTTTGTCTGCCAAAACCTCTTTCCCCCTCAGTAATTCCAGTTGGTGTAATTCTCTTCTTACATGTTTTATCAAAATCAGCAATTAGTTGACAAAGTACATATATGCTAATTAAGGTTTTACATTCAGTGGGAAGAGTCAAAAGGACCAAATGTCTAGGTGTATTGGGAGGATACACCGTCGCAGCTGCAATTTTCCTAAGGGATGGAGTTTTGGCTACAAGCTCTTCGGCCTTTCTCTTTTCAATATCTAAAGACCAAAATATTTGTTCGGGTGTTAACTTCTTTTGAGGTGCAAACACAGTCAATCGATTCTCCTCATAATAATCATGTGGTTTGACTATTATTCGATTGGCTATGCATTTGGGATCCTTCATTTTCTCATTCATCCTTTCTCTTTTTCTCACATCTATATCATCACTCTCTTCTAAAGATGAAACATCAGGTGGGGCATGACCAGGCATAATCATCACATTGGCATCATATAAGGCAGGTTGGACTACTTTAGCATTCTTAAGAATAGCTAACTTAGGTTCACCTACATTACTCTCACTATGATTATCACACAGCTTTTTGTGCTTCTGAAGCACTTGGGCAGTCTGTCTGGTCTGTTCTTGTGTGTACAACTTGTTTTCAAGTTTATTCTTTAACGTTTTAAGTCTGGAAAAATCATTTAAGAGTTTAGATTCTTTTTCTTTGAAATCTTGCTTTAGTGTTTTCACACTTTCTTGCATTACTTGATTAAGCTGAACAGTTTGCTTAAGTTTCACTTGTAAAGAATGTAACTCCATTTTCAATTTTTCTTCCCTTAGATTACGTTCAGAAATAAGTGTACGCATCTGACCATCCATTTCTTGCTCACGTTTAGTTAACTCAAACTTAGCACGTTGTTCATATATGGCCACTTGTTCTTTATAGATGTTCAGTTGGGTGGTTAATGGGTCATCAGGAACAAATTCAGTGTTCTCATGCAGCACATAATCATAATTTAGAACACAAGATGCACAATTAGGTACAACAGACGCTTCGTTGTGTTTCACATATTGTTCATGTGGGATAACATCGCTATTTCCCATATTAGCAATATCTGACTCAACAACGTTTGTCTGTTGTACTTTGTCGGGAATCTTTTGTTCATGCAACACATTATCATCATTAATAACAGAAGATACCCCACTAGGTTCAGCCGACGCTTCATTGTGTTTCCCATGTTGCACGTTGTTCATAGCAGTATCTGACTCAACAACGTTTGTCTGTGGCTGATGGAGCTCTTTCTCTTGAGAATTCAGGCACACAGAATTCCTATCAGCACTAACATACTGAAACACGTTTATCTGTTGTACATCTTTGGGAATCTTTCGTTTGTCAATCATATTCTACAATCTGAGTATCTCAGATATAGCAGAATCTGAGGTAGTAGACATGACGTAAACGTGCACGGGATTTTACAATTCTATGATTTAAACCGAGAAATAGATTCTTTCGCGGGATTTTACAAGAATCAAGAATAAACCGTGATTTGAGTACTTGAATGTGTTATGATGAGATTTGATTTGGTTTGGTTGACGCAAGTTGTTACGGTGAAATTATGGTTTGAAAACTTAAAACCTCAATAACTTCATTTCAGAGCATTTTTAGGCTTCAAAAGTTGGGTTGAATCAATAAATTTATTCAACGTGTCCTTCTCCTCGGTCTCACGGTCGTTTTGACAGGTAATTCGCTGAAAACGGAGTTACGGTTCAAAAGTTATGGCCGTTTGAAGTTTTGACGTAAAAGGTCAACTTTTAGTCAAACCGCTAAAACCCTAGGCAAACCACTAATATCTAACTGCTAAACCTGAAGACCAAACTGCTATATCTAAACCGCTAGTATTAAGCCGCTGAATTAGAAGACCAAACCGCTAGTATTAAACCGCTGAATCAGAAGACCGAACCGCTAGTATTCAAACCGCTGAGAGCTAAACCGCTGAAACCCGAACCGCTAAGACTCAAACCGCTGAAGACTAAACCGCTGAATCCTGAACCGCTACGATCTAAACCGCTATATGGTTAAACTGCTGAAAGTCTGAACCGCTAAGACCAGTCAAACCGCTATTACAAAACGACAAACCGCTAGCGACAGAAACTGACCAACCGCTACCGAAAGTGGACAAACCGTCCTTTTCAGTATGTTTTTTCCGTTTCCTAATTTAGTTAGAGTCCAAACCGCTCTGAATAATACAAACCGCTACCAATAATCCTTCACCGAATGTCAAACCGCTACGATGAAAATACTTCCGAAACCCAAACCGCTGCCAAGAAACTCTTCTAATCTTCCACAAACAGACACTAACCAAGTTGTATGTTATTAATGAAGATTTAAAACAGTTCAATGAACACAAAAGTACAAATTTCCAACGCATTTAAACACAAACAAAGATTGAACAAGGGTTTTTCTTGACTAATTTATACGAACTAGAAAGAACCAAAAATCCACCCACGAATCTGAATATGCTCTTACACGAACCTAACCATGGCTCTTGATACCATTTATAGGATCGATACATGTGTTGATTATTGTGATTCAGGTGGTCTTGGATTATGGAAGAACAAGATAGCCGTGGTGGAGTTAGAGAAAGTAGGGAACTTGAGAGAAAACTGGAAATATATTAGATTGTAAGAGTGAGAAGTTCCAACCCTTCCAATGTGTGGGAAGGGGTATATATAGTTACATACTTAAGTGCCCCGAGTGGGCTGTAGAGTGAGCTGACAGTGGGTAAAGACCCGACCCACTCCACAAATACTATAATAACTAAACTAATATTATTTTAACTAAACTAATACTAATAAGCCTACGAGCTACATAAATGCTAAATAGATACTCGGGGTGATCGAGTCTTCACATGAATATTTATATTCCTAACATTACCGATTCTAATGTAAAATGGGGTTGTTTTGTATTTTATAATGGTTGTTATGCTATGTCTAATGTATGCTCTGTTTTTTTTTTTTTTTTTTTTTTTTTTTCATACTCTGATTTTCGTATACATAATGGTTGTTATGCTATGTCTAATTAAGTGTTTTGTGTCTGAGTATTTTTTTTGTTGCATGTTTATGAGTACACTGAGAGGTCTAAATCAATGAGAGCATTAGATGTGCCTAGTTTGTGATTGGCCGGTAATGAGAGTACATAGCAGACTTGTTTATGCTTGGCCACCAATGAGAGGTCCAAATGCAGCCTATTGGAGTACACTGAGATGTCCATTGAGACTACAAATACAGGCTTTTGAACTGTTTGTGAGTATCCTGAGAGGTCCAATGTTTGAGAGTACACTGAGAGGTCCAATTGAGACTTCAATTGCAGCCTAGTTGGCCACCAATGAGACTTGAAATGCAGCCTAGTTTGTATAACATTGCTTCATTGTTTGGGATACCACAAAAGAGGACCAAATATGAGAATACAATGGATTCTTCTGCAATGGTAAACCATCAAAAGGTTTTTCTTTGATTGTGATATAGTTTAACATTTGAATCAATAAAACTGATCTAACAGTTGTTATTTGTAGATGTCATACAAATTTCTTCTGATTCAAGCAGTTCAGAATCAAATGATGGTGCTCTTAACATCCTTCCTGGCCTCCTTGCTTGGTATTATCTAGAGCAACATTCTGATGCAAGTACTGATACTTTGGAAGTGGAACATATCCAAGCCATTGAACCTCCAGAGGAACTCCCATCTCAAGCTCCTATCCTGGCTCTCCCTATGCAGGTTCAAATACTAGTTGAAAAGATACACAAAAAGAAATTTACTCAGGATAATGTCTTGGGAATGCCGTGTAAGAAGAATCCAATAGGTTTTGGAGCACCTTCTAGCAGCCATGGGAAAGGTAAGAGGAAGATGGTTTAGGGGTTTAGGATATACATTAACAGCTATTGTGTTTTGTAAATGGTATTTGGTTCAATTCTGACATTTAATTTGGATACTGATTTTCCCTTATCTATGTACTGTATTATGTTTTAAATATGGGGTAATTCTACAAATAGCCCTGATGCGTGGTTTTGCAACCTTACAACAAGTTTTACCTCTCGAGGGATCTCAAGAGGCTTACAACCCCACAAGGCAGTGTACCTGACCGATGTAGTATAGTGTAGTGGTAAGTACGGGGGATTGATCGTTCTCCACAGGGAATAATGTCGTTAGGATTGAAAAACTACTCTAATTAGGTCTAAGGGTGAGAGAAGATTCTTTTTGTATTTTTATATTTTTTTTTGAAAGCAAGTAAAATCTCGGGTTTGAAGGAGTGGGCGGAATTAGTTGCTAGTCAACTAACCCAAATAACTACAAATGCAAATAAAATAAAATAACTGAAAATGAAAAGGGTTGTGAAACTTATGTGGAGAGAAATGTGTTTACTTAGATTTCCTTACTCCCTAACTATCTTTTACCGGTTGATTAGTGTGTATTAATCGCGTGGATGACGGGTGTATTCCTTAATACCAATCGTGGGGTGGCGTACGTACTTCCCCAACTCTATGAGCTCCTACTTCACTCCTATGTCGAGCCGGCTAGGAAGCTCCTAACATGGGATCACTAGAATTCGCTCATGCATTAAATACAACCATAAAAACCTTAGTACGCATTGGTTCATGTTTCTTAAGACGTTCAAGCAAGTTACCGTATAGGAAGTTAGCCAGTTTTCTTAAGCCTAACATCGATAAACAATCATCCAATACAATTAATAACACACTAATAACCAATAATCAATAGCTAGGTTTCATTAGATCTAAGCAAACACAAGATAAATCTAGCCTAGCATGTTAATCAAAAGACAAGAACAAGATATAATCAAACAACACATAGACATATTGATTGATTAAGTGATAACTTATCTTCAATTAAACATGGGAGATCCAAGGGTATGAAAACCCTTAAAAATGGCAGAAATTCGTCTTAGGGTTTCTCCTCACAAAGTTGCACACTAATGACAAAAAAATTGCAAAACTATATATAGAGTTTAAGGGCTGACGGCGTCACGTTATAGATCTTGACGCCGTCACCTCGCCGTGTCTAGGGTTCCCGGATGGCCTTCCTGACGCCGTCCCTCTTTAGACCTCCAAAATCCGCTCTGGCTTATCAAAGCTTGACGCCGTCCCTCTTTAGCTTAAACCGTGACGACCTTGATCACTTCAAAGGGTGACGCCGTCAGACTTTCCATTGTAAAATTCTCTGGCTTATCATGAGTAATTTTCATATCCACCTTTTTTGCCAAGCCGTGACGCCGTCTGGAACAATCCCTGACGCCGTCAAAGGTACTTTCCAGCATAATTTTGAGACTTTGTCGTTTTCTTCACTTTTATGCTCCAAAAACGTCCAAAATGCTTCCTTTTCCAGATTTCTTCTCCAAAGTACCTAAAATGACAAAAGGAACGATTTAGGGCAATATTTGATCAAATAAATACGATTTAGGGCTTAAATGACCCCCTAAAAGCGGTACACTTTTCGCTTCATCAAATACCCTTACACTTGAGATTTGCTTGTCCTCAAGCAAATGCGCTTTTATTCTAATCAAAATACAAGTTAGGGGTCATTTAATGCTAATATAAAAGTAATTACAACAATTAGTCGTTCCACTTTAATCATAATAAGCACGGAGATTACAAACTAGCACCTCACAAGTAGTGTTTAGATACTCACATCTCTCAGGTGTCATCAAAATAAATCTCATAAATGAAAACGGATAATATCTCTCACTACCTGTCATAGCAAATAGATTACCATAGGCTTGGGAAAGGATCAAAAACCTCCTCCACTAGGCGTAAGCACCTAAGATAAACTATCAAAGAGGGCTTTTAAACGGGTTATAACGTTAGGTGTAGGGATATGATAAACACCAATTTGTTGGATAAAGGATATTTTACTGGTGGCGAGTTAAAGATCTTGATTAATTACATGTACAATATGGCGTTGCTAAGCCAAGACTAGACTCGACTTAAGCTAAAAACAAAATAACAAAAACATAAAATAAACATGAAATGAAACGGGATGGTAGTCCGTATGTTTTTTCTATTTTTCTTTTTCTCATTTTTTTATTTTTTATTTTTCTTGATTTTTTTATTTTTCGATTTTTTTTTTTTTCATACACTCTTGCCCTACCATCCAAAATAATACATCATAGGGGCGTTGCATTCCCCTTACACTTGAACTTTTATATAACTTTACAAATAACTATTCTAATGACTCGAATTAAGATAATTGAAAAACTTGGAGTACTTTTAAAATAATTAGCACATATGGGGGTAATAAACGATGTTCTTCCCCATTACTCCATTACACTAGTACTTTACCCACGAGTCCCAATCGTCCCAAAACAATATGTACAAGGATATGACTCGACTTAGCAACCATGTAATCAATTAGATAATTAACTTGGGTTTTAAACAAATGTTGTCACAATAATGCACTAAAAATGAGTGCATACAAGGTAGGCTAAGGCGATTTGGGTGTACATTTAAGTGGGGTGTAACAAATTCTTCCTTTAATTAAAATGCTTAATGGTCGAAACGAAAAGATAGGCTCTGAGGGGTGTGCTAGGGGTATCGTGTACTAAAAATGAGTACAATGCAAAGGGTGTGGGAGAATTACTTGACCAATGTAGCCAATGTAATTATAACAAAAACACAGGTGTAAAACAATGGGTTAATCCTAATGCCTCTTATCATGTAGTAAATCTAACTACACGAATGTAGTCTCACTTGTGGCCTCGGAATGGTCCTAACGCAAGTTCTAGAATCTAAGTGCTACCGGTACACACATCATAGCATAAATGCTTTTCCTACCAATTCTAGGGGCGAACCTCACATATTTGGGGTGGAAATTTTTTTTTAGTGGTACGGTTTTGTGCTAGTCATATAACTCCTATCCATGAGACGCTCATTAAGATCAAAGTTTCACTCCTAAATGTTGTAAAAAAATTTAAATTTGGCACTAAAATTGCCCTAACAGGTATTTCTCTCAGTTTTATTACACATCTACTATTAAACAAACAAAAATCAAGCGTAATAACATTCTCTAAAGTGTCGTACTTTTACCCCCCCTTACACTTAAGATGAACATTGTCCCCAATGTTCAAATAACAAGATGTAAAAGTAAATAAGGTAAAAGAATGAAATCAAATACTCCCCTGATTCGCTCGGTGGATAAAGAAGTAACATGGTTAGATCTTCTTCCAAGAGAAAGTAGAAGCTCCAAGGCTAATGCATCGCCATAAGCTTGATTCCACATACATTTCCTTGTCCAAAATAACCTGTTGAACCTGAGAAAACAAACACGAAAACCTGCATAACATCGGCGGGATAAATTCTATATATAAGGATATAATGCTTGTGGAATGATTATTTTGCAAATTCCTGGAGATTATAAGTTAGAGATTTAATAAAAACTTTTTATGAAAACAAAACTTTCAAAAATTTCAGAAAATTAAAACCTGACGCCGTCAGGTTGTAAAGCCTGACGCCGTCAGAAATGATCTGACAGAATTCTCATGTTAAGTTTCCGGAAAATTTCTGGAAAAACCTCTACCTTACTTCCTGGAATTCCTGCAAAATATCATTATGACTCGATACAAGCATTTGACTCAAACAAATACTAATATGTATGTTAATTTATTATTATTACGATTCATGTTCATTTGTTCTAATAAACCGATTTGGATTTCCCTTACACTTAACTTTTGCAAAATACCTTTATATGTAGTTAAGACGAAGTTAAAAACAAGATAAAGCATTTTCACAATTTACTTTTGAACATGAATCAATAATAATAAAAATTAAACACACATACGGAAACAAATAAACTCAAACAAACAAATAAATAAACACACAAAGCAAATAAAGCTTGGGTTGCCTCCCAAGAAGCGCTTTTCTTTATTAACGAGTCTTGTAGCTAGACTCAAAGTCACCGTACATTATGTGACTCCATCATTGGTCACGGTTCCTAGGCCATTCTCATTTCCAGTTTTATACTCCGGTCCTAATTTCAAACAATCCTTGTAGAAACCAGATATCCTTCCTATAACATAGTCTACTCCTTTATTTCTATCCTCATCATTCCTATAGTAGACCGCTTGCTTAAGCTCCTTCTCAACATTTGACAAGTGTTGGAATTGTTCCATCTTATATGGCATTTGGTAGTTTACCTCATCGGTCTCATCCTTAAATCTAACTATCCCTAAGGAAGGTTCATAAGTCATTCTAAAGACCTCAACGAATGGTTTTCCAAAAACTACTTGAGTTAAGGATGCATCGACTATTGGGCGGATATCTTCTACAATTACAAAGTCGGTGACATAGGTGAAGTTTCCTACATAAACCGGTAATCCCTTAACTCTTCCCGTGAAGTTACTCATCCAACCCTTGTCAGGGAACATCCTATACCCAAGTTGATTTTTCATTATCAAGTTGTAGTGGGCTCTAGTCATGATGTTTATGGGTGATCTAAGGTCGATGTAAGCTTTCCACACATGCAAATGTCCGATGTTGCATGGTATGTTGAGATTAGAAGGGTCGCCTATTTTTATAATTGGTCTACCTAGGAAGTATTGTGTCTCGGGGTCATCGAATAAGTCTGTATGATATGCGCGCTCTTCCTTAGTGGGTAGCCTATTGAAGTAGTCCTCATCATCATCTACTTCTTCAATCTCACTTTTCCTAACTTCCTTATCAACCTCGACTTTCTTAACCTCATCCATAGGTTCACTATTATCTTCATTCCTATCAATCGGTTTGATAGTGACAATGTTGACGAAGTGGACATGTTTGGATGAAGAGGGGTCTTTTACTTGGGATCCGCTATTTGTGTTCCTAGCGTCCTTATGTGGAGGTGATAGCACTTGGTTATCGAGGGCTTTCAATAAGTTGTCAATTTTATTGGTCATCTCCGTTTGTTGTTGATTGAATTCGGATTCAAACTTAGCTATCCGAGCTTCTTGAGATGCCATAAATTAGGACATTAATCCTTCAAAGTTATTGGTACTACCATAATTGTTGGAAGGATTGTTATTGAAAGTACGGTTCGAGTTGGAACCGCTTGATTGGAAACAATTAGGTGGGTTGGAAGAACTGGTTTGTTGTGCGTTTTGGTTTTGTTTCCACCTAAGGTTCGGGTGTTTTTTCCACGAGCGGTTGTATGAATCACCGTAGGGGTTTGGCTCGGGTTTGAAAGTGTACCACTTGTCTCCCGCTCCGTCGGTACGTGAGGATGCGTAGTCCGCAAAAGCTTGTTCGGGGAGTTCCATGCAATCACGAGTGTCGTGGGGACCACTACATAATTCACATGAAGAAGTGATTTTGTTCACTTGGCTTGAAGGTTTAGGAGCCTCGTAGGATTTCATAAGAAACTTGACTTGGTCTTCAAGTTCTATGATCCTACGGTCGGAAGTGCTTGAATTGTTCGAAGGCAAAGATATTGCCTTGACCGTTTTATTCAAATCACGGGGATCACTCCAACTTTCGTTGTCATAAAGAGCAAGATCTTCTAGGAGAGCCCATGATTGTTCCGCACTTAGATCAAGTAGCTTACCACCGGCCGATTGGTCAATGATTTGCCTTGTGGAGAGATTGATATGGTCATAGAAGATTTGGACTTGGAGCCAAAGTTCTATGCCATGGTGAGGGACTTTTTGGAGTAAGTCCTTGAATCGAGTCTATGCCTCGTAGAGGGTTTTGCCTTGATGTTGTTGGAACATCAAGATATCATTCCTTAGCTTGGTATTTCTTCCCGGTGGGAAAAACTGAGCAAGGAAACGAGTGGTGAGATCATCCCAAGAGGTGATGGATCCTGCGGGTAGACGCTCTAGCCATTGACTAGCTTGGTCCCGCAGAGAGAATTGAAAGAGACGCAGTCGGGTCGTCTCTCGAGTGGCAACATCAAGGTCTATAGAATCAACAATTTTGAGAAAGTCCTTGAGATGTTGATTAGGATCTTCAGAACGAAGTCCATGGAATGCGCATCCGCTTTGCACCAACCGGATGGTGTCGGATCGCAAGGGAGTGACATTGGCTCCTTGAGTGAGCTCAATGGTGTTTCGATAGCCATGGTGGCTAGGACAGGAGTAGTCTCCTAAGGTACGGGCTCTAGGAGGCGGTGGTGGTTGTTGTGGTGGTGGGTTATTGGGATCAAGGATATTACCATCTTCCATGATGTCGGATGGTAATGGTTACGAACACAGAAACGAAGAAAAAAGATAGACTAAAGAAAACCTAGAAAAAGAAAATAAAAATCTCACTAGAAAGGAATCTAGTGAGTAGACCTAATAAAATAAAAATTCAACCTAAACAATAACTATTCCCCGGCAACGGCGCCAAAAACTTGATGCGTGGTTTTGCAACCTTACAACAGGTTTTACCTCTCGAGGGATCTCAAGAGGTTTACAACCCCACCAGGCAGTGTACCTGACCGATGTAGTATAGTGTAGTGGTAAGTACGGGGGATTGATCGTTCTCCACAGGGAATAATGTTGTTAGGATTCAAAAACTACTCTAATTAGGTCTAAGGGTGAGAGAAGATTCTTTTTGTATTTTTATATTTTTTTATGAAAGCAAGTAAAATCTCGAGTTTGAAGGAGTGGGCGGAATTAGTTGCTAGTCAACTAACCCAAATAACTACAAATGCAAATAAAATAAAATAACTGAAAATGAAAAGGGTTGTGAAACTTATGTGGAGAGAAATGTGTTTACTTAGATTTCCTTACTCCCTAACTATCTTTTACCGGTTGATTAGTGTGTATTAATCGCGTGGATGACGGGTGTATTCCTTAATACCAATCGTGGGGTGGCGTACGTACTTCCCCAACTCTATGAGCTCCTACTTCACTCCTATGTCGAGCCGGCTAGGAAGCTCCTAACATGGGATCACTAGAATTCGCTCATGCATTAAATACAACCATAAAAACCTTAGTACGCATTGGTTCATGTTTCTTAAGACGTTCAAGCAAGTTACCGTATAGGAAGTTAGCCAGTTTTCTTAAGCCTAACATCGATAAACAATCATCCAATACAATTAATAACACACTAATAACCAATAATCAATAGCTAGGTTTCATTAGATCTAAGCAAACACAAGATAAATCTAGCCTAGCATGTTAATCAAAAGACAAGAACAAGATATAATCAAACAACACATAGACATATTGATTGATTAAGTGATAACTTATCTTCAATTAAACATGGGAGATCCAAGGGTATGAAAACCCTTAAAAATGGCAGAAATTCGTCTTAGGGTTTCTCTTCACAAAGTTGCACACTAATGACAAAAAAATTGCAAAACTATATATATAGAGTTTAAGGGCTGACGGCGTCACGTTATAGATCTTGACGCCGTCACCTCGCCGTGTCTAGGGTTCCCGGATGGCCTTCCTGACGCCGTCCCTCTTTAGACCTCCAAAATCCGCTCTGGCTTATCAAAGCTTGACGCCGTCCCTCTTTAGCTTAAACCGTGACGACCTTGATCACTTCAAAGGGTGACGCCGTCAGACTTTCCATTGTAAAATTCTCTGGCTTATCATGAGTAATTTTCATATCCACCTTTTTTGCCAAGCCGTGACGCCGTCTGGAACAATCCCTGACGCCGTCAAAGGTACTTTCCAGCATAATTTTGAGACTTTGTCATTTTCTTCACTTTTATGCTCCAAAAACGTCCAAAATGCTTCCTTTTCCAGATTTCTTCTCCAAAGTACCTAAAATGACAAAAGGAACGATTTAGGGCAATATTTGATCAAATAAATACGATTTAGGGCTTAAATGACCCCCTAAAAGCGGTACACTTTTCGCTTCATCAAGCCCGGTCTAGTAAAGTGTTGGGCTTTTTTGGCCCCAAAAGAGTCGCTTTCCCAAAATAGCCCAACACTTTAAGCGACTAAATCTGGGTGTGACATGTGGCGGAAAAAAGTCGCTTAAGCGACTTTTTGTAAATTAAGCGACTTTCGATTAAGCCCAGCAGTAGAAACAGATGCACTAGCAGTAGATTGAAAAAAAGGTCGCTTAAGCGACTTTTTTTGAATTAAGCGACTTTTTTCCGCCACATGTCACTCCCAGATTCAGTCGCTTAAGGTGTTGGGCTATTATGGGAAAGCGACTTTTTTGGGGCCAAAAAAGCCCAACACTTGAGCGACCGGGCTATGTCTATATTTACCCCTTTCAATATTCCCCTTTCTGTATTCCCCAGCAACTTGTTGGTTTTGGTTTTCGATATATGAATAAAAAGTCTTCAATGTTCAATAAAAAATGGTAGCAATTTGTGTTTTGTAAATGTAATTATTAAGGGTACAATAACTGGTAATTATGTAAGTATTTTGGTTTGTTAAATGGTATCAAATTGTGTACTTGATGTGATGGTTGCACAGTTATATGGTACATCTGCGATTAAGATAATGATATATAACATTTGGAGCAAAAATTTTGATTTATTCAAGTTTATGCTTTAATTAACAGGTTCAAAAGGTAAAAATTTTGAATAATTCAATTGTTAATTTCAAATTAGAACTTGGAGCCAAAATTTTGATCCAAAAATTTTAAATCACCCAATTACAAGCAGTTACCAAGAATAACGATTCATATTCTTAATATACCCTCTTTTCTCTCCTAAAAAAAATACTGCAAAGAAAACACAAAAATAAATCTTCTATCACCAATACTCTCCAAGCCATAATCATTTTCTTTTACCCATTGTTGCTCAAGAGTCATGGAAATTGAACCCATTGTTGATAATCATCTTTTGCTTCCTGCTGATAATGAACATGATAATAACAACTTAGAATATGAATCCGGAAAGTATTCTGATGATGAAGAGCTAGATGCACCTGGAACCAACCAACCAGATAGGATACTAGCAAAGAGGGGCATAACCAGGCTAAAAATGTTTCGCCTGCGATATGGCCAACCTGGTGGAATAAAGTTCAAGGTAACCTTCGATGCATTGAATAGGGTATCAGGGGAACACAGAGCACTGTTTTTAAGTTTCTTAGGAGGACTGGTTCGTGAGCAAATAGGTTTGAAGATTCTTTCCTGGAAGAAGGTGAATAAAGAATCAAGAGATAAACTATGGGCTGAAATCACGGTACATATATACTATTTTGTAACCCAGTACTACATAAGTTTATCTATGCAGTTACATTATGTGCAACTAATTAACAACATTGTATTAATCTTTGCAGTGATATTTTGATGTTGACGTGACATTAAGAAAATTGATAATGACTCGTCTTGGTCAACTGCTAAGGAATTTCAGAATGAAGCCCAGAGAAAAATACATTTTGGCCAACCTAAATACACCTTCGAAACTGAATGAGGTCCCGGCCAAGTATAGTGCATTTGTGACATCAGAAGACTGGGTCGAGTTTGTAAACTACACGACCACCGGTGCATTCAAGGTTTTAATTAGTCATCTTTATTTAAGTCTATATGTCATTTCATAATTTTCAGTTTGCAGCATTACCACATCTAAACGCCTTATGATTTTGTGCTTTTAGGAGAAATCTGATAAAGCTAAGATGGCGCGTTCCAAAAATATTTATCAGCATAAAATGGGACGAGGTCGATATGTTTATGTCAAAGAGAAAATGGTAAGATTACATAATGTTTGTTTTACAAATTGAGAGATGATCAGTATGAGAAATGAATCTGTTTACATTGCACAATTTGCACATTTGCATTTAATACCCTCATATTTTCGATTATCTTGGTTTAACTGTACATGTGTATGCATCCTCATATTTTCGTTTATCTTGGTTTAACTTTACATGTGTATGCATTTGATGTTTATTAGATAGAAAATAAAGAGATTGCAGCAGATGAAGAACTCCCGCGTGATGTAATATGGTTGAAAGGAAGGGTAAACAAAGACGGCGAATATCCAGATGATGAGATTAGATCAGTGGGAGATAAACTTGTAAGTTTGACTGCAAATTCTATTATTATGCTTATATACCAGCAGCATTAACTGTGTACTAGCAGTAGTAACTTGTATACCAGCAGTATTAACTGCGTACTAACAGCAGTAACTGTGTACTAGTAGTAGTAAACACTTTGCATATTTTTCATTGAAGTTCATGAGCAGCACTAACTCCAGTTGAGCAGCATTGACACAAATATGAGCAGCAGTTACTCTAACAGCATCAAGAAGACTTTTAATCCCAACATTTCCTATATTTTTTATGCAGAAAGAAGCTGATGACCAGATCAAGGAAGGAACCTTGAGTCTTGATAATGGCACTGATGCCATGACAGTTGTGTTTGGTAAGGAAAAGGGCGGTTTTGCAAGAGGAGTGGGAAGTGGAGTTACATACAAGAAGTATTTTGGTCTTCCTCGAAGAAAACAAGAAACCGATGAAAGACTTGAGTTACTTCAAACTCAACTTGATAATGGGAGACGCGAGCGTCAAGAAAAAGATTTATTGGTTAAGAAATTGTCCACCGAGATGACCGAAAAAGATGTGATGGTCAAGACATTGTCCAATGAGATGAAAGAAACAAAAGGAATGCTTACTCTACTGATGGCACAGTTGAGTCAACAAGGGGTGTATGTAAATTTGTCATCTCAATTGCCAGTAGCCTCAGATGTAAGCCATTTTTTATGTTGTTAACAATTTCATTTTCTAATGCTAACACCACTGATGCTAATGATAGCAGGCATTGAACATAAACTGATGAGTCAATGAATTTCTTAAATTATATTGCAGGTGACTCCAATGGCCATTGACAATATAGATAGCAGCGCTAATGAGGTGGACGGCACTCAACCAAGTGATGTTGTAAGTGCTAAAGATGCGAGAATTCAGGAGAAGTCTAATGGCCTTGTAACATCGAAAAAGGTAACGAAAACAATGGTAAGTAATAAAGCATCCCCCTTTGATTTTTGAATTTTACATCATGACTAATGTACCGTGTTTTATATATACGTATAGGAACCTGCTAAAACTGTCAGACCTAACAAAACACCTAAGTCACGACGAAACAGGTCTACAGATTCCCAATCGCAAGGAAATGTGTCTCCAACCCAAGGAGTACCAACAGTATGTATTTCAACATGTTTCTTGTTATTCTTTTTTTTTTAAATAATGTAACGTGTTTTATATATACATACAGGAACCTGCTAAAACTGTCGGACCTAAGAAAAAGCCTAAGTCACAAAAAAACGGGTCTCCAAATTCCCAATCACAACAAAATGTGTCTCCAACACAAGCACTACTAACAGTATGTATTTCAACATGTTTCTTGTTATTCTTTTGTTTAAATAATTTCTGATATACACATACAAAAATTCTTTTTTGTTAGACATTTAAGTGCAAACTGTGGCACTTAAAGAAACAAAATATCATTGCTTTGGGTACCGTATACAAGTCTCATGAAAAGCAAATGTTGCATAACCAACCACTCCCAAATGATTGCTACAGAGTGTCAATTGATTCATCGTTAGTGGATGCAGCATGCATACCAGACGTAGCAAATAATGGGTTTAAAACAGTTAAGGCAGCCGTAGGTGGTTTCGTTGCATGGCCAAAGGATCAAGTTATTATTGAAGAGGAGGTACATACATGTGTTTTTTCAACCTACATATATATAATTCTTCATATTTAATTCAATGTTTGATACAAGCGTCTTTTGTTTACTACAGGTTACACCAACAAACCCTGTGACTAAATGTGGACCAACAGTACCATCGAAGCGCAAATATGTATCTATTAAAGACATAAAGCAACTGCAAGCTAAGCTGGGGAAGAGTCAAAAGTCTTTAAATTATGGTACTTGAGAATTTGATTATGTACGACATTACAATTGTATATTCTGTTCAGTTATATACATTTGAGTTTAATTCAATTTGAAATTTCTTTTTGTTTTTAATTCTGTTTTATATATATAGATACTCATTCCAGCAGCTCTAGCATAGTACTAGTAGTAGTAACTCTACTTCAGCAGGACTAACTTAGTACTAGCAGTAGCAACTCTGCTCCAACAGTACTAACTTAGTAATAGCAGTAGTAACCCTGTGACTGAAAGATGCACTCACATAATATGGTTACGCTTATCAACATTATTGGTCACTCATTGTTTAATTCGATGTGTGACTAAATATTACAAAATGCCACACAAACTAAAAATTCATGTGACCATTGGATGAACAATAGTCAAGCAAAATACACATTTCTTCACTTTAAACAACATATGGTCACACTTATTAACACTTCTGGCCACTTTATGCTTAATTGTATGTGACTAAATACCCAAAACAAACATGCTTTATGTGACTAAATATTACAAAAGGCCACACAAACATAAAATTCAAGTGGCCAATGGATGATCAATAGTCACACAAAATACATATTTCTTCACTTTAAATAGCATATAGTCACACTTATTAACACTTTTGGCCACTTTTTGCTTAATTGTATGTGACTAAATACCCAAAACAAACATGCTTTGTGTGACTAAATATTACAAAAGGCCACACAAACATAAAATTCAAGTGGCCTTTGGATGAACAATAGTCACACAAAATACACATTTCTTTACTTTAAACAGCATATGGTCACACTTATTAACACTTTTGGCCATTGTCTGCATTTTTGCATGTGACTAAATACCCAAAACAAACATGATTTGTGTGACTAAATATTACAAAAGGCCACACAAACATAACATTCATGTGGCCATTGGATGATCAATAGTCACAGAAAATACACATTTCTTCACTTTAAACAGCATATGGTCACACTTATTAACACTTTTGGCCACTTTTTGCTTAATTGTATGTGACTAAATACCCAAAACAAACATGCTTTGTGTGACTAAATATTACAAAAGGCCACACAAACATAAAATTCAAGTGGCCATTAGAGGAACAATAGTCACACAAAATACACATTTCTTCACTTTAAACATCATATGGTCACACTTATTAACACTTTTGGCCACTGTTTTTTAAATTGTACGTGACTAACTCCAAAAAAACAACACACGTTGTGTGACTAAATCATCACAAACGTTACATTTATTATATATTCATGTGGCCATAGGACGGGAAATAGTCACACAAAATACACATTTACTTGAATAAATCATCTCAAATGTCACATATATTATATATTTATGTGGCCAAAGGACGAACAATAGTTACTCTAAAAACACATTTGTGTGACTATAAAGTCTTTACGGTCACTGATACTGATTAATCCAACAAAACTTGTGCCTAATTTGTCACACATATTCAGGTTTTTGTCACTCTTTTTCAATGAAAACGACTACAAACTAAAAAACGTCACCATATGCCACCTACGATGGCGCGACCTTTGGTGACACACACCAAAAAAAAACGTGTGTGACTATATGTATATCATCACACATTTTTGGTGTGACGAAATCCCATATCTGTACCAATGCCTTTACCCTTTCCCTGTGGTGGTTGTTGTGATTGTGTTGTTGTTGATGTAGGTGTTGGTTCTTTGATTACAAGTCCTTTGGTTGGTGGTTTTGAACTCTTCTTTGGTGTTGTGCTCTTCAAAGCAGTAAGAGCTTGAGCTAATGTGAGTTCATCTTCAGTTATTTCTGCAGCAGTAGTAACTTCTGGCTCAGCAGCATTAATTTTCTCACTAGTAACATTAAGTTCAGCAGCATCAACCATCAGTTTCGTAACTTTCACAACCTTTTCAACATCCAACCCAGCAGTACTAACAGACTTAGCAGCATCAACATTCTCTTCAACCGCTAATTTAGCACCAGTATCAACCTTTACATCCACGTGCTCATCAACCTCAAAATAATTACCCTCGTCAACTAACTGCTCATTAACCATCTCATTATCCTCCCATGAAGCCTTGCCTTCATTCCTCCTCTGTTTGGGAGCATCCTCCCCCAAACTCTATCCAGCTTCACTTGAGGACTTAACCCTGAAAGTAGTTCCCACCTTGTGCAATCTCTTAAGCCCAGAAGTCTTTACCCTTCTACCCTTTTCCAGCTTCTTGACCCTCTTCCTCAAACTAATGATCTCCAATTGCTATAAGGAAGTGGTATCTTGTAAAGTAAGGACTTGTTGTTGTAAAGTGGTACATAATTTTGTCAATTCAGTAATTTTAAGTTTTAGACTACCCTCATCACTTTGGAGTGTGTTACCTCTCCCGAGTGGTGAATCATAGGGTGTGTTAGACACAGTCTCAGCCCTAGGTTTAGCACTTGTTCCCCCTTGGTTTCTTGGCATCTGGGGATTCCATCATCTGAATCAGTTCCATGGGAACTTGATTCAATAGATGCTGCCTTGGATTGGGTCTTACTTATTGTTGGGAATTAAACTAACAGTTAATACTGCCAGGTTCAAGGTTTCAACTGGTTCAAGTTAGAACTAGCAGTACTAACTGAGTTAGTACTGTCAGTACAAATAGTTTGTACTGCTTATGTAATGAAGACCAAGATGAAGATTCGTGTGGATAAATATAGAATAGATTTGGTGTATATCTTCTTAATATAGATTGATACGAATAGTGTAGTTTACTTTTATAGGACTCCTTGTGCTCTAAAAGGAGATCCTAGGTTAGGTTTTGATATATTGTTGTTTAGGATTCAAGGTTTTGTAACCCTAGTGATAAGCTAAGATCACTCGTATTATTCTCAATAATATTGAATCTTTTGGTGTTAACCATTGTCTTCATTGTTCATACACATACATTACCGTTCCATCACTCAAACAAATATTCTTCTAAGTATAATCAAGTAGATTCCGCATACTTGGTAATATTAACTCATAGTATCATATACACATTAACAGGACTAACATCCTAAGTGTATCAAAATCCTCTCAAGTGGTATCAGAGACAGGTTGATACTATTGAATTTTAGAAGAAGCAATGGACATGGAGACTACTCAGACTAATGTGGCTGCAAAGTTACCTATGCTTAAGCAGAATGAGTTTGACATGTGGAGGCTACGTATTGAACAATACTTCCAAGTGCAGGACTATGCACTTTGGGAAATCATTGAAGAGGGGAACTCCTTTAAGCCTACAACCACAAAATCAACTGTAGATGGTAAGGTTTAGACTATTGTACAGACAAAGCCAGTGACTGCAGAGGAGAAGATTCAGATGAAGAATGACCTCAAGGCAAAGATGTTAGGAATATGAATATTCAGATGAAGGCTCGGTCACCCCAAGCATCTATTTAGCATCTACATAGCTCGTAGGCTTATTTATATTAGCTTAGCAATATTAGTATTAGTATTATTAGTTTAGTCGTATTTATATTTGTGGGGTGGGTCGGGGCTTTCCTCACTGTCAGCTCACTCCACAGCCCAATAGGGGCATAAATATTAGTAACTATATAAAGCCCTTCCCTCACAAGGGAAGGGTTGGAACTCTTGTCACTTCACACACTTCAATCTAATTTTACAAGTTTTCCCTTATCCTTCTCTCTAACTTCATCTCTCTAACTCCACCATGGGTTTCTTGATCTTTCAAGATCCAAGGCCACCCGAATCATCCACACAATCAAGATGTTTAGATCTCACAATTGGTATCAAGAGCCATGGTTAGGTTCGATTGATTGTGTGCTTGGATTCGTGGTTCGTGGTTCACTTTCTCGGGTGCACTGTGTTCGAAGTATGTTTGTTTGGCTCAAATGATGTCTCATGTATTTTTTGTCTATTCGAACAGTTGCTTGGCCATATTATTCTCGTTTTTTTTTTTGTTCTGGTCAAACATTACATCAAGAATGTTGGCTTTTGTAATGTTGGTTTTTGTGTTTGGGTTCGAACAGCTCTTGGGCCTACATGTCCATTTGTGTCACTTGTTATGTTTGCTATGTACTTGTTTGATTTCTGGCTCGTATGAAACGTTCATGGTTGTTGCTTGGGATGTTCTTGGTAGCGTTTTGAGTATTCTTGTGACTAGTTTGGCATGTATCCATAAAAGGCAATAGGACAAGATTGTGAGAGTGACGGGTGGTCCTAAACTTGTTGCGACTTGTGTTGTATTATGTTGCATTTTATATTGGTTATTGAATGAAAAAGTTGAGTAGCGATTTGTACACATTATTGGTGATGGTTTGGCTGTTTTCCAGAAATGGAAAAAGTGACAGAAGTGACAGTGACAACTCTGTCAGTTGCGTTTTGTGTTTTGCAAGCATGCGACTTTTGTGTTTTGCAAGCACTTGCGTTTTGTGTTGTGCAAGCATGCGACTTGTGTGTTTTGCAAGCACTTGCGTTTTGTGTTTTGCAAGCATGCGACTTGTATCTTAGCTACTGGGTGTGCTAATTTTTCTGAGTTGCAGTTTCACAACCTTATGTGTATAACAAAAGTTGTGATTTGATCATATGCATAGTTGCGGTTTGTTCATGATTCATTAGTTTCATCTCTACAAATCCACAACAACAACAGAGAGAGATGCAATCTCACGATGAACGCTTATTAATCCAAATTCATACAAACAACTCAACAAACACAAACAACAACATCAGTAACTACTGCTGAGCCAACAACAACATGAAGTCAAAAACAAATCCCAACTTGATCCAAAACAAAAAGTCATTCGATTATCAACAACAAAACTATGCTCGAATCATTTTACAACAACAGTCAAAAGAACCAAACATTCACATCCCATTTCACAAAAGCAACTGATTCAAAATGATGTATAACATTTGACCTACCTGAGACCCTCTTCATAAGATCTTGAAGCCGTATACGTCTTCAAACATGAACAAGAATCAAATGATGCGTGTTAAATAGATTCTTTCATTGATAGAAACAATGAGGATTCCTGTTCGTTTGTGTTCACGGTTTATATATGATCATGGACTGATGAAATGAGACGAGTTTGTCTTGTAGAAGGTGACTTGATGAACTTAGATCTTGATTTGAGTTGTTGGAAGAAAGAGGGTTAATGGGGGCGGATGTTTTATGGGATAAGTGATTAGGGTTGAGTGGTTGCAAATATTTTGGGTTATTGTGTGTAACAGTGTTATTAATACCCGATGATTATGTTAAAATATTATACTTGGATCGGATCCTAAGGTTCTTTGGGCTGGGATGAGTCCAACTTTCTTTTTGTTGGGCCGGGTCTTAATAACAAGCGGACTGGATTGAGTTTGAAGCATGACCTGTATTCCTAAATATTTGTTATGTGTGTCATTTATATGGCATAAGATTGGTGGGCCATTTATTTTGTTTGGCTATTGGATTATAAAGGGATGTTGGGTTATAGAAGGTGAATCCGAGTGCTGGTGCAAAGGCTGAAATATGATATCAAATTTGTTATTCAAATCATTTTGAATATCAATTTTTGGTATATTTATTTTGCGAAAAAGAGTGGTATGGTTGGATCTACAAAATTTCACGAGGATACACACGTCACAGCTTACATTTGGGTATATGAAAGTCAACGTGATTACTGAGTGGTGAATTTGGCAGCATTGTCCTATTGGAGCCTACGATTAGAGTGAGTCTGCAATTTGATCTTTGCGATTTGAGTTATAGTTGACAAATTGTGAATTGGTTAATTGCGAATTGACAAGTTGCTATTTGAAATTGTTGTGACTTGACTGATTGCGGCTTGACCAGTTGCTATTTGACGTTGCGAGTTGACACTTGCGATTTGACTTATAGCGATTTGGTTGATTGCGATTTGACTATTTGCGATTAGACAAACTGCGACTTGACCTGTTGCGATTTAATCAAATTGAGATTTGACTTCTGTGACTTGAATTTCGAAGATTGGTATTGCAATTCACTCTTGGGTATTCTGGTAGATTTCACGGTTTCTCTTGTAGGTTTTAGAAAATCCCGCGAAAGAATCGATTTCTCGGTTTTAATCTCAAGAGTAGTAAAATCCCGTCAAATCAATTTTGGACAAGTAGGTGGGACGTGGACTTTGACATAATAAAACATACTGGGTTTGACTATCTTTTCGGGATTAGTTTGTGCTACGAGATCGGCAGGAATTGGGAAGTTATGGTAACTTGGTTGGTTTGTTAATTCACGGGTTGGTGTACTTAGTGTCTCAAACATCTCGGGGTGGATGGATGCACGATGTTTGATGACCCTTGCTCGAGCGTATTTAGGGTGATTAGACTTGGATGTTCAAGAAGTGGATATATACAATAAAGGATTGAAGGTTGGGTATATATCACTACCTATATTTAAAGGAGTTGCGTTGTTGTGCTCAATATAGGTTCTAAATCACAAATTTAGTGCAAGTATAAGTCGCGGACTTGTCCTTTCTCAAGCTTCATCAAGTGATTGTTGTTTCTCAAGCTTCTAATGGGATTGTAGTACAAGATCTTCTCAAGAGGTGGTCAGACTTAAAGACAGGAGGTGATGTGGTTAGAGATGTGTTTTAACCGTTTGCTCACTCTTAAGTTATACACATTTCATCAAGCGATTTTGGCATATTATGAGCTTCAGTGACTTTGTTAATCTACTAAACCGTTGATGAGGAGCCAAGCAAGGGGTTACTACAAGAGAGTCTTAATCACCATCGTCTTTTCAGTAATTTTATTTGTCTCTTTACATGTATTGTGCTTGACAAATTCTCAAACATCACGGACTCTCAGCTTTGGCAAAAAGGTCATTTCATGCCCTTTTTGAGGGGGAGAATTAGCGCGAGTTTCCTAGCGGTTCCGTCTTCAGCGATGTGAATGTTAGCGGTTCCGGTTACAGCGGGTCAGATCGTATCGGTTCAGTCTCCAGCGGTTTGAATCTTAGCAGTTCCGGTTTCAGCGGGTCAGATCGTAGCGATTCAGGATTCAGTGGTTCAGTCTCCAGAAGTTTGAATGGTGGTTCCAGTTTTAGTGGTTTAGCTTTAAGTGGTTTGGGTCTTAGCAAATTGCCTAAGATTTCATCAACTTGATACTTACTGTTGTGCAGTTTGTTCTTGAAGTTACTTCTCGGTTAAATCTTAAGAACTGTAAAATCCTGTACACAGTACGACAACTATTCCATGCACTGCACCGATATCATCCAAGCAGCTGGGTCAGACAGCTATGTTTGTTTGGACTGACTATGAGTCATGGGCACAGCTAAGAATTAGCGCATATTTCTTCTCCCTACGACTATTCAACCGCAAAAAATGATCACGAAGTTAATTTGGTATTCCTTGCTTGAGAGTGAAGTTGGATTTCACGAAAGAGTCCACCTATTTTATCTTGAAATCGGGGATGGTTGGATGCATGATTTCAATGATAACTTGCTTGTGCTTAAGATGCAAGTTGAAGACTTGGGTTATCTAGTTTCCAGAAGTCGGGGTGGATGGTTGAAGACCTGGTTAACTATCACTTAAAGGAGATACATTGTAGTACTCAGTGTCACACGTAGAAGACGTTGTGGATAATCGCAAGAGGTGATGAAAGTCTCATACTTTGTCAGGATAACATTACGTACTTAGAGACTTAACACCGTTCTTCCAACAACAATGCAAGCTTAGGTAACAAATTTGAGTAATTCTACTTCATTAGCAATATGGGTATATCGTGTTTCCTTCATCAAGTGGTCACAACTAGTTGTTTGTGTACGAGGTTGGTTAGTTGGACAAAGGTTTTAAAAGTTGTGATGTGATCTGCAATTCTCACGAGATATTCTTAACCCAAGCTGAAGTTCACCAAAATCAAATCAGGTATGCCACATTCAATCTGCTACTGTCTCACGGTTTCTTCTTGGTTTTGTAAAATCTCGTGAAAGAACTTATTTCTCGGTTTAAATCATAGATTTGTAAAATCCCATGATGATGGGCTATGCATTCTTGACCATGATCGGGTTAAAACCATTATCAAAGATCAGCTAAAACATCACAAATGGCTGGATCGGGGCAATTAATCGACAAGATGTGACTACGGCGTTAGATCAGTATTATTTATTTGAGGCTGAAGTGAAATTTCATGGGTGCGTGTACTTAGTATCTGAAGATATCAGGGAGGTTGGATGAAGATTCTTCGAGATCCTTGTTCGAGCTTTCAACATTTACAATGACGAGGACTTGGGTATCTAGTTATTTTCTCTTTCTCTCTTTTACAAAATAACTATCACTTTAAGGAGTCACGTTGTAGTGCTCAGTGTCACACGAAGTTGTGGATATCCAAGAGGTGATGTACGTCTTATACTTGATGGTTGGTTGGTTGAAGAGTATAGAGTACTTAGGGATTCGATGTTGCACGAAGTCTCTGCACCGGTCTTTGTCTCGCATTAGTACAAGTTTAAGTCACAAGTTCGGGTTATGTTACTTCAGGCTCAAGTTCATCATATTGGGTTTTTCTCCATCAGTGGTCACGACTTCAAGCCGACAAAATGATAATGGGGTTGGTAACGAGTTAGATGAGAGAAGTAGTAAAGAGAGAGATAATGACGTCTGTACACATCAGTGCAGGCCTCGCTCTTCATCATAATGACGTCTGTACACATCAGTGCAGGCCTCGCTCTTCAACATTATGACGTCTGAACACATCAGTTCGGGCCTCGTTCTTCATCGTTATGACGTCTGTACACTTCAGTGCAGGCCTCGTTCTTCAAAGAAAAGAAAAGTGTACGCTTGAGTGCACTTTATCTTCAAAAGAAGAGGAATCTTCTTATTTATGGCCATTCTCATCAACAAGTTTCATGCTCTTTCCGTGCTTATTCAGTCTTCAAGTGGATCGGCGCATGTTGGAGTATATTTTTATTCACGTATTCAACCAAAAATTGCAGTTGACAGGCATATGCAATTTTTGAGGGGGGAAAAGGGTGAATAAACAACATGTTAGTCTTGAAGAACCATCAAGTGAAGCTACTTACCGTTGATGGTACTTATATTCACACTTTCAATCATCAAAAATTGCAGTTGGCAGGCGTATGCAATTTTTGAGGGGGGGAAAGGGTGAATATTATTCTACATGTTGATTGATGATTGAGAATTGGTCATACGACTCCTGAATACGTCAGTTCAGGAGTCGTGCAAACCATGGTTCTTCAACACTACATCTTCTTCCTCTATCAAGGTGTTGAAGAACATGGTCATGGAATGCTAATCGACGTCGTCTCACGGGCTGGTTCAATCAGCAACAAAGGGTTTCTAGTCAATGCTTCATGTACACGTCATTACGCTGCATGTACACATCATGATGATGATTCCGATTAATCGTAACCACCAGGGGAGAGAAATGTGTACACCAAGGACGCACAACAGGTTCACGTGATCGGGCTTTATACTGCTTCTTAAGTTGAAGTTATTCCGGTATTGATAACCGCAGAGATGATCAGTGGTTCAACTTGTTACCTTGGTATTATCGTTTCGCATGTGTACGCTGCGGGCTGATGGGTTATATGTAAGGTTACTGGAAGGAATTTGGTGAGATGAAGATGGTTGGTATTCTGTTCCTCCATATTGGGCAATCTTGAAGAAGGTCGAGTCTACAGTCTTCTCTACATTCTCCGCTATGTGTTAGAAGACTAAAGACGGCATGCATTCGGTTATCAAAAGACTTCTTCATATTATGGGTGTTCATCCAAATTCTTCCTTCTATTATGGGTGTTCATCAGAAAGGTTGTCAGATTGGGGGAGAGCACTAATTAGGGGAGAGTGAAAAGCCTGAATTAATCCCTGGTTAAATGTGCTCACATTGCTCTTCAGCAAGTAAAGTGATGGCAGCGGAAAAGATCCAAGAAGCTGAGGAGTAATGGTTTTTCTTTCGTATCCTTGTATATATTTTGCTTCATTTATTTTTGTGAATATCTTATTCCATTGTGTAAATAGATATATAGAAAACCTGCTAATTGTAAATAGAGAAACGTAAAACCAGAAAATCCATAAAAAAAAATAGAAAATACCAAAAATAGTTTCACCTAGGCATGTCTTCTGTTTATCGATAACATTTACGGACTTAGAAATGTCATTCAATAATGGCACGGGTCTTTAAATGAAGCTCGAGCAGAAGTTAAAATGGATGGTTAAAACATGTCTAAATGGCTTGCTATTACTTTAGATAGCAACCCGCGCTTCAAAATGGGGAAAGCACGTCGCCAAAAAGACAGCTGTTCCTCCAACTGGGTGATGTTCACCTGGGCATGGATTACTTTATATCCATGTTTCTTCGATCTGATGTACGTTTCAGTGCATCAATTCTTGAAAAGGAAGAGAAATCTTCTTTGTATGCAAATAGTTTTCATTCCATGATTCTTCTGAAAATTATTTGTAAGACACTTGGTGATTACGTGTTGCTTGAAATTCTTGTATACTTGGATTATGCATAAAATTTGTCACTCAATCAACAACTACAAATCTTTAACTAGGTCATTGATTGAGGGGGAGAGTGAATTCAAATTTTATATCATCAAACGGGTTTCTTGATAAATTCATAACTCTTTGAAAAGGTTTTGTAGTTAATGGGGTATTAGTTGAAGAGGAGATTGCTAAAATTTATATCAAATGGCCAAATGTGTTAATTGCTAGAAAGTTTAGGACATTATGTGCAATGTGCTTATAATTTCCTAGCTTTATATATCTAGAAGGTTCATTTGTGTTACATTGGAATCCTCGTTCAATCCCCAAATACTTTAAAACTCAAAATCTAAAAGAAGTTAGAAAACCCATCGTGTTTGATGTTCTTGAATACTCCACTGACATTTGTATGATCTGAATGAATGAGTTTCAAATGTTATCTGACTTCTGTTAGTCGATTGCTGCTTAATTGTTGTTGAAATAGTGCATATGTTCTCAGGATATCCTTAGGTATATATCTATCGTGTTAGAATCTTGGTCTTAAGATCCTGAATTGAATGATGAAATATGAGTGAATTGCCATGTTCATGATTGTTGATTGCTCTTCATGCCAGATAGTAGTTTGACGTATTTCCTGACTGTGGTTTGATTAAATGAATTTGGTATTATAATGTGGCAAGCTGCTGAAGGGTAGCTATTAAGGAATAGTGTGTCTGTATGTATGTATATCTGTGTTGATATTCTTATGCAGATTCCATAGCCAAAATGAATGTGCCAGTTCCCATTCTAACCATTTTATCAGACGTTCAAACTCTATTGATTGGCTCGGAATTCACCACAACAACAACGTCGGCAACAACAACAACATTGTCTTCACCTCCACCACCATCATTTCAACAAAGCAGTACTTACTCGGATCTCGTCAAGTGGGGATCGACAATACTTGAGAAGATTTGTGGGTGGATGGATAATTGATGTTGACCACTGATTCACTCAGAAAAGCGGATGATTATGTTGTCTGCGCAAAAAGGTCAATATCATTTGTGTCATAAATGTTATCTTGTGCATAATAAGCAGTGAATCTCCCTCTTTGATTAAGGGGGAGCATAGTATGTTCCATTATCAGAAAACATTAAATCGGACACATTTTCACCCACATTTTCTAACTTATTTAAATCAATTGGGATCACAAATCTCAAATGGTTTGAAATTTTTGATCGGGGGAGAGAATGTGATTTAAATATGAAATCTGATAAAATGTGATGTTTGGACATAAATGGTAGGCTCTCCCATATGTGCTAAACTCTTTCGTATATCGATGCACATATTGAGGGGGAGCGAATGGACTAAAAGGATTTGGCATCCTATGTGAGCAAGGCTCAGACTTCACCAATGAATTGACGAAACATATATTGTCATCAATCGAAAGGACATATCCTGGCCGGGTAATAATTTCAAGCTGGTCTAACCAATGATGTAAGCGTGTCTCGAAAAGGATGTGTCTGAGTAGAGTGTACCGTTTCGAGAAACTTTCTGTGGACTTGACCAGGCCGGGTAATAATTTCAAGCCGGTCTAACCAGTGATGTAAGTGTGTCTTGAATCGGTCATTTTCACGGAAAGTTGATCAATTCAAAAAGTGCGAGCTCTACCTAACATGTGCAAATTTATAAAACAATCAACCGAGCACATGTTGAGGGGGAGCATTTGAAAAATATAAAACTCTCAAGTGTTTACAAAAATGTGTTTCAGAATCATGAACACTTTGAGAGATTTTTCAAAGATTTGGTTTATGGCAATCGTGGAAGTACACCAAAGACCGACCATTTTAATGAATGTATGGAGTTATAAGGATGGTTAGGTTAGGCTCAAGTTCCCACGATCCCGCCAGAGCCGGAGGGATCTACCCAGGGACAATCCACTAGTTAGTGTAGAAGTCCTTAGGTATGATTAAAAAAGGAGAAAAGTGGATAAGGGAAAAGTGCCGACTGAGATGGAGCTAGTACTGGAACAAACCCAACAAGGTTCTAGTAATGAAGTCTCGGTAAGCACTGAAGGGGTTGAAGAATGAAAAAGAATTGTAAAGATAAAGGGTGAAAAGATAGAAGCCCTCCTTACAACTTAGGCAGAAACCGGGTCAATACATATGCTGTCAGAATCACTTAGTTGATTGCTGGCATTGAAGACAAAGTATCATGGACCCAGTGATACGCTGCACAACCCTCCCTAGCCACTCAAGGTCCCTCAAAGGACTCTTGTTTCAATTGTCACAGAGTTTAATACATTTCTATCGTCTCTTTCACTCCGAGTTAGATGATATTGAAAAGGTGGCAGTCCTCTCCAGCCTCCGCTCACTAAATCAAAATGCACTATTGAGTCTAGAGCCACGAGATGCATAATAAAATCTCATAGGAACACGAATTATTTCTACACTGGTTGTTCAACATTAAGGACACCAGTTGTAAACTTATGAGTCCTACATAGATCTTAGCAATCTGCCAGAACATTTATGAGAGAATTTACAAATGTAATTCTCAATGATTGAATGGAAATTCCTGCCAAGGTCAACATCAAACAGCCCTGAAAGCAGGTCACTTCGGTAATTCCCTATGGATTACGCTTTGTGATCGCGGCGGTTTCAAACGATCTACAGTCGTGGAGTGATCTCCAGCGACTCACCTAATCGTTGATATACTACAGTACGATCTTAAAAAGCCCTCTGTGGGTTTTCGATTAGGAACGGTCTTGGTAAGGATTAGAGAAAGTTTTCACACTATGCTGTTAACAATCTCGAAGTCCGAACCTGTAATTACCGGATGTTTTATTGCTAACTGTCGTATGCAGGAACATCTGGCGATTGTAGCTGATTATTGTTGCATCTGTTTGCGGTTGTAGCTGATTGAAGTTGCAGCTGATTGCGGTTGTAGCAGATTACAGAAAAGATGCCAATCTAGCACCACATGCTCACACTACATCATCATCGTATTCAAAGAATTCATGATCAACCAAAAGACCTTCAACACGGCTTCTGCTAACTCTGATGCTGAAGATCATGACCCAGAATAGTGTGAGCATATCAGCTCAAAGATTTACACATCACATGGAAACATACTGCTGTAAGATGACTTGGAAACAAATGTTGGATGATAAAGTTGAAGAATAATCAAAGATCATACAAGACAATCAATCAGTCATCAAATGATTACTGCTGAAGGCACAAAGACTAAAGACATTGAAGAATCAAAGACTACGAGCTATGATATCAAGTTCAAAAGACAGAATGCTAGAATTCAAATTATTATCTCCGGGGTGACCTCCCTTAGGGGGAGATTGTTAGGAATATAAATATTCAGATGAAGGCTCAGTCACCCCGAGCATCTATTTAGCATCTACATAGCTCGTAGGCTTATTTATATTAGCTTAGCAATATTAGTATTAGTATTATTAGTTTAGTCGTATTTATATTTGTGGGGTGGTTCGGGGCTTTCCCCACTGTCAGCTCACTCCACAGCCCACTAGGGGCACAAATATTAGTAACTATATAAAGCCCTTCCCACACTTGGTAAGGGTTGGAACTCTTGTCACTTCACACACTTCAATCTAATTTTACATGTTTTCCCTTATCCTTCTCTCTAACTTCATCTCTCTAACTCCACCATGGGTTTCTTGATCTTTCAAGATCCAAGGCCACCCGAATCATCCACACAATCAAGAAGGTTAGATCTCACAAAGGAGTATGCTCATGATGACAATACATAATGATCAGCTATTGAACTTCAGCAAGTTCAAGGATGCCAAGTCATTATTTGAGGCCATTGTTGCTAGATATGGTGGGAATGAAGCCACCAAAAAGACTCAGAAGACACTCCTCAAGCAAAATTTTGAGAACTTTTCTGCAACAAACAATGAATCATTGGATCACATGTTCAACAGACTTCAGAAGCTTGTGAGCCAACTTGTTGTTCTTGGAATTGAGATACCTCAGGAAGACCTCAACTCAAAATTCCTGAGAAGTTTATCATCAGAGTGGGCTATGCATGTTGTTGTCGGGAAAAACAAGCCAAACATTGATTCAATGAGCTTGATGGACTTGTATAGCAACTTCAAGATTATGGAGCAAGATGTAAAGAAGACTGCAGGAATAAGCTCAAGCACTGGGAATATGGCATTTTTGTCATCTCCTAGTAACTCAAGTCCTAAAGAAGTGAAGGTTGCTGCAGCAGTTGGTACTGCTAGCTCAAATATTGGTACTGCTAGCACATCAAGCAGTACTAAAGGCATTATGGATGAGACATTGATGGACCGTATCCAGCCCCTACTATAACCATTCCGCAATCCAAATCAAGTTCTTCCACGAGAAGCAACAATAACTCCTATTCCTCTAGCTCAACTCACCGCCGAACAAGTTCTTCAACAAGAAGCTAATGAGTTAGCTATGTCTTACATCCTCTAAGGGATTCCAAACCCTATCTTCAGGAGCATCGATGCCCAAAAGATAGCAAAGGATATGTGGGAGCATGTGCACCTTCTTATGGAAAGTACTGAATTAAATCAGGAGGACTTGGAATCAAAGTTGTATATGGAATACACATATTTCACTATTGAAGCTGGGGAGTCTTTGGAATCATACTACCATCGTTTCACCAACATCGTCAACGATTTGGATCATCACAACATTGTTTTACCAAAGATTGCTGTGAACTCTAAATTTTTGGGGTGTCTCGGACCAGATTGGCAAAAATATGTGACTTTCGTCAGACAATCCAAGAATCTACACATCGTATCTTATGGATTGTTATATGATTACCTCAAACATCACCAATCCGAAGTTAACAAGGATCATGCAGCTCGTGGGGGATTTTCATCAGTACCTACTTCAAACCCACTTGCTTTAATGGCTCAATCTCACTTTGCACCAAATCAAGATTTTGTTCCACCACCACCACCTGATTCAGGTTTTGCACCACATCCTTCAAACCAACTTGTCTCATATGAAGCACATTCACAATACTCTGATAATCAACTCGTCCCATACGATAAAACTGATTATAGTATGTACTCCAACGTTGACAACGACGAAGATAATGCCTTTAACTCTTTGAACGAGGGATTTGCGTTGATCGCTCGCGCCTTTAACAAATTCTCCAACAAGTCTAACAATCGTTTAAGGTCTTCATCAAACACAAGGAATCAAGCAGTGGTTAATGATGGAAGGGTTGAAATTCAGAATAGGGTTTCAGGAAGTTTTGGTTTAGGAAATTATATGAGGAATTCTGGTGGTCAAAGGTTTAATTCAGGAGGAAATGGTAGAAACAACATGGGTAATTCATAGAGGAGGACTCAGATTGCAGAAAAAGGGAAAGGGATTGCTAACACATCAATCACATGCTACAATTGTGGTGGAAATGGTCATATGGCAAATGCATGCCCAAAGCCAACGACAATGGGCAGTGCTTATCATAAGGAGGCTCTTCTTCTGGCATTGAAAGATGAAAAAGCTGGTGGTACTTTGACCGAGAAAAAACACAACTTTATGGCAAATGCATTCTCTGGTGATGAAATGGAAGACCTTGAAGCAAATGCAGCCGTAATGTTGATGGCAAACATGCAGGAAATGAATATGAGTGAGATAGGCCCGGTCTATGATACCGATGGCTTATCTCAGGTATCTGAATCTGATTGTCTTATTCATGAAATTGCATCAACATCTGCACAAGAAAATGTTGGTCAAAATGACTCATCATTATCATTTCAAGAAAATGATCAAATAAACACCGTTGTTACATTTGATGATGATCAAATTAACCCAGTGGTTTCATTTGATGATTCTTTTGATGATGACAATCATGATCTTCTTGAACAAAATGATCTCATGCATTGTAACACCTAAAATCCGAAAATGTGTAAAATGACCAAATTGCCCCTACAAGTTCAACAATTTATTTAAAAGCTTATAAAGTACCGAATCAATCCCAAACGTCTGGAAATGAACAAGATATGATACCAAATAATTTTGGCTACTACGTTTAATATTTTTGCAAGTTACAAAATGACTAAAATGCCCCTTAAGAACCGAAAATTTTATTATGTATATTAACTATGTTAATTTAAACTTTATAAATAAAATTTAACACATTTAAATGCAAATTTAATTAAGGCAATGATACAAATTGATGGGTCATTAATTTCCTACATAATTCCAGCCCATTTCCCCCCCCCCCTCCTTCGGCCTTATCACATTATAGTCAAACAAATCCTAACAAACCCTAAAACATATTTTCCGAATAACAAAACACACACACAAAATCATTATGCCTCCATCCGACTACCAAAAATTCATTCGACAATTTTTTGAGCTTCATCATCATCTAAGGAGTATAGGAAAAATTGTTCTTGCATGATAGAAGCTTTGGTTCGATCGTGGAGAATTATTCTTGTCGCTAGTGTATTTATAAGGTAAAATTCGTAATAATTCATTCGATCTCCATAAAATTCATTTCTCATTTTTCATGAGTTTCTTACATCATTTGTGATCTATGAAAAATGATTTCAAGGTTCGTTGGTCGTGTTCGTGATTGTGGTAAATTCTTTCTTGTCGAACGCTACATCCGAGAGGTTCAAAATTCTTGCGCCTAATCTACACGTCCAATCTTTGATCTGGTATTTTTCCCGTGACTCTTTAATCATTTAATACCTAAGAAAAATGTTGGATTCAATTCATGCACGTTAAAATGAACCATACGTATTTAATGGGTCGAAACGAGTTAAAATTCATAAAATTCATATGGCGAATTTTCAGACCTGGTAATAATTTATTTTGGACCTCTTATGAATTGTGTGACCTGGGAAAAATGATGTGTCGAATATTGGAAGTCTATGTTGATCGTGGTTTAATTTTGGTCTTGTCGCATTTGGGAAAATAAAGTCGAATGGGTTTAAAACCCTAGCAACGATTAGGGTTAGGGTTCGGGGTTAATTCTGGTATAATTAATGTGATGTGATGATGGTTTAATGATGGCTAAATGATTGGATCATGTTTGGTTAAATTGGATTAGGGTTTCGAACTATATATGTTATACGATTGGATTTTTAAAATACAAAGGGGGCGTTTGGTAAATAATAAAACTGATGGGTTATTTTTGTCATAATCCTTAAATCAGGACTGATGTGAGAAAAATATAACATGTGGGTCATTTGTGTAAAATATGGAATTTAGGAATGTAAATGGGAATTTGTTAACTATGTTTATGCGATTTGAAAAATAAATAAATAGAGGGGCCTGTTTTGTAATTTTGGGAAACTGGTGGTAACTTCGTATGAATATAGTTATGAGGGACTTAATGTGTAAAATTGGATTACTAAAGGTTTGATAGGTAAATATAACAAATTAGAAACGATTGGTGGTATTATCTAAGTTAAGGGACTAAATGTGCAATTTATGAAAAGATGAGGTGTGAATCGTACCACAATTAAATTAAAGGCTATGTTTTGTAATTTCACTAAAATGATGGTTCATTATGTATATGTTGATGTGTAAAGGGTTTAAATGTAAATTTATGAAATATAAGGCTTAATATGTAGTTTATGTAATAAAAGGGTGTAAAGTGTAATATTGGTAAACTTGAGGGTTTGTACGAATTATTTAAAGTATTTTCATTCTTAACCTTTGACTTTGGGATAATTACGGTTATAACCCTATACTTTGAAAAGTGATCATTATAAACCCTAAATTTGGGAAACTTGCTAAAATACACCTTGTATCTATAATATGTTATTTGGGGGCTTAATCTAAAAATGGAAACTTACCGAATTTGGGAACTTACTAAAAAGGGAAAGTTACTTAAAACGGAAAGGCGGTTAATTAAGAATGATTTGTAATCCCCTTCTACTCCTTTAGGTGTGAAGAAGGAAAGACTTTGAGCTGTTCCCGTATCCTGTGTTTGTTTCTGTTTGTGCTTTCGTCATAAGGTACAGATACTCTGCCCTTTTTCAGTATGGGTTCTTATATTCTATACATTGATTTTGAGTTATGATTCAGTTAAGATTTCCCAAGCCATTGCTATGTTCCCTTTGAGTGAACCTTTGATATTACTTTTGATATGACTTTGAGATGCACCTTTTGATATATGACCTTTTGTGATGACTTTGAGACCTGACTCTTAGTTTGATACCCGAGCCATTTTGTGATTTTTCCTAGCCAGGAAGGTAACCTGGCCATGTCTGTAATGCACCACTGTCATGACTCCCGTGTGGGGGAGTGATTTCTCAAACCGTCCCTTTTATATTATCTGCCATGGCTACTTGACTTTGAGATTGACTTTGAGTTTGGGGGCGTATGGATTGCAATCCTAGATTTGTTTGTGTAGTGGATTTAACTAAGACTTTGAGTATGAATTTGAGTATGACTTTGAGGTGACTGGTGCTTGTGTGCAATACACGCCTTTCACATTTAGCTAGAGCTAGCTACTCCACTATTATGATACATGAGGACACCCTTCATATTATCTGGTTGCCGGAGAGGTATCCCCTCTGATTGTGAGACTATGACTTTGAGATGATGACCTTGAGATTTGACTTTGAGTTTTGGGCTTGTGGTAGATGACTATCCTATATTTCCTTACTATTCTTTTGCTTCGATTATACCTTATGATATTTCCCAGTGCTTCACTATATTTCTGTTTCGTATTCTTTGCTTTATATTTGTATCTGTTCACTGAGCTTTGTAAGCTCAGCCGCATTTCTTTTCCTGCGGCAGGTATCTAGCTGGTAGTTGGATTTATGCTTGGGATGAGAGTTAGTTGGAGCTAGTACCTTAGATGACTACCTTATGTTGAGACTTTTGTCTTTTGAACTATATTTCATTGTTCCTTGATGTTGGATTATTTTCTCTTTCATTTGAGACTTATGTATTATGAATTCAGGTCGTGTTGACTTGGTTTATTTAATGATTATGTTTTATGGCTTCCGCTGTGTATATGTATGTATGCTTTGATTTGTCACCATAATTTGATGCTTCTACCCTTGGCGGGTTGGGGTGTTACATGCATGATCTAGATCCAGAGCTTATGACCTTATTGTTGACCACCCAAACACAATTGAATGCATAAAAATCTCAGATTGATAATGCAATGACATTAACAGAAACTTAAAAGCCAAACTTGCATTGTTAACCAAGGATCTTGAGTGCTACAAGCAACAGCTTTCAAATTTTGAAAACAAAGAAAAACGTGAGAAAACCTTTGAGTCTGCATTCCAAGAGTCATACGTGAAGGTACAAAATTTAGAACATCAAGTTTGTGAATTGACAGTTTCCAAAAATGAAATAATTTCACAAAAGGAACAAGAAATATTTGATTTTCAAAAACAGGTTGACATTCTCCATTCTGAACTTTCTAAAACCAAAACAGAATTGTCAACTTGTCAAGAAAATTTTTCTGAACACAGACAAGTTTCACGGAAACGTGTTAATTCATACCTTGAGGAAATTGTGGCATTGGAAGGCAAACTTAAAGAATTTTAGAACGTTGTTTATAAAATGGGTGAATCTGTAACAACTATTCAAAAATTAACGGTCAAACCAAATCCCCAAGGATATGGTTTTGCAATTGGAAATGATCAACTACGTTTTTTAAATAAAGCACTCAAGGAAAATCCAAAGTTGTACTGTGCAGAATTATTGTTGGATGATACTTTCACACGTGTGGTTGTATATAATACTGAAGAGGAACTGGAACACGAGGACGAGAGTCAATCTAAGTTGAGTTATGTACATTATAACAAACCATACGATTATTTAAAAGCACCTCATATAAGTAAAACTTTTGTACCTCAAAAAGATAGATCTGAACAACCGTGCTCTTTAACTGAAATAAATGCTTCGTCTGAAGTTGGTCCAGTAACCACTGTAGCACAAGTCAATGGTCCATTACCAAATCCAAGTGTCAATGAACAAATGCCAAAACAATGTCGCATTCTTAAATATTTTAATACATTTATGGATGACATCAAACTTTTGGAAGACGCAATTGAACGTAATTCTGAAATCAAATTCTCTACTTTTCTCTCTCCTTATGAGAAAGAAAAGAGAGAAGTTTTTCAAAAGCAACTTTTGCCACATGTCAAACACCTGCGACTTTGTGCAACACAGTGGGAACAGGAACTTCAATCAGAAGTTGCATCAACGATGAGCATTTTCAAAGCAAAAGATAACAAAATTGCAAAACAAAAATGTCAAAAGAAAGATTTGGAAAAAGATTCAGATCGACTCTTGATGAATGTTCTTAGTTCTGATGTGATATATGTGCTTATGAATGCTATCTATTTGTCGTGCAATGAATTGCTTGTTGATGATCACTGTGTTGAAATTGAGACATTGAAAGTTGAGATTGATAATCTGAGAAAAGAAAATGAGAGACTTAGACAAATCAATGATGATGTGGAAACCAAATGTGCAAAAGAGATTTTCAAACTTAACCAAAGACTACAATGGTGTTAGGCTCAGAGTATTAACTTTGAGTTAGCACTACAAAGCCAAAAAGAATCTTTATCTTCTCAAAACATTCATGTTTCAAAACTTCAAAATCTTGTAAAAGAAATTGATGTTTTAAAACATCAAATTTTTTAGTACGAAAAAGATATTGCTGAAGTTTGTGAAAATAGAAATGACACTGTTCGGTTAAATAGAAAATTGGAATCAAAAATTCAAGATCAAAACCACATCATCATTGAAATGAAAGAGAAACTCAGAGTTCTTGATAAAGGGAAATTTGTACCAAATAATGTGATTGCACCAGGAATGTACAAAGTAGACGAGACTCATAAGACAGCATCTTTAATCACCACTAATGTGCAATCTTCAACTTCCACAGGATTAGGGAACCCTCCTAAGGTTAAAAGATCCAAGACAAACAAGAGTCAAAAGAAGATTAAAGTATGGAAACCTAAGAGTGGATCGCCTAAAGAAGCTGAAGTAGAAGTTCACAATAGGCAGTCGAATAAAATGCATGTTATGTCTAGCTTAGAATCCAACTTGTCAAAGTATAATTCCGAACATGATGTAATGAATGCTGAATCTTTGAATGTTTGTAATGATGTTATGATTGATGCTGACTGTGTGTTTTGTCATACTAGTGTGTTGTCTGGTAATCATCAGAAATGTATTGCTAAAACCCTTTTGTCAAGAAAACAGAAACGTAATACTGGCATTTCCTATAGGCCCATAACCGCTGCTAAGTCCATTTTAGGAAAACCGCCACAAGTAGTTTCTGAGACCAAAGTTGACAAGACCATAGCTACACCTAGGACAAAACGATCACCAAGTGCATACACTAGGAAGAAAGAAGAGACTAGTTGGACGTGGCAGCGTTGGTTACAATATAAACCTAGTTTTACTTGGGTACCAAAGATGCTTAACCCATGTATTACTAACCCAACGGGATCCACCAGTTCCAACCTTCCATCTGTGTCCTCTTTTTGTGATGCAGGTGATTTAAATTGTTCTCTTGATTATTGATAGCGGGTAGTCCCGGCACATTACAGGCAACTTAAAGATTCTTGTAAACTTCGTTGCGAAGTTCATAGACACTGTCAGGTTCGGGAATGATCATTTCGAGGCTATCATGGGATATAGTGATTATGTCAATGGGAATATCGAAATTAGCCATGTCTACTATGTCGAGGGCCTTGGTCATAATCTGTTCTCCGTCAGGCAGTTCTGTGATGGTGATTTAGAAGTTGTTTTTCTGGAGAAAACATGTTTTGTTCAAGATCTACAGGGGAACGACCTGATGAAAGGAAAATGTGGCACCAGTCTTTATACTATTTCCTTCTCTGACATGACTGCTTCATCTCCGATCTGCTTACTATCCGAGGCACATTCCAACAAAGCATGGTTATGGCACAAACGCATGTCTCACCTGAATTTCAAAACTATGACCAAGCTCGCTCGTAAAAATTTGGTAGATGGTCTCCAAGATTCAGATACGCCAAAGATCATTTGTGTCCCGCTTGTGAACAAGGAAAGAGTACTCGTGCTCACTTTCCTCCAAAAGCTTAGTACAGTACAGATCATGTCCTTCAACTTCTTCATATGGATCGGTTAGCATTTATATTTATAGAAAAAGTTATGGTCATTAGTTGTAATTTAAATAGTGTGTCGTGTAGATGTAATCAAGTATGTAAGGCTTGTGTTGGGCTTTGTAATAGATATGCTCAAGAAAAGAACATAAGCCCAAGTACAACACAAGCCCACCAAAGCCCAAGATAAGGAACCTAGGGCGTCCCATCCCCTTGTGTTTCCTATAAATACCACACACTCTCACATATTTTGTGTGCCTCTAAGTCTAGTGTAGGTGTGAGAGTGTGTGTGTGTATGTGTTTTACTTTTTGTATGTTCTCTTATGGTATTAATGAATCATTCGACCCAAAGTATTTCATACGCCTCATCTCTTTCATCTATTCTATTCTTCTCTTTTTTATTTAGAGTGTCACGTTGAGTAGTTGTTAGTTATATAGTTTAGTTTGCTGTTAAGGTTGGTTCGAATAGAAATATATAGGATTACAAGTGGTATCATTCGCCAAACAAGGATTTAGGTTTAAGTTATGTGTCGTTTTTTATCAAAAGCTAGATATAAGTTGCGTAGTTTACTGGATTCGTATACTTTTCTTCTTAGTTTTTGAGATTTACGCGTGTTTGAAGGAAAAAGCTTCAAGCTTTCGTTATTTTTCGTGAATTTTAAGACAAAAGGTTCAAGCTTTTTGGTTCTAAAGTGATCTTAAGCGAAAAAGTTGATAGCTTTGTGGTCATATCGTGCGTATTATAGAAAAAGTTGTGAGTTTTTACGGTTTTAACAAGAAAAAGAAGTTGTAATCGTGGGTGAAAAAGCGCTACAAAGGTCCCTTGTTCGATTCTTCACAGCCAAAGATTGAGTTTATCACGTTTCTTGTATAAGAAAAGTGTTAAACTAAGCTCCTCGTCATCGTGAACAAGTTTCGAACCTTGTAAAGGTTTGCGACAAAAAGGGGTTTATCTGAATTTAAATAGCGATACTTAAGGTTTTTTCGCAATTGAGATTCTACTTCTTATCGCAATTCAGGAAGCAAGCTTTTATCGCAAATCACAAATCTGGTTTTATCGCAATTCAAGACTTGGAAGTTTTATCGCAATTGAGGATAGTTAGCTTCATCCGAGAAGTTTATCGCAAACAGATCTCGGACAACAAAGGCTTATCGCAATCAGATATCGGACAGAACTGCACTTTCAGAAATTGTCAGATTTAGTCCCTCGCTTTTTCAGCAGCTTTGTGTAACTTTCAGATTTGGCAATTTCAACCCTCGCACTTTACTTAAACGCATTCAAACTTAAATAACTTTTATAGATTTGATTCGATCGTGATTTCTTCAACACCAAAAGTGAACTCGGTATTTTCGCGCTTGTATAAGTGTGTAAAATACTTCGACAATCGGATATCTACCCTCTTGTATAAGAGTATTAGATTTTTTATATAAATTATCAATTTATATAAATTAGATATATTTCAATCTAAATTGAAATTTTGCTATAATTTCTATAAATTTTGGTCGAATTGAAATTTTTATATAAATTGTCATTTTATCTAAATTGAAATTTACATAACTTTTGTCGAAATTGTAAACTTTTGATTTTGTCTAAATTATAGTCTAGTCAAATTTAGTAACTTTATTTAATTTGTTTCGTTTATTTAAATTGTAACTTCTAAGATCATCAACAACAAACCAAGGCTTCACATCAACATCAAAGCTTAACCTTCAACAATCACAACACCTATTTCCACTGGTACAATGTTTGTCACACCCAAAATGTGTGACATATGCATATAGTCACACACATTCAAAATCCCACTATATCATTGGTACAGTTATTGGCTTTCATTGAAGGTGCCAAAATATGTGTACTAATAGGCAACAATTTTTTGGATTCGATGTGTGTACGACAATGCCACACTGAGATATATCATAATGGTACTTTGTTTAGTTATGTGGTCGTTTTTCATTGAAATACAATTAAAAAACCGAAAGTGTAATAATGTAGCCATAGTTTTGTGGAATGTTAGTTTGTGTGACTATTATCTCCAATGGCCACATGAAAATATATAAGATTGGTGGCCTTTGTGAATATTTAGTCACACAAGCTGTTTGTTTTTATTTAGTCACATACAATTAAGAAAAGTGGCCAAAAGTGTTAATAAGTGTGAACCATATGCTGTTTTAAAGTGAAGCAAATGTGTATTTTGTGTGACTATTGATCATCCAATGGTCACATGAATTCTTAGTTTGTGTGGCCTTTGTAATATTTAGTCACACAAAGCATGTTTGTTTTGGGTATTTAGTCACATACAATTAAGCATAAAGTGGCCAAAAGTGTTAATAAGTGTAAACCATATGTTGTTTTAAGTGAAGACAATGTGTATTTTGTATGACTATTGATCATCCAATGGTCCACTTGAATTTTAGTTTGTGTGGCCTTTTTAATATTTAGTCACACAAAGCATCGTTGTTTTGGGTATTTAGTCACATACAATTAAGCATAAAGTGGCCAAAGGTGTTAATAAGTGTGACCATATGTGTTTAAAGTGAAGAAATTTGTATTTTGTCATGACTATTGATCATCCAATGGCACTGAATTTTAGTTTGTGTGCCTTTTATAATTTTAGTCACATCAAAGACAAGTGCATTGTTTTAGGCAGATTTGTCATACATAACAAAGTGCCAAAGGGTAAATGTACCTGCGTTAAGTGAAAAATGTATTTGCTACTATGTTCATCCAAGGGTCCATATTTATTTGTGTTGCCTTGGTATATTAGTCACAACGAATTAAACAAGATGACAATAATGTTGAGCAATTTGTAGTATACTAAGGTCCTTGAACAAGTTAGCTGCTAGACTAGTAGCCTCCTGGAATGAGTATATATATTATATATAAAACAATATTAAAAACCACAAGAAATTTCAAATTGAATTAAACTCGAATGTATATAACTGGACAGAATATACAATTGTAATGTCGTACTTAATTAATCAAATATCTAAAGACTTTTGAACCTTCACCCCCTTAGCAGTTTGCCTTAAGTCGTTAGCAGATATATATTGTTTCTTCAATGGTGCCTGTGGTACACATTTAGTCACATGGTTTGTTGGTGTAACCTGTAGTAAACAAAAGACGCTTCTATCAAACATTGAATTACATATGAATAATTGTATATGTAGGTTGAAAAAACACATGTACGTACCACCTCTTCAAAAATAACTTGATCCTTTGTGTTAGCCTTAAAAGTAATGTTATATTAGGAATTGCAATAGTTATTAAGTACAAGGTCTAGTTTTGCCATTTGTGTAAAGTTAGGCTTGTAGAGTTGTATAAATACCCTCCTAGTGTCAACTAGGAGAGGTGGATTGTCTCATTTGTATCTAAGGTGTGTGTGTGTTTCTCCTCCTTCTCTCTAAAATACACACACACCTTCCCCTTTCTTTAAACTAATAATACCATGTTTAACCTTTACTTTGAGCTTCCCCGACCTCCTGAACACGAATCTTGATCATTACAATTGGTATCAGAGCTAACCAGGGGCGAATCGTGGGGTTTTGAGGTGATATTAGAGATCTTGGCTCGCTACTGTTCATGTTTTGCGTCGTACTGTTCATCAGTGGTGTGTTGATCGAACGAGACATCTTGTCGAACGACTTGATCGAACAAGCTTCCTTAGTCGAACGAGCAAACTATCGAACGAGCAAGGCTATCGAAGGAAGTAATCAACCGAACGAGCAAAGGGGTAGTCGAGTTAGACTTCTCCTCCAATTGATCGAACGACATATTTGTCTAACGACAAATGAGTCGAACGACATTTTTGTCGAACGACATATTTGTCGAACGACAAATGAGTCGAACGACAAATTAGTCGAACGACATGTAGTCGTAGGAACTTCTCTATCGAAGGAAATTTTTATCGAAGGATCCAACATGGTTGTCGAACGAGCCAACATGTAGTCGAACGAACAACTCTATCGAGCAAGCTTATCGAAGGACTATATCTATCGAACGACCAACTCTATCGAACGACCAACCTTTTCGAACGAACAACTCTATCGAGCAACCTTATCGAAGGAAATTTCTATCGAAGGTACCAACATGCTATCGAACGAGAAAATCTAGTCGAAGAAACTTCTAAGATCGAAGGAGCTTACATGATCGAACCATGGATTATCTAGTCGAACAACTACTTGTATGATCGAAGGAAATTTGTAGTCGAAGGATATTTGTAGTCGAAGAAACATGTTAGTTGATCGAACAAGAATCTAATCGAAGCAAGTCATTTGATCGAAGCTTCACTCATCGAACCCTCTCATGTCACCGAACCACAAACCTTTGATCGAAATTCGAAGCAACCAATATCTAGTCGAACCATACCTTGATAGTACAACATGTTGATCGATGAGTTAAGGTGGTTGCATGATCTAGACGTGAAGATTGACGAGCAGTTTTTTTTTCAGTTGCATGATTTAGAAGGTACGATTGACATGAGTTGGTCTATTAAAAGGAGCAGCAATATAACGAGAATGTGTGGTTTGCAAGTGAATGGTTTGCAAGTGAAGTGCATGAAACATTATATAAGATATTATTCAATACGTGTTGTCTCCAGTGAAGTTGCATGAGATGTGAGGTAGCATGTGAAACGTGAGTAATACAGAATGCTTGAAACGTGTTTTTACATAAGGCAACTTTGCATGTGATGTGCAATAAAAAGTTTTGACGTGTGTACCATTACAAAGATTCAAAAGGATATCAAAAGGATATTATTTTTTTTGCACGTGAAGACAGTTATCACAAGGAAGTTTTTCATGCGTAGGTTAATATAAGTATTGAAGAATTAATACAGTGATCTTGGTTATCACGTGAAGAATATTAATTTATGTATCGAAGTTTGGGGCATGTGAGATTACTAAATTAAGGTTGTCAACTGTCAACTCATGTCTAATACACGTATCAATTGATATTGAAGTTTGGGGCATGTGAGTTATTAATAAGGATTGATGTTTATTATAAGAATGAGTGTTTCGTGAAGTTTAATATTGTGTGCATTATTTATCAATTGTTCAACAAAGGCTATTCTGAGTTTGCATGTGACGAGGTTGCTTCAAAATATTATTGGCCTACATCCTCAAAATACCGCGTATCGCTAAAACGATCCTGATCAAGATTCACTATCAAAAGACAATGGCTACAGTTTACAATGAAATGTGACTACGGGGATGATTCGTTATTATTCATTTGGGTTTGAAGTAAGGTTTTATGGACGCGTGTACTTATTTCATCTTCTTTCTTTCTACCCTCCCGCGAAGATGACTTGTTTGGGCATATATTAATGGTGACGAAGACTTGGATATCTAGTTACTTTTGTGATTCTTTCTCTCTATACTCACAAAGTAGTTAGGATATGTCAAGAGGTTTTGTACTAAGACTTCTGTTGAGGGTATAGGGTACACCGTTCTTAGTCACAAGGATCGTACAAGATTAAGTCACAAATCTGGGTGATTTTACTTCATTCTCAAGATCGTCATATTGGGTTATCTTCTCATGTGGTTACTACAAAAAGCCGTTGTTTTTTATACAGGAGGTTGATAAAGAGTTAAACACTTCAAATGGTATTGTTAGTAGATTGGGTTTATCGACATCTTCTCACGGGCTGTATGGTTAATGATTAAGATGCCTCCAGTTAATACTTCACGTACACATCAGTATGCTGATTCCGATTAATCGTAACCAGCAGGGGAGAGAAATGTGTACATCGAGGACGCACAACAAGTTCACGTGATCGGGCTTAATGATTTATGAAGGGATTTATGTCGGAGATTGGTTGATTCTATGTCTTATCTTCTACTCATCTTATTCTACGCACTTCTACCTTATCCACCTTCACCAATTTCGGGCAACAAGATCAAGATGATCAGTGGTTCAACTTGTTACTTTGGTGTTATCATTTCATGTGTACGTTATGGGCTGATTTATCATATGAAAGATAACTGGGATGCATTTGGTGAGATGAAGATGTTGATACTCGATTTCCCCCGAATGGATAATCTTGAAGAAGGTCGAGTCTACAGTCTGTTCTACATTTTCCGCTGCGTGTTAGAAGACAAAAGACGGGATGCAGTTAACTATCAAAAGACTTCTTCAGAATCACGGCAGTAATCAGAAAGGTTGTTTGTTTGGGGGAGAGCACTAATTAGAGGAGAGCACTCAGGGCACCCAGAATTATACTCTAATTAGATTTGCTCACGTTCTTCTGCAAGTAAAGAAATGAAAGCTGAGAAGATTCTGCAAGCTGAACGAAGTAATGAAGTTTGAAGATCATTCTCTGCGCTTAATGGTTTATATTTTACTTATAGGGAACTTTGTAAGCAATTCCCATATAACATCACTTTGGGGAGAGATTGTTAGCCTTAAAAGTAATGTTATATTAGGAATTGCAATAGTTATTAAGTACAAGGTCTAGTTTTGCCATTTGTGTAAAGTTAGGCTTGTAGAGTTGTATAAATACCCTCCTAGTGTCAACTAGGAGAGGTGGATTGTCTCATTTGTATCTAAGGGGTGTGTGTGTTTCTCCTCCTTCTCTCTAAAATACACACATACCTTCCCCTTTCTTTAAACTAATAATACCATGTTTAACCTTTACTTTGAGCTTCCCCGACCTCCTGAACACGAATCTTGATCATTACAATTCCTTTTTAAAGCTTAAAATTACTCTTTATCACACAACAACAATATGAGAATAATAGAAGAGAAAGATGGAGATGGGATGGTCACTTCTTAGAGATTAGATTGAGAGAGAAAGAATGAGATACAAGATGTAATACCCTTAGAAGCAACACCCTCAAATGAGGAGGGTGAAGGGTATTTATAGTTTTGAGAGATGGATGGGCTTGGACTTGGGTGGGCTTTTACATGGGCTCTTTTAAACACTAAACATAACCTATTAGCTTAAGTCCAAGCCCATTGATTAACTTAACTAACTCAAACAACGACACATTAATTAAACTATTATAATGACGAATGACCATCACTTTAAAATAAATCCTAACAATCTCCCCCTAAGGGATGGTCATTCAAATGATGCTCCATGTGAGATGGTCTTTCGTCTTCAATGTCTTTGAGCTTTGAGTGTCGTTGTATAGCAATCTTTGTTATTGATTCCTTCATGCTATGTTATCTTCAAAGTATCGTCTTTGAGGTTGTTCTTGCCTTCGATCAGCATCTTCATGTGATTATGACGTCGTGACCTCCAACATACCCATACATCTTGGACATTATACTTATGCTAACAATCTCCCCTTATCATTCATCATTTGATATATGAACTTGTTCTTGACATATTGATTAGCCTTTTGACTTTGACGTTACACTCTGTCTTTAACTTGATTCTTTTGTCTTGAACTTTTACACTTGAGCTTTGTTGGAGATGTTCTTCATAAGTATGAGTAAGCTGAGGTGAAGATGCTTGATGTATGTGGTGATGGTTAATGGATGTTTATAGGTAGCTGCATAAAACCGTTAGTAATAATCATCCAGCACTTATGGGTTAGGACTTCGAGATCGTCAACAGCATGGTGTGTAGACTTTCTCTAATCTCCCCCAGGCCGTTCTGAACCGGATACCCCCGAGAGGGCTTACACGGACACACCGAAGTGCACCCACGATTCAGTGAGTCGCTGGAGATCACCCCACGACTGTAGACCATTTGAAGCACGTAACCATCATGATATAAAATGGCAAGATCCTTGGATCTCATTAAGACTCTTACAACTTGTGTCCTTTTTGGCGAACACAAGTGTATCATTTTGGAAGTGTTCCTAACAAGATATTTTGATGAATCTCATGGCTCTAGACTCTATTGTGCGTTTTGGTTTTAAGTCGTCGGAGGCATGGAGCAGAGTGCCACCTTTTCAATATCAACACATCTCGGAGTGAGAGGCCGATAGATTATGCAGTGTTCTCCGTGAGAAGTGAAACAAATATCTTTTGAGAGATATCTGAGTGGCTAGGAGGGGTGGTGCATTGCGTCACTGGGTCCATGACGTCTTGTCTTCAATATCAGTATCACCTTAGTGAGTACCGATAGCAGAGGTATTGACCCGGTTTCTGCCCTAAGTTTTCATGGAGGGCTATTTCTTTTCACCATTTCATTCAACTTTTCTTTTTAATTCTTCAACCCCTTCTGTCCCTTTCTCATTTACTCCTTTTTTCAATCTTACCTAAGGACTTCTAATTCTAATCTATTGGAATTGTCCTTGGGTAGATCCCTCCGGCTCTGGCGGATCATAGGACGGTTTTCCCTAACCTTAGTCACCTTATAACACCATGACTATCCTAGATTTGCCATAAAACCATTTGAAAATCTCTCAAAGTGTTTATGAATAAACACATTTTTGTTGACACTTCGAGAGTTTTGCATTTTGTGAAAAACTCCCCCTTCACATGTGCTTATGAGATTTAAGAAAGAATAGCACATGTTGGGTAGAGTTCGCACATTTGAAATGATTGATTTTCAATGAACATGACCTTCGCGAGACACGCTTACATCACTAGTTGGACTAGCTTGAAATTATTACCCGTCCCAGTCATATTCAATGATCATCTCTCGAATTGGTACATTCTACTCAGACAAGTCCTTCGCGAGACACGTTTACATCAATGGATAACCATCTTGAAATTATTACCCGTCCCGGACAAGTCTTTTCGATAACGGACATTTAGGTTTCGTCAATTCGAGGGTTAGAACTGAGTCTGTCTGGAGAGCATACTTTGAGATTTCACGAACTTTAAACCTTCTGATCACATTTTAATCACGTCTTCTCCCCCTCAAAAATAGCATGCAGTGATATTTTTGATATCAACTGATTAAAATGAAACTTTTTTGGAGAGAAAGACGGATTGTAGCATGAAATAGGAACATTTTTTCTTTTGAATTTTATACTCCCCCTTAAATAAAGCATGATTTATCTTGTTTTGGAGGGAGTTATCTTGAGCACTTTATGAAAGATTTAGAAAAATCTTTTTGAAAAATCTTGAGGAAAATGTGCTCAAAATAGAAAAGATTTGGAAAATATTTGAAGATATGATAGGAGAAATATCTTCATTTGTTTTTAGGATAAGTGTTAGAAAAAGAAATTGGTTTTGCACAACACTTTCTTTTATTTGAAGTTCGGGTTGTAAGCTGAAATACTTACAAGCCATTCGGGATTTTTAGGATAAGTGCTCGAAAAGTTTTTGATTAAGCACTTTCCTTTCTTGAAAGCACGGGTCCTGAATTGATGTGTTCAGAAGCCATTGGGTTAAGCACGGGTTCTGGAGTGAGTCTCTCAGAAGCCATTGAGATAAGAAATTTTGAGAAACGACATGTTTTGAAAACATTAAAATGAACTCTCGCTCAAGCATCTGTACATGCCCGTATCATTGTTGAATGACATTTCTAGGTACGTACAGAATATCGATTATACGAGAGACATGTCGGAGAAGAATATTTTTGAATTTTATATTTTATATTGTTTTTGTCTTTTTGGAAATTTTCTATTTTTATATTTTGCTTTTGTTTGTTTTTCAAATTTTGTATTTTGTTTTTGATTTTTTCTAAAAAAATGTATTCACAAAGAAGAATTAAGTATGAACAAGTAGAAGTGGAGTTAAGAGAAGAATAAGACCAGGATTTCCAAATGCGATGTTGGCATAGAGTTCTTCTTTTCCACATTGGTTGTATGAACCTTCTGCACTTTCATAAGTACCTACATCCACAGAATCCACAAAAGAAGAATATGCACAAATAGTAGTGTTAGCAGCACATGAATCATCACTCTGGGGGTGTTCACTATCAATGGTTGTAGTGGTTTCTTCATTCTTATCCTGATGATGTTCACTACTACTTGTTGTGGTGCTACTATCAAGAATCTTTCCTGTGGGAATCCATCTAAGACCGACCGTTTTAAAAACTTTTCCCGTGGGAATCCACCTAAGGCAGGATCTAGGAGTTGTTTTCTTGTCAGATACAGCGGAAGTCTCATTTTTAGAGAAACTACGTCCTGTAGGGATCCACTTGGTAGAATTCTTAGCTTTTTGCTTCTTATCAACGGATGTGTAGCTATTTGGTGTCTTAGAGGATTGTGCCTTAGCATTTGCTTTCTTGATATATTGTGCAACACATGCATCATGATTAGCTGAAAAGACACATTTTTGACATGTAGGACAGACAAATTCAACATTCTTGTTCAAAACAGCAACCTTAACTTTGTCACTACAGTCATTTGAAGCTTGTTTTCTGTTCGACGAGGAATTCTTAGTATTGCATTCTACTTGTTTAACATTTTCTTTTTCGCAACTACTCTTAGATGCAGGCCAATCCCTAGTCTTTAGTTGAGAGTTCCTAGGTAGTGGTTTACAACTACTAGCAGTGCCTTGTAATGTTGTAGAATTCATCACCGTAGACGGTGTTCCTAAAATTCCATCTTTTCGAATCTGTGCCTGTTTCCTAGCTTTTTCTAGATAGGAATTGTGGACCATGTTGTTTGAACCAACAAATTCTTTAACAGTATTTGTGGTCACATTTGGTGAGCTATTCCTGGGGGCACACACATTAGGATTCAACTTGTTGTCCTTTGAATTTGTAGTAGCATTCCTAGACTCTTTTGGATTATCTTTTGCACTTTTGTCTATCGCCCTATGTGTATGAGATGTAGAGGCAGACGCAGTAGTGGGACTAATCCTATTAAGGTCAGGTGCTATCACATTTAAGTTTTCGAAAATAGCTTTTCCTTTTCCTTTCTCAGTAAACTTGGGCAAGGGTGTTGGAGTGACTGGTTTTGTCAAATCAATTAGCACATCAGCTTTCGGAACATTTTGAGAAATTGATATTTTTGGTTTTACAACCGGTTTGTCCGAAGTTGATGGTTTTGCAAACTTAGTTTCCTCACCCTTCCCTTTTTGACTTTCAAGCTGAGACTTCAAAAGATCAATTTGTTCTTGCATGTTTTTGTAAGAACGCTCATACGACAATTTGTCATACTTGCATTCTTCTTTTTTCTGATCAAGTTGTTTAAAATATGTGACATTTTGTTTTTCAATCTTAGCAAGCGCCTTTTCATATTTTGAAACAATTTCGGAAGTCTCAGCTCGAATTCTTTCATCATCCTCAACAGAATACATTTGATAAATAATGGACATAATATCAGTTGAAAGAGCTTCTTCAGAGAGTGCGTCATTTTGTTTTTCCAAAACTTTGATTTTTTCAATGTTTTCATTGGCTTCAAGTACCAAGGATGTGTGGTCCTTGACAAATTCAGTTACTTCTTTGATAATTGCGTTCTCAACATGAATTGCTCTTGCATGTATGCCAGATACAATGGGAGTAATCTCTGTTTCGAACATCTTTTTCTGTTCAGTTTCAAAACTTTTGAACCAATCGTTGGTTTTAGCATTTGTTTTGATTGCCACAACATCTTGAAGCATTTCAACTCTCCTTTTAAGATCGGCTAAAAATATTCTAGCTTCACTTTTGGAAGTGTCGTTAGAATACATTTGTTCGATGTTAGAAAGGTGTTTTGAAACAACTTTGAATTTTGAGGCAGCCACTGGTTTTTTGAAAAACAAAGGTGACTCCTTTTTAACAAGATGAACACCAGCAATTTTGTTAGCTTCATTATAATCAATTGGTTTGATTTCTCTATTCAATTGCCTCATTTTATTTCGACTCTCTTTCGTAAGCTCAATCGTTTCATGCGAATCATAACAAGCAGGTGGATCATGCACATCATTTATAAGATTACCATTAAATAGCACATTCTGTTTTTGCTGAGCTTTCTTGAGATAACAAGGGTTTTCACAACCGAGAGCCATTTTCTTTCTTGTATATAAAATCGGGTTTTTGTCGTTAATTAACATATTAATCGTTTGAGTTGAATGACCCGTTTTTACAAGAATTTCTTCCAACTTTTTAATTGTTTCCTGTTTGTCAAGTACTTCATCAAGAAGTTCATCTTCTCGTTTTGAAAACTTTGAATGCAACTCGTTCTTTTCTTTTTCAAGATCAGAACAAATTGATTTTTGTTTAGAAAGTTGGTTGGTTAGATCAGAAATTTCTGCTTTTAGGGATTTAATTTGCATGTTCAGTTTAACATCAAGAGTGTCGTATTTGATTTGCAAATGTTTCTCCCTTGAAACAGAATCACTGTAACCATTTTCAAGTTCTGACAGTCGTTTGTGGTGAAATTCAAAAGCTTTTTCGTTCACCTTGTATCTCTCAAGCTCAGTGGTCAATTTTTCATTAGCGGCCTTAACATCGCTATTGATCTTTTTGACCTTTTCAATTTCAATACGACAATTATTCAGTAATGATTCAAATAAAGCACGGGTTTCCTCATCATTAGCGTCATTTTGTGCAACTTGAACTTCGTTAGGATTCATATCTGGAGATGCCAAATTAATATTGCTACAACTTGGCGAGTCCATATATGTATCATAAGTAGGTTCGAGAGGCACAGAATGTGGCTTTTGTTGAGCAAATGGATTAACCTCATTACTTGAAATTGATTTCTCATGGAGTGGTTCTTTGTCATAAGTAGGAGGAATGTCAGAATCGCTGCTTGATGTTGATTCTTGTTGATTAGGCATAGGGTCGGAGATTCCAGTGACTTCTGTAGAATTATCATTAATTCTCGTTGTAACCATGAAGTTGTATTCCTCATCAGTCAAAGGTATTCCCGAATCTTCCTTTTTGGCTAGCATCAACATGTACTGAATCTTTTCTACCTTATCCATTGCATTGACATTTCCAGCTCTACCTATATCACTCCTTTGGGTTGCAGAAGAAGTCATGAAGCAATAATTCTCATTATGATTGACCCCATTATGATTCACAAACTGATCCATTTGATTTCCCGTATTCTGCCCAACATATTGCATTTGATTCCCCATTTGAATACCCGTAGCATTTCCTTGCTGATTCCCGATAACGTCAACCATTTGTCCTTCTTGACCTATATATGACTGCATGTTGTCAGTGTACGGTGAGTTCCATTGGTTGTTGTTATGTGGTGGGATGTTTAATGCTTTGGTGATTAATGCAAACGCATGTGCCAAATCAGTTGTGATATTGTTTTGGTGAGCGGCCATTGATGAAGTTGTATGATAAAGTTGATGTTGGATCGGTTAAAGAACTAGGATACGGTTGGTTACTGTTCACGAGTTATGTTTGGAATAAGTCCCTGGTCATTGTGCTTAAAGAGTCGTTGAGAACCACACGTCAAAAGATACACGTCAAAAGATATACACTACTGAATATTATATTATAAGACGTGATCAAGAAGAAACACACGTCAAAAGAAACATGAATCATGCAACACAAAAGTAAAACACGTCATACATGCAAAAAGAATATAACCCATACGCAAACCACATGTCAACAAACAAACCATGCAAACAACAATATCAGATAACACGTCAAATGCAAACTGAGATATATAATACTACTTTATGTTCAACACTTCACTTGAATATATATAAGTTATAATATTAACTCCATATTCAAACTTGTTAAAGCAAAAATATCCATTCATGCACACACGCTAGTATGCACTGTTAATTTCAGAAGAATCAAAAACCATTTATCAAACAAAAGCAACCTTGGTTCGACAAATGATGCTTCGATTAATCTTAAAGGCTCGACAAGATCATTGCTTCGACTAGAACAGTTTGGTTCGATGAGATTGGTTTGATGAAGGTGTTGGTTCGATCAAAAGTTTGGCTCGATGAAGGTGTGGATCGACTAAAGGTATGGTTCGACTAGTGGTCTTACTTGGTTCGATTACAATAGTTGTTCGATAACAAATGGTTGGTTTGATCAAGGATTGTTGGTTTGATGAAACTTGTAGTTCGACAAAGATATGTGGTTCGACAAAAATTGTTGCTAGTTCGACAAAAAAATTGTGGTTCGACAAAAATTATGGTTCGACTGAAGTTAGTTCCTTCGATCACATACACTCCTTCGATTAGACTACTTGTTCGATAAGCTGGTTCGATTAGGTAAGTCCTTCGACAAGCTTGGTCCTTCGACAAGGTTGGTCCTTCGATCACAAAAGTTCCTTCGATCAAAAAATAGTTCCTTCGATCAAAAGATAGTTCCTTCGATCAAAGTTACTCGTTCGATCAATTGGAAGAGTGTCTAACTCGACAACCCTTTTTCTCCTTCGACTGAATGCTCGTTCGATGAGTTGCTGGTTCGACTGACTTGCACCTTCGATCACCCCCTCGTTCGACTGAATTTGCTCCTTCGATCAAAAACCTAGTTCGACAGAAACTCTCGTTCGACTGTATGTACCTTCGACTGTGTTGATCGAACAAGAGAAAGAAAGAAAAAAAAACAATACAAATGAAACAAAAAAATGCAAAGAAACAGTAGAGAAAAAAGAAAAAAAATGCAAAGATAAAACACAACGAAACAGGACGTTAGAAAAAAAATTAATAAACAACTCTAAACCTCTTTTTTTTTAATCCTAGATCTTTTAAGTATTATGCTCTTGATACCACTTTTTAAAGCTTAAAATTACTCTTTATCACACAACAACAATATGAGAATAATAGAAGAGAAAGATGGAGATGGGATGGTCACTTCTTAGAGATTAGATTGAGAGAGAAAGAATGAGATACAAGATGTAATACCCTTAGAAGCAACACCCTCAAATGAGGAGGGTGAAGGGTATTTATAGTTTTGAGAGATGGATGGGCTTGGACTTGGGTGGGCTTTTACATGGGCTCTTTTAAACACTAAACATAACCTATTAGCTTAAGTCCAAGCCCATTGATTAACTTAACTAACTCAAACAACGACACATTAATTAAACTATTATAATGACGAATGACCATCACTTTAAAATAAATCCTAACACTTTGGCCATGCAACGAAACTACCTTCAACATTCTTAACTATTTTTAACCCATTATTTGCAACGTCCGGTATGCATGCTACATCAACTAACGATTCATCAATCGACACTTTGTAGCAATCACTTAGGAGTGGTCGGTTATGCAGCACTTGCTTTCCATGAGACCGGTATACGGTACCCAAAGCAACAATATTTGTATGCTTTATAATCCATAGTTTGCAATTAAGTGTCTACAAAAAAAAAATTTATGTATATATCAGAAATTATTTAAACAAAAGAATAACAAGAAACATGTTGAAATATATACTGTTGGCAGTGCTTGTGTTAGAGACACATCTTGTTGCGATTGGGAATCTGGAGACCCGTTTCGTCGCTTCTTTTGCCTTGGCTTATTGGGTCCGACAGTTTTAGCAAGTTCCTATATGTATATATAAAACACGTTACATTATTTAAACAAAAGAGTAACAAGAAACATGTTGAAATACATACTGTTGGCAGTGGTTGTGTTGGAGACAACACATTTTGTAGCGATTGGGAATCTGGAGACCCGTTTCGTCGTGACTTAAGGTTATGCTTAGGCCTGACAGTTTTAGCAGCAGGTTCATATACGTATATATAAAACACGGTACATTAGTCGAACATGTATGTAAAATTCAAAAATCAAAGGGCGATCTTTTATTACTATACTTACCATTGTTTCCGTTACCTTTTTAGAAGTTTCAAGGCCATTGGATTTCTCCTCAATTCCCGCATCTTTAGGACTTACAACACCACTTGTCTGAGTGCCATTGGAGTCACCTGCAATATTGTCAATGGCCATTGGAGTCACCTGCAATATAAATTAAGAAATACAGTCACTCATCAGTTTATGTTCAATGCCTAGTATCATTAGCATCAGTGGTGTTAGCATTAGAAAATGAAATTGTTAACAACATAAAAAATGGCTTACAACTGAAGCTATTGGCGATGGTACAGTTGGCAGAGTTATATTCATCCCTTTATCATTCAACTGTTGCAGAATTTGAGCAAGCACTTTATTTGTGTTTTCCACCTCACCGGATAATTTATTCACCTGCACATCTCTTTCGGTCATCTCGGCGGACAATTTCTTGATCAATTTATCTTTTTCTTCACGCTCGCGTCTCTCATTATCCAGTTGAGTTTGAAGTAAGGCAAGTTTTTCATCGGCTTCTTGTTTTCTTCGAGGAAGGCCAAAATACTCTTTGTATGTTACTGCACCTCCCACTCCTCTGGCATAACCGCCCTTTTCCTTACCAAATACAAATGTCATGGCATCAGTGCCATCATCAAAACTCGAGGTTCCTTCCTTGATCTTGTCATCAGCTTCTTTCTGCACAAAAAATATAGGAAATGTTAGGATTAAAAGTCTTCTTGATGCTGTTAGAGTAACTGCTGGTATACAAGCTACTACTGCTAGTACACAGTTAATGTTGCTGCTATATAAGCATAATAATAGAATTAGCAGTCAAACTTACAAGTTCATCTCCCTTTGATTTAATATCATCATTTGGGTATTCGCCGTCTTTGTTTACCCTTCCTTTCACCCACATTACATCACGGGGGGGTTCTTCATCCGCTTCAATCTCTTTATTTTGGATCTAATAAACATCAAATGCATACACATGTAAAGTTAAACCTAGATAAACGAAAATATGAGGATGCTTACACATGTACAGTTAAACCAAGATAATCGAAAATATAAGGGTATTAATGCAAATGTGCAAATTGGGCAATGTAAACATATTCATTTCTCATACTGATCGTCTCTTAATTGGTAAAACAAACATTGTGTAATCTTACCATTTTCTCTTTGACATAAGCATATCCACCTCGTCCCATTTTATGCTGATAAATATTTTGGGAACGCGCCATTTTACCTTTCTCAGATTTCTCCTAAAAACACAAAATCATAAGGCGTTTAGATGCGGTAATGCTGCAAACTGAAAATAATAAAATGCCATATACACTTAATTAAAGATGACTAATTAAAACCTTGTATGCTTCGGTGGTCGTGTATTTAACATACTCGACCCAGTCTTCTGATTTCATTATTGTATTATACAAGTCCGGGACTTCATTCAGTTTCGAAGGTGTATTTAGGTTGGGCAAAATGTAGTTGAATTTGAGCTTCCTTCTGTAATTCCTTAGCATTTTACCAAGATGAATCATTATCAATTTTTTGTATTTCACGTCAACAACAAAAAATTTCTGAAAAGATTAACACAATGTTGTTAATTAGTTGCACATAATATAACTACATACGTAAACTTATGTAGTACTGGGTTACAAAATAGTATATATGTACCAAGATTTCATCCCATAGTTTATCTCTTGATTCTTTATTCACCTTCTTCCAGTGTAGAATCTTCACACCTATCTGCTCACGAGCCACATCTCCTAAAAAACTCACAAACACTGCTCTGTTTTCCCCTGTTACCCTACCGAATGCATCGAAGGTTACCTTGAGCTTTATTGCACCAGGTTTGTCTTGCTTCGCGCGAAACTTTACTAGCCTGGTTGAGCCCCTCTTAGCTAGTATCTCAGGTGCTTGGTTGGTTACAGGCTCATCTATATCTTCTTCATCTGAATAATTTTTGGATTCATATTCTAAGGCGTTATCATCATGTACAATATGATCAGGAGGAAGCAAATTATGGTTATCAACAATGGGTTCAGTTTCCATGACTCTTGAGCAATAAAGGGTAAAAGAAAATGATTATGGCTTAGCTTGGAGAGTAATGGTGAGAGAAGATTTGATTTTTGTTTTTTCTTTGCAGTCTTTTTTTTTAAGGAGAGAAAAGAGGCTATACACCAAGAATATGAATCGTTGTGATTCAAAAAAATTCGATCCAAAAATTTGCCTCCAAGTTGTAATTTGAAATTAACAATTGAATTATTTGAAAATTTTGCCTTTGAACCTGTTAATTAAAGCATAAACTTGAATAAATCAAAATTTTGGCTCCAAATTTTATAGAGTACTATCTTAATAATCGCAAATGTATCATACTGTGCAACCGTCACATCAACAGTACAAACTACTACCCATTTAACAAACCAAAATACTTACATAATTACCAGTTATTGTACCCTTACTAATTACATTTACAAAACACAAATTACTAATTACCTTTTTGTTATTTGGATTCATTGTTTGCGTGCTTGTGTTTGCCAGAAGAATGTGTGTGTTGATTAGGGTTTATTGATTTTTGTGTGTGTTTACAAATGACCGGGTAAAGGGATTAATTGCTGGTTGAATATTGAATTTGTGGTTTGGTTTAACTATAGCTGACGTGGCAAGATTTGTAATAAAAAAAAAAAAAAAAAAAAAAAAAAAAAAAAGCTAATGGTGATGACGTGGCGGTGAAATCCGGCTATAGCCGGTAAATAGGGATGGCAACGGTTCGGGTTCGGGGCAGGTTTTAGTATACCCGTAACCGAACCCGTTTATAATATACCCGCACCCGCCCCATATCCCACAAGATACCCGATTAATATTATCCATCGGTTTTTCGGGTTTCCCCGCGGGTATCAGTTATCCGTAGTTGAATATTATATGGACAAAATTGGCGGTATTAAGATTAAGTCACGCTAAAATCCACCGACAAAACAAAAGAAAATACTCTAACCACTCCCAACAATAACTCAGCTTTAAACTTTAACACACTGCCACATCAGCTTTAACACTCACCCTTAATTAACTGAGCTTTAGTTATACACAAGATGTTTAACGAATGAGCCGAGATGATATGGTTATACACGAGATGTTTAACGAATGAGCCGAGATGATATGGTTGTATACGAGATGTTTAACGAATGAGCCGAGATGATATGGTTGTATATATACGAGATGTTTAACGAATGAGCCGAAATAATATGGTTGTATACGAGATGTTTAACAAATGAGCCGAGATGATATGGTTATACACGAGATGTTTAACGAATGAGCCGAGATGATATGGTTGTATACGAGATGTTTAACGAATGAGCCGAGATGATATGGTTGTATACGAGATGTTTAACAAATGAGCCGAGATAATATGGTTGTATACGAGATGTTTAACGAATGAGCCGAGATGATATGGTTATACACGAGATGTTTAACGAAAGAGCCGAGATGATATGGTTGTATACGAGATGTTTAACGAATGAGCCGAGATGATATGTTTGTACATGATCAACACAGCCAACAATAACTCACGCAACCTTTCGACCCTGTTTCATCATTTCTTAAAAGAGTTTAATTTCTAGACCAACCCTGATAGCTGGATGGTCTTGAGGCAACTCACGCAACCTTTCGACCTCTGGATCAGCATGATTATGCATCTGTAGCATAATACGAGTTATCTCACCTAGCAAATTGTTAATCAATTTGAGTTCTTTTTCTTGTTCATTGCGTAATCGGGTGAGGATAGCCTTTTGCACCTCTGCTAGTTAATTTGTTAGCCACAGTGTTTGTGTTAAAATTAGTGATACTTGCGAGAAAGTTTTATAAGAAGTTGTGTGAGAAAACGAAGTGTTGTGAAAGTGGCTTTGATAGTGGAAAGCCGTTAAACTAGCCGTTGGAGGCTATTTTAAAAATCAGATTGAAAGTAAAAGTAACCGTACAAGTATTATTCAAATTCAAACGTAAAGTAACAGTACAACATATTAATAACGAGCGGGATATTTAAAATTTCAAATTTCAAATTCAAATTAAACAAAAGGGCGGGATATATTTAAAATTTATCAATTCAATTCAAATTCAATTCAATTTATAAATTGAAAATAAAAGAATCTAGCTTGGGCGGGATATATTTATATCCATTTCAAATTCAAACTCATCTTAAAAACGTGTGGATTTCTATCCTATAAGACCCTTTACAACGCATAATGCAGCGTTGCGTTAAAGGGCCAAAATCAGACATTTTATAAAAACTTTAACGTTTTCTAAAGTATCAAATACAAATACATTAAACATGAAATAGAAATACATTAAACATGAAATAGAAATACATTAAATGTCAAATAAAAACTACGTTAACATAAACAACGATTGATTAACATAAACAACATACGATTAACATAAACAACGAACGATTAATAAAAACTATCATCTGAATCTGGGTAACCATCTTCAGAGGATTCGGAAGGTGTGAAAAAACCAGACTCCCACCTTTGCCTACGTTCTTCATCCTCCCTGGCTTGCCGCTCCAAACGATCAGCTTCCTCTTCTCTTTCAAGTGCTTCCATTTCCAGGAGGACTTGCATATCTGCTTCCTCTTGCCTAAGTTGTTCCTCAGTTAACCCAAACGGATTTAGGTCTTGGTTGGGAACCGGTGGATTTTGCACCGGTTCATTTTCAGGTTGATTATTCACCGGAAAATTTTCCGGTTGGAAAACCGAAAAGATATGCTCGGGTGGAGTATGGAATTTTTCATTTTCGCTAGGTGGGCTTGGAAATTGTTGGCCAAAATCCTTTTGGCGAGGTGGGCTTGGAAATTGTTGCCCGAAATCTTTTCTGGAAGACATCTTGAATTTGAGATGCTTGGATCTTGAGTATTTGAGAAGTTTGGAATGTGTTTCTGTGTGACTTGTGCTTCAGAAGCATTGGTATTTATAGGGTACAAATGCACACGTTTTATTAACGTGACTTTGAATTTTAATTGTTGGGGCTAACCTGCGTTAACGCAGCGTTAATATGTTGTACTTTATCTTACGTTTGAATTTGAATTTTAATTTTAATTTTAATTTTAATTTTAATTTGCTAAGGCTGAGTTATTGTTGGAAGTGGCCTAAATATACCCATACTTCTCAAACACATCTCACACACAAACACATTCAAACTGCTATAGATATTAAAGCATGTATTTACATTAAACATGTACTAGAAAATATCAATTACCCTAATGAAAAAGTCAATTAGTCATTAAAGTTAGCACACAAATTACATTAAACATCATTAATATAGAAAATATCAATTACCCTAATGAAAAAGTTCAATTAGTCAATCCAACACCAAACACACTTCTAAATCAACTACACTAGTCAAATCCAAACCAAACACAAACCAAATTCGATCAATATTATCCATCTGTTTACTTTTAGCGCCTCTCGATGGTCCCTCTTCCCGCCTAAAGTATTGGGAACCGTTCGTATACCTCTCTAGCCTATTTGTACAACTCGACATGGAAAACCGTTCATAATCAACCGCTCATATACAACTCCTTTGATATTTTCATTAGAAAATAAATTTCAAATTTCAATAGCTGCCTCCTCTTCAACTCCTTCTTCCAACAAAAACAAACGCCCAAGGGATGATTCTCCTCCACCAATGCCTGAAAAATATAAAAAATTTGGCATATCCCAACATATTTGGGAGAAATGTAGTGAAGGCCAGTATGGTGTTGAAAACGCATTGATAGAAATTCACAACAAGCGTATAAAGATGTTTGAAGAAAGGAACAAGAAAGATTTAGAGGTCATTGAGGAGCATCAGAAGAAAATTGAGGAGAGGAACAAAAAAATAGAAGAAGAAAGACAGAAAATAGTTGATGTTTACAGAAGTATTGAAGCTAGTAAATATGTGTCTTAATGTATCTTTTCTTTATATATTTTGCCTATGTAAATGTAAACTTATTTTGACTTGGTTTAATATATGAATGCAGTTATTATTACAAGTTTATGATATTTGAATGCAGTTATTATTATTGTACTGCTAGGTAAACAATTGTATTGCTAGCGAAACGTTGTACTGCTGGGTATCCTTTTAGCAGTGGTTGGGAGTGCAGGGTAGTTTGTATCACATTTTACTTAAAGGGTATAAACCCCCAATTGCTGCACACAATCACATTCACGCACACATTACTCTCTCTCTTCCACTCCCTAATCGAATTTTAATCATCAAATTGCAAAACCCCCAAATCAAATCATAATGTCGAACCTAACTTTTACCGAACCTCATAATAATGTTGCCTTTTTAGAAAAATCCAATGAGTTTGTAGATTTTACTGAGATCATTGATTTCCTTAATGCAAGCTATATTAAGTTTGCATTAACAGTAAAACCTACTATATATACTTCCAACATTATCCAGTTTTGGTCGTCTGCTAAGGTTAAAACTATTAATGGGGAAGCACAAATCCATGCCCTTGTAGATGGGTAGATGATTATCATTACAGAGGCGTCTATTCGAAGAGATCTTCTCCTAGATGATGCTAACGGAGTTGAGAATCTTCCAAATACTACAATCTTTGAAAAACTTGCACTGATGGGCTATGAGTGATATGCAGATGCTTTAAAGTTTCAAAAAGGTAATTTTTCTCCTCAGTGGAAATTCTTAATTCATATTGTCTTAGTGTGTCTAAGTCCAAAGACCACTGCATGGAATGAATTTAGCAGTAATTTAGCTTCTGCTATAATTTGTTTGGCTGAAAATACTCAAAGATTTAATTTCTCAAAATTAATTTTTGATAGTATGGTTAAGAACTTGGATAGTTCTTCGGCTAAATATTTTCTATATCCAAGGTTTTTGCAACTCTTTTTGGACAACCAATTTAAAAAAAAAAAGAAAAGTCACAAAAATGTTTCTCCCACTCCCTGCCTTACCAAAAAGGTTTTTGCTAATATGAGGAGGGTTGGAAAAGATTTTTCAGGGAGAGTGACACCTTTTTTTTCCAACAATGTTGGCACTAGCCCAAACCCAAATGGGTGAAGGTTCAGCAATCCCAGCTGGTACCCATCACACACCCACAGAACAACAGCAACAGACCTATAAACGTAGGACTAACACCAAGAACACTGAGCTACCTCAGGCTAGTGGTTCTATACCAACTGTTGCAGATGAGGATTTCACTGGGGGGGGGGGGAGAGTGACATGTTGGCAAGGGCTGCCACTACTGAGTCTAGCTTAGCAGCAGCACAGGATAGTGGTAACATCATTAAGGCCCGAACCAAGATAACTTTTAATGAAGAAAGTTCCTCTGGAACTGATTCAGGTGAAGGTCCCAGTCACATGGAAACAATGGGGGGTTCGGATGTTCATCCTAGGGGTGAGACTGAACTTAACTTTTCCAGTGATCCACCTCTCGGGCTAGGTAACACAAGCCGAAGTGGTGAGGATAGTATGCAACTTTTGAATGAATTGAAGGATACCTGTGCCAAGCTGTCTGCACAAATTGGTGATCTGCGAGCAATAGCTTCTTCCCAAGATGGAGTCATCAAAGCTCAAGGTGGGGAGATAAAGGCTTTGAAGAGAAGGGTTAGGTATTTAGAAGGAGTCAAAGGATCAAGAATTACCAAACAAAAGGTTAAATCTTCTGAAGCTTCTAAGGATGCACCCAAACAGGGGGGGAATGAAGGCAAAGTTTCAGGGGAGGATAAAGAGGGTGAAAGTATTGGTGCAGAGAGTGATCCAATGGAATTTCTAGTTGCTGATAACCAAGGGAATGAAGCGGTGATGGATAGGCGTTTGGGCAAGGTTACAACTGTTGATAGTGAGCCAGTTATTCCTGCTAGTGACCTAGTTATTCCTGCTAGTGGTCCAGTTATTCCTGCTAGTGAGCCAGTTATTCCTGCTATTCCTGCTATTGATAAGGTTAGTTCTCTATACTGAGACTGAAGTTAGTATTGCTGCTATTGATAAGGTTAGTGCTACTGAGACTAAATTTATTCCTGCTACTGGTAAGGTTACTGCTACTCAAGGTGATGATGATATGACTATGGCTCAAATATTAACAAAGATGAGGAGTGCAAAACCTAAGGCAAAAGGAGTTGTCATTAAAGAGCCAATATCAGTACCAAAAACACCATCAACAACTATTTCACCATCAGAAAAAGGCAAAGGTTTGTTGATTGATGAACCTAAGAAGAAATTTTAGTTTCAGTCACCTAGTCAACAACAACAACAACCAATGATTACAGATGAAGAATTGACAAGACAAGTGGCTGATCTTGATGCTCAAGAAGCTGCTCAGATTCTTTCAGACAAGGAGTATGCAAAAAAATTACAAGCGCAAAAAAATGCAGAGTTAATAGCTTCATGGTTTGAGGAAAGGGCTCAGGTTGAAGCTGATTGTGAGCTTGCTAAAATAGTACATAAAGAAGAGCAAGATAAGTACTCAGTAGATGAAAAAGCCAGGATGCTGAAAGAAAAATTTGTTGCAAAAAAGAAGTTGTATGCAGAACAAAGATATGCAGCTAAGAAGAACAAGCCACCCACTCAAAAACAAAGAAGAGTTCTTATGTGCAGGTATTTTTTTATTTTTTTTTTGTTGCAAAGGTAAATTTATATTAATATCAACAACACCCAATATGTACATCATAAACATTTACTCATGTGCAGATATTTGAAGAATGTGGCTAGTTGGAAACTAAAGGATTTGAAATTCTTGGATGATAAAAGAATTGAAGAATTATATGCAATTGCCAAGAGAAACAATGAACTCTTCTTGAATGACAGTTCAAAGAGAGCAGGTGAACAGTTGGAAATAGAAAGCAGTAAAAAGAGAAAACAAGAACAAACTGAGCAAGCTGTTGCTAAAGAATAAATGCAAGCTCACACTGAACTTGCAGTTGACTCTGTAGGAGAAGCCATGGATGCACAACCTTTAACTGTCAAACATCCCATTGTTGATTATAAGTCTGGATCTCATGGGGAAACAATTTATTACGATATTAAGAGGCATGATGGTTCTTCTAGAAGGTTTGTAAGCTTTCTTCACATGGTTCATGATTTTGATAGACGAGATATGATAGCTCTATGGAAATTACTCAAACAAAGATTTGGTAATAAGACACCAGAACAAGCTTATGATAGAGAAGTCTGGAATTATTTGAAAGTAATGTTTGAACCAAATCATGAAGATGAATGTTGGAGAAGACTAACGCATAATACTGTTAAAGAATGGAAAAATTTTCAACGATGTGGTGCACATGCTTTAACTGTGAATGAGTTGGTGATCTACATGCTTGTGGAAAAGGATTACCCTTTAAAGTTTCACAAATACATTCTACATCAGATGTTGTGTGGGAAGAAAATACTCAAGCTTCAGCTTAATTATGATGACATGGCATATGAACTGCTCAAGAAGATGGAAGAGTATCTAGGACCCAAGGACAAGAAATAGAATGTATAGTTATTATTACTAGAATGTATATTTTGACTTAAACATGTATAGTTATTACTCCTTATGAGATAAACATGTGTAGTTATTACTGCTAGAATGTATAGTTATTACTTCTAGAATGTATAGTTATTACTGCTAGAATGTATAGTTTGACAAAATATGCTTACATAAATGCTTACAATGGAGCCAAAACATTGATATTTTTAAATTTTTGACTATTGCATAAGTTATCAGAAATGTGTGACCATATGTATCGAATTGTGACTACACTTAAATAATGTGTGACAAAATTTGACTATTGCCTATAGTCACATGATTGTGCTACAATTAAATGTGACTATACACATTAGGAATTGGCAGGCAAACACACACTTAACTTTAGACACACATATTAACTTACGTGACTATTTGTATCGAATTTTGGTCACACTTAATCATGTATGCCTATGGTTTGGTGTGACCATATATGACATTTGGTCACACATCTCAAGTGTGTGACATATATTTGTCACTTTTAAATGCATATCGTGACTATGCTTCAAACTTACTTTTCAGTTGTCACACATTTCAAATTCATATGTGGCTAAATTTTCAACAAAAACTAGCAGTCACGCTTAAATAATGTGTGACAAACTTGAGCATATGATTTAGCCACATACACAATTACTTCGTGTGACCATATATGGATTTTGGTCACACTTTTCAATTGCGTGACATATATTTGTCACATATGTATATATATAGTGTGACTAATGTTTCAACCTTATTTGTATCCGTCACACATCCCAAATTAAGTGACTAAAAAATCAAAAAAAATTTTTTACCAGATACGTATAGTCACGAAAATATTCAAATGTGTGGCTGTAGCCTCGAATGTAATTCCGAAATGGTCACACAAGTCGGATCAAGTGTGGCTATTTATTTTATTCTGGTACATTTAGTCACATAAAAAGGCGACTGTGTGGCTGTTCGAAAAATAGCATGTGTGACTAAATCCCATTTTTGTACTAGTGTTCTTTGCAACGATCCTGAATCAATCAACCTTATCATTCAACATCAACAATGACTACTCAACAAGATATTCATGCAGCTGGTGCTGAAAACCGTCCTCCAATGCTAGAAAAAGGTAGTTACCTTCCATCGACAAGCCGTATGCTTCGATACATGAAAACCAAACCTAATGGACAAGGCAAACTCTTGATTAACTCCATCCAAAAAGGTCCATTCAAGCCTCGTCAGGTTCAAGAACCGGGTAATCCAAATACAACACCTCCCGTTCTACCATCCTTTCATGATCAAAAGGAAGAGGAATATACAGCTGATGATTGGAAACAAATTGAAGTTTATGACTTAGCCATGCACTTAATTCAACTTGGTCTACCACAGGAAATATTTTGTGATGTCGACAGTTGTGAAACTGCTTATGATATGTGGGAACGAGTTCGAAGGCTTTGTCATGGTACGGAAATTGGACAACAAGACATTGAAAACAAGCTTCTAACTGAATGGGAGAAGTTTACATCAACCCTGGCTGAACCTATTGAAACTTACTACACAAGGTTTTGTACTCTCATGAACGAGCTCATCAGGAACAAGTTGGCTCCAAGGCAAATTGTTCAAAACATCAAGTTCATTAACAACCTTCCAGAGGAATGGGGACGATATGTCACAATCGTTAATCAAACAAAGAATCTTCATGAGGTGAACTATGATCAACTGTATGACTTTTTGAAACAAAACCAGAAAGAGGCAGATGAAGTTAGGAAAGAGAAGCTAGCCAAACAACATGATCCTCTAGCATTAATTGCTCAAGCACCAACACCTTCAACAGTGAATACACAACCATCATCACCCACTCCCACTCAGAACATCATGCAACAACAATCTGTTCCACAACAACCATTCTACCCACAACAACAACAAGTCATTCAACAACAACTATACCCAGAACCAGAATATGATTCCAATGATGACATGACTGGTTTGTCCAAGGACGCTATTCCACACCAACAAAAAACAATCAAAGGATCTCATCGAACACTCGCAACAGGCAGATTGCTTAGCCGAGTTTCAACATGGGTAATCAAGGACAAATGGTTGGAGTATATGGGAATCAGCAAGGATATGCTACAGGGTTTCAGATGGGTAATCAAGGACAATATGCAGGCAATCAAATGGGTCAGTATATGGGTAATCAGAATCAGATGGGTCAAGTTGCTAGAAATCGAAGGGGTCAAAATATGGGAAATCAGTTTGGAAATGTTGCTGCTCCAGTTGCTGGGAATGTTGGGAATATGAATCAAGGAAATGTGTTGAAATGTTTTAACTGTCAAGGTACTGGTCACATGGCAAAGAACTGTCCTACAAGGCCAAAGAAGAAAGATCCAGCATATCTGCAGAAAACACTGTTGTTATCACAGAAGGAAACGGCCGGGCTACCATTGAGTGCAGAGGAGAATGATTTCATGGCACTAATGGATGATATGGAAGATCTAGAAGATATCGATGCCAACTGCATTTTCATGACCAATCTTTAGGAGGTTAAATATGACACGGATTCTGAAGCACCTCTTGTTTATGATATCAATGGAATCTCTGAAGTACAACCATATGCTACATGTCACAATAATGAAATGTTTGAAATGTCACCTCAAAATGAACAGCATTCTGCGACTCCTACACCGACTTACGATACATATATGGACTCCCCAAGTTGTAGTGTGACAACTCGTAATTTCAAACCATTTTTCCGAACCTCGACAATTTACTATTCATGAGTTACTATTCAATTTTACTATTCATCAATCACTATTCACTTTACTATTCATCATTTTCGAGGTCAGTTTGAGATTTTGAGAAACTTTCGGAAAATTTTACTATTCATGAAATACTATTCATTCCCGGAGGGAAATCACTATTCATAATCATCATTCATCTTTTCGTAAACTAGGTTTACGGGTATTCAAATTCGCGTAACCAGTTTGGTTTAGCTGCGAAATTCATGCATCATCAGTAAGGACATGTCATATAGACTAGAGTAGTCTACATATCATCAGTAACATCATTATCATGTTATGTCATGCACGGGTTCGTGTGTTTTTCATTTACGTATGTTCGTTTATTTGTTAAACGTTACCACTAAGTCATTACTACTAATATTATACCCAAATACTCCCGACTATGATCCTAATATATTTTCAGGCTAATTTTAATGATATAAAATTTATATTATTAATTTACCCGGTGTTTTAAAACCTTTTGCTATATTTTACGTTGAGAGCTTATAACTCCATCGGTTTACGATATTTCATCACAATCACTATTTTAACACCCGATTCTTATCAGTAACATGATTTCATAATTTTCACGACTTCGTCATATTTTATTTTTACTCGTCATGATTTATTTTCAGTTAACTCGGTACCCGATAACACCCAAAATATACACTAACTAATCAATACTTACCTTAAATTACCTAATAAGCCAAAATTTCTATCTTATCTCTTCTTTTTTCTTCTTATTGCCGCCCCTCCTATATTATGAGCCTAATACTCCAAAAATCCCATTTAATGCATCCTTTATGTTTAATATTGATTTAATTCACTACAACACATTTACATAACATTATACAACCTAAACAAGATCATTCTTTCTCCCTTTTGCTCTCTATATCCCACGGCAAGGAGAAGACCAAGAAGAAGAACCATAATTTTTTTCAAAGTTCAAGTGTTAAACAAGTCCCATTTAACTTCCTTGTTAGAGTTTTGCAATAAAAACTCCAAGGTTGTGATCCTTTTTCATCCAAACCCATTTAATCTTCAAGTAAGCTCAAGAACATTATTTTGATCATTTCCTACTTCATTTTGTTCATATCTAGTTGTATTTTCAAGTTATTTTGATAACTAGCCATGCAAAATTTATGTTATACATACCACTTCATTTTTTTTTTATATAAAAACTATCCCAAACATCAGATCTGTACGTTTCATTAACAACCTCGCGAAGCCCATCATTTTTGGTGATGTTTAGGACCCATGACACCCTAAGAAGGTGTATGGTAGGTTTAGAGTATTTGAGGAGTTGATTTGTAGTAGTTTGATCAAGTCTTGAACCGAGAAAATGAGTTTTTAACAAATACATAAGCCTACTGTCCGAAAACACAAGATCTGGAAAAATCAGTAAACATGGCGTTATTTTGGCCTTCATATTTAGAAAATACTTTCAAAAACGAAAACGTGGGCGCTTGAATCACTAAAAACCGAGTTATAACGAAGGAGATACGAAGTTTTAAAGTTAGGCGACAAAAACTATTATTTTCAGAAAATGCGTGCTGTTGGCCGAACTTCAAGGGACAGAACGAGGCATTAGCCGTAGTCTAGCTGAGCCGAGCCACTGAAAATATGTTAGTTCATGTTATGACGAACGCGTGGATATAAAGAACGTTGAAAACGGACTTGTAACAACCGAGATATGAATTTTTGAAAAGCCGACTAACAACATTCATTTTGACACCATATTGCGAGCCATTTTCCCGCTAAACGAGGCAGTTTTGAGCCATAAACCTCTATGGGTGAAAGGAAGTATACCCGGCCTATTTTCCAAATCAATCAACCGTTTGTTGATCGGACTTATAACGAGAAAGATATGATTTTTCTAGTTTCCCAGAAAAACAGCCATTTTGTGAAATTAAAGTCCAAGTGTAAAGACTAGTATTTTTGCAAACCACTAAGTTCATAGCCGATTTTCTATACGATCGAGGCGCGTATGACCAAAACTCAAAGGAGACGGCTGAGAGATCATGTTACAAGGTTTTCAAAAACATCGAGTTTTACCGCTAACACTTAACGTACAATATTTCACGACTAGTCTTACGAGGCCATTTGGGCATATTTTCACAAAGTATGAAAAGTGGTATTTTGCGAGAAAAACATTATATTTGACCTTAAAACACCAAACGAGGATCGTGGAGTACCATTTCAACATAATTACACGAAAAGTAGTTTATGACTTAACGAGACGTCAAAAATGTATTTTTCGACGATAAACATTATTTTCAAAAGTAACGAGTGGTATCTTTAACATACGTATTTGCATGTGTAGCATCATTTCATTGCTTACAATAGATCATATCATTCATGTTAGGTCGCGGTTAGAGACCGAGCCTCATTTCAGCATATTCATATCTGTCATTGTTGCTATCGCATCAGGTGAGTTCCATAGCCCCTACCTTTATACGTTTTGGATTACGTTTTGGGGGAGAATACATGCTTAATTATTTTTCACAAGCACTTTAATCTTTTAAGGATTAACGTGAGTTTTCATAGCCCCGCTTTTCAAGTTATTACATCATTTCAAAATTATCGGGGGAGAATACATTGTACCATCATTTTTATACGGACCAAAGTATATAAATTCATTACATTGCTTAAGTTGCATCATTGCCAAGTTAAAGTCCCCTGTTATTTATCATGAACCGTTAATTGTGAGCAAGCGAAGGTGCGGTGGATAGATCTATCGAGGGTGACGCCTCCGTTCGGGTTGGTAGCACCAACTTGTCATACGAACGCATTTCATTTCATTCATTCAGGGTGTTTGGCAAAACACTCCATTTTGGGGCATATATAACATCAGTCTAGCTTCGGGTTCATGAGCTTAAGAGATATTGTATCATTTTTATGTGGCAGTTTGTCATACACTTTATACTTGTGGTTTTCGTATAACATTTCAGTAACATAAACCAAATCATATTTGGCAATGGGTTGTAAACACACAGGTTGCAAGTCTTGTTATGGGCGGGACTTGGAACTGGGTGGATTTACAATGCCTTTGCTGGGAAAATCTTCATTCAAAGGCATTACATTTTACAATAAACTCTATGAACTCACCAACCTCGTGTTGACACTTTTAGCATGTATTTTCAGGTATTAATCAACAGCACGCTACTGAAGGCTCTTGGCAGGGCATGGCATGGTCATAGAAGACTCTGACAAACATTTAGGACCGTTTTACCTATTTTAAAGGGCCTATTTCCGCACAACTTTTAACAATGTAAATTCAACATTTTTGTTAAACAATTTTATTCTAAATGGTTGAGAAGAAAACCGTTCTTTGCACTTGTGTCATGATACCAATTGAGTTGCACCCCAGTGGCATGTATGCTTCCGCTGGACCCGATTTTGGGGGTGTGACAGATTGGTATCAGAGCCTTGGCTATAGAGAACTGGGTGATTTTAAAACCTAGACTATAGCTGCATTTACAAAAACTTAACCCTATGACCGCCACGTGCCTGCCTGCCAAGCTGATGCCTCAATTGTGGTTTGTTGCTGACATATTTAATAAGATTTGTGTCTTATTATCAAATCATTTATACCCACTTATTATAGTTGATTACTATAGTTGTCTTTCATATAAGCATGCATACATATCGTATACGTTTCAGCGTTACGCCTTTTTCTTACATAGTTTCATCATTCGACCACGAGTTTGGTCATTTGCCTTAGCCTATCAGAACATCTCTTCAAATGTGAAGGACCTAGTATTACTATAACTGAGCTGAGTATTTTAAACTTCATTGAACCTCGGTGGAATATAAACTCGTCACCTATATTCAACCCGGGACAGTTGGACATAGGCTGACTACCTATGCCCCGCTCAGAGATGAATTTTGCAATACTGAGAGCAGTTATAATAAAATTATGTCCGGTTTGCATTCCTACTCGATCTCTAAAGGTTTCAAAACTTCTTGTGTGTGTACACAATCGTTGCAAGAACATCCACACCTGCATCACCTTATGAACCGCAGTCTAGAAGCACGTCAGCTAACCATAACCCAACCTCAAGCCGTTGAGAGTCAGATCATTGGGAATGACAATCATTTCACCTTTACCATCACGAATCCTCGAGACTCAAGTTGAGGCACTCAAGGAAGGAAACCGACAGAATGATAAAACCCTATGGTATGCCAAAGAATGCAAATGGATTAGTAAAGAGGTCAGACAGAGTATTGTGCTTCAAGGATAGAAACTGGATATCTCTCTATGGTGGAATACGAGAGTTGATTATGCACGAGTCGCACAAGTCAAAGTACTTCATTCATCCAAGTTCTGGTAAGATGTATCAGGATCTCACGAAACTTTATTGGTGGCCGAATATGAAAGCAGACATAGCCTTGTATGTTATCAAATGCCTTACTTGCGCTAAAGTAAAAACCGAGTACCAGAAACCATTAGGATTACTTCAGCAACCAGAAATTCCTCAGTGGAAATGAGAACGCATTACAATAGATATTTTCATTAAACTTCCCAAGACATCAGGCAGTTTCGAAGCTATTTGGGTGATCATCGATCGTCCCACCAAATCAGTCCATTCCATTCCAATCGGAGAGACTTATACTATGGAACAGCTTACCAGACTTTACGTCAAGGAAATAGTTTCAAGGCACGGTGAACCAATTTCCATCATTTCTGACAGAGATAGTCGCTTTACTTCAAACTTCTAACAATCCCTTTAAGCTATCCTTACCCAATCAGATGTATGCACGATCTACCATCCTCAGACCAACAAACATTGAAGAGAATTATCCAATCCCTATAGGACATGCTCAGCACCATAGAATTAACCTTAAATTGTTTGGAGTAAACCTTTGACATTGACAGATTTCACCTTCAACAATAGCCATCACACCAATACAAAGACTATACCCTTTAAGACACCCTGTGGTGGAAGTACCAATTACCTATTGACAGACCAAAATCGGAAAGTCCAATTCACTAGTCTAGAACCCAATCGTGAAACAACAAAGGAAATTGTACAAGTCAAGAATCAGTTACAAGCAACAAGAGAACAATTGAAAAGTTAGGTCAACTCAGGATGCAAAATCATTGGGATTAGGTATCCCTAAGCAGCAAATCATTAGAATTCTAACTGTGGAACGAGTTATGTTGAAAACCTTGCCTTGGAAAAGCATGATACAATTGTGGGAACATGGGAAAGTGAACCCTAGGTACCTTGGACCATTAAAGACTGTAACTGTAATCGGCCGACTGGCATACAGACTGGAGCTTCCGTCAGAGCTCAACAGCATACATAACACGTTTCATGTCTCAAACCTCAAGAAATGTTTTTCAAACGAAACGCCCGAAATTCCATTGGAAGAAATTCAGCTCGACAATAAGCACAATTACATGAAGGAAACAACAGAAATCATAGACCATGAGGTCAAACAGTTGAAGCAGAGTCAAATTCCTATCGTTAAGGTTCGCTAGAATTCTCGCAGAGGTCCTAAGTTTACTTGGGAGCGGGAAGACCAGATGCGGCTCAAATATCTACACCTTTCACCGAATCCACCCCGGAGACCAACACTAACTGAATTCAGGGACTGAATTCCCGTAACGGGTGGAGACTATGACAACTCGTAATTTCAAGCCATTTTTCCGAACCTTGACAATTTACTATTCACGAGTTACTATTCATTTTTACTATTCATCGATCACTATTCACTTTACTATTCATCATTTTCGAGGTCAGTTTGAGATTTTGAGAAACTTTCGGAAAATTTTACTATTCATGAAACACTATTCATTCCCGGAGGGAAATCACTATTCATAATCATCATTCATCTTTTCGTAAACTAGGTTTACGGGTATTCAAATTCGCGTAACCAGTTTGGTTTAGCTGCGAAATTCATGCATCATCAGTAAGGACATGTCATATAGACTAGAGTAGTCTACATATCATCAGTAACATCATTATCATGTTATGTCATGCACGGGTTCGTGTGTTTTTCATTTACGTATGTTCGTTTATTTGTTAAACGTTACCACTCAGTCATTACTATTAATATTATACCCAAATACTCCCGACTACGATCCTAATATATTTTCAGGCTAATTTTAATGATATAAAATTTATATTATTAATTTACCCGGTGTTTTAAAACCTTTTGCTATATTTTACGTTGAGAGCTTATAACTCCATCGGTTTACGATATTTCATCACAATCACTATTTTAACACCCGATTCTTATCAGTAACATGATTTCATAATTTTCACGACTTCGTCATATTTTATTTTTACTCGTCATGATTTATTTTCAGTTAACTCGGTACCCGATAACACCCAAAATATACACTAACTAATCAATACTTACCTTAAATTACCTAATAAGCCAAAATTTCTATCTTATCTCTTCTTTTTTCTTCTTATTGCCGCCCCTCCTATATTATGAGCCTAATACTCCAAAAATCCCATTTAATGCATCCTTTATGTTTAATATTGATTTAATTCACTACAACACATTTACATAACATTATACAACCTAAACAAGATCATTCTTTCTCCCTTTTGCTCTCTATATCCCACGGCAAGGAGAAGACCAAGAAGAAGAACCATAATTTTTTTCAAAGTTCAAGTGTTAAACAAGTCTCATTTAACTTCCTTGTTAGAGTTTTGCAATAAAAACTCCAAGGTTGTGATCCTTTTTCATCCAAACCCATTTAATCTTCAAGTAAGCTCAAGAACATTATTTTGATCATTTCCTACTTCATTTTTTTCATATCTTGTTGTATTTTCAAGTTATTTTGATAACTAGCCATGCAAAATTTATGTTATACATACCACTTCATTTATTTTTTTTTTATAAAAACTATCCCAAACATCAGATCTGTACGTTTCATTAACAACCTCGCGAAGCCCATCATTTTTGGTGATGTTTAGGACCCATGACACCCTAAGAAGGTGTATGGTAGGTTTAGAGTATTTGAGGAGTTGATTTGTTGTAGTTTGATCAAGTCTTGAACCGAGAAAATGAGTTTTTAACAAATACATAAGCCTACTGTCCGAAAACACAAGATCTGGAAAAATCAGTAAACATGGCGTTATTTTGGCCTTCATATTTAGAAAATACTTTCAAAAACGAAAACGTGGGCGCTTGAATCACTAAAAACCGAGTTATAACGAAAGAGATACGAAGTTTTAAAGTTAGGCGACAAAAACTATTATTTTCAGAAAATGCGTGCTGTTGGCCGAACTTCAAGGGACAGAACGAGGCATTAGCCGTAGTCTAGTTGAGCCGAGCCACTGAAAATATGTTAGTTCATGTTATGACGAACGCGTGGATATAAAGAACGTTGAAAACGGACTTGTAACAACCGAGATATGAATTTTTGAAAAGCCGACTAACAACATTCATTTTGACAGCATCATTATAACTCATATATTTTCCAAGTATAAATTGTTTTTGCACGACACCATATTGCGAGCCATTTTCCCGCTAAACAAGGCAGTTTTGAGCCATAAACCTCTATGGGTGAAAGGAAGTATACTCGGCCTATTTTCCAAATCAATCAACCGTTTGTTGATCGGACTTATAACGAGAAAGATATGATTTTTCTAGTTTCCCAGAAAAACAGCCATTTTGTGAAATTAAAGTCCAAGTGTAAAGACTAGTATTTTTGCAAACCACTAAGTTCATAGCCGATTTTCTATACGATCGAGGCGCGTATGACCAAAACTCAAAGGAGACGGCTGAGAGATCATGTTACAAGGTTTTCAAAAACATCGAGTTTTACCGCTAACACTTAACGTACAATATTTCACGACTAGTCTTACGAGGCCATTTGGGCATATTTTCACAAAGTATGAAAAGTGGTATTTTGCGAGAAAAACATTATATTTGACCTTAAAACACCAAACGAGGATCGTGGAGTACCATTTCAACATAATTACACGAAAAGTAGTTTATGACTTAACGAGACGTCAAAAATGTATTTTTCGACGATAAACATTATTTTCAAAAGTAACGAGTGGTATCGTTAACATACGTATTTGCATGTGTAGCATCATTTCATTGCTTACAATAGATCATATCATTCATGTTAGGTCGCGGTTAGAGACCGAGCCTCATTTCAGCATATTCATATCTGTCATTGTTGCTATCGCATCAGGTGAGTTCCATAGCCCCTACCTTTATACGTTTTGGATTACGTTTTGGGGGAGAATACATGCTCAATTATTTTTCACAAGCACTTTAATCTTTTAAGGATTAACGTGAGTTTTCATAGCCCCGCTTTTCAAGTTATTACATCATTTCAAAATTATCGGGGGAGAATACATTGTACCATCATTTTTATACGGACCAAAGTATATAAATTCATTACATTGCTTAAGTTACATCATTGCCAAGTTAAAGTCCCCTGTTATTTATCATGAACCGTTAATTGTGAGCAAGCGAAGGTGCGGTGGATAGATCTATCGAGGGTGACGCCTCCGTTCGGGTTGGTAGCACCAACTTGTCATACGAACGCATTTCATTTCATTCATTCAGGGTGTTTGGCAAAACACTCCATTTTGGGGCATATATAACATCAGTCTAGCTTCGAGGTCATGAGCTTAAGAGATATTGTATCATTTTTATGTGGCAGTTTGTCATACACTTTATACTTGTGGTTTCCGTATAACATTTCAGTAACATAAACCAAATCATATTTGGCAATGGGTTGTAAACACACAGGTTGCAAGTCTTGTTATGGGCGGGACTTGGAACTGGGTGGATTTACAATGCCTTTGCTGGGAAAATCTTCATTCAAAGGCATTACATTTTACAATAAACTCTATGAACTCACCAACCTCGTGTTGACACTTTTAGCATGTATTTTCAGGTATTAATCAACAGCACGCTACTGAAGGCTCTTGGCAGGGCATGGCATGGTCATAGAAGACTCTGACAAACATTTGGGACCGTTTTACCTATTTTAAAGGGCCTATTTCCGCACAACTTTTAACAATGTAAATTCAACATTTTTGTTAAACAATTTTATTCTAAATGGTTGAGAAGAAAACCGTTCTTTGCACTTGTGTCATGATACCAATTGAGTTGCACCCCAGTGGCATGTATGCTTCCGCTGGACCCGATTTTGGGGGTGTGACATGTAGCAATACTAATTTGGCTACTCCAGATATGGATCCTAATGGAGGCTTCGAGTCACAGCATACTGAAACTGAAGAGGAAACACGTGCTTTATTTGAATCATTATTGCACAATTGTAGTATTGAGATTGAAAAGGTCAAAAAGATCAATCGCGATGTCAAGGCCGCGAATGAAAAATTAACCACTGAGCTTGAGAGATACAAGGTGAACGAAAATGCTTTTGAATTTAACCACAAACGACAGTCATAACTTGAAATTGGTTACAGAGATTCAGTTTTAAGAGAAAAACAATTGCAAATCAAATTTGACACTCTTGATGTCAATTTGAACATGAAAATTAAATCTTTAAACAAGGAAATTTCTGAATTAACCAACCAACTTTCTAAACAAAAATCAACTTGTTCTGATCTTGAAAAAGAAAAGAAAGAGTTGCATGCAAAGTTTTCAAAATGAGAAGATGAACTTCTTGATGAAATACTTGACAAACAAGAAACAATTAAAAAGTTGGAAGAGTTGCTTGTAAAAAGGGGTCATTCTACACAAACAATTAATTTGTTAATCAATGATCCAAACCCGATTTTACATACAATGAAGAAAATGGCTCTCGGTTGTGAAAACCCTTGTTATCTCAAGAAAGCTCAGAAAGAACAGAATGTGTTGTATAATGGTAATGTGCTAAATGATAATCATGACCCTCCCGAAGTTCGGGATTCTTATGAAACAATTGAGCTATCCCAAGAGACGCGTGTCAAAATGAGCCAGAAGCACCCAGATATCAGACTAATTGATTATAATGAGCTTAACAAAATATCTGGAGTGTATCAGGTTCAAAAAGAGTCACCATTGTTTTTCAAAAAACTAGTGGTTGTTACAAAGAGAAAAGTTGTTTCTAAACATCTTTCTAACGTCGAACAAATATTCTCTAAGAACACTTGTAACACAAGTGAAACTAGACAATTTTTGGCCGATCTTATAAAGAGAATTGAAACACTTCAATCAAATGTGACATCCAAAACAAACAATAATGTCAATGATTGGTTTCAAAATTTTCATACAGAACAGAAAAAGATGTTTGAAAAAGATATCATTCCTCCACTATCTGCAATTTATGCGGTAGTTCTTAATATTGAAAGATGTCTTCTGAAAGAAACAGCTGACTTTGTCAAGGACCACAAATCCCTGGTGAAGGAAGCTAATGAAAACATTGAACACATAAATGTTTTGGAAAGACACAATGACATACTCTCTGAAGTAGCTCTATCAACTGAAATTATGTCCATTATTTACCAAACATATTCTGTAGAGGATGATGAAAGACTGAGAGCTGAGACTTCTGCAATTGTTGAAAAATATGAAAATGCATTTGCTAAGATTGAAAAGGAAAATATAACATATTTTAAACAACTTGATCGAAAGAAGGAAGAATGCAAATATGACAAATTGTCTTATGAACGTTCTTACCAAGAAATGAAAAAACAAATTGATCTTTTGAAGTCTCAGCTTGAAATTCAAAATAGGAAGGGTGAGGAAACTAAGGACAACCTAGTTGTTAAACCAAAAATGTCAAGTTCTCAATGTGTTCAAGTCACTCCAACACCCTTGCCTAAAGAAAATGAAAAAGGAAAAGGAAAAGGAAAAGCAGTTGTCGCACCAAATGTGATAGCACCTGGACTTTATAGGATTAGTACCACTACTGTGTCTACCTCTACATCTAAAACATATAGGGCGATAGACAAAAGTGTGAAAGAAAATCCAAATAAGACTAGGGATGCTAAAATTTCAAAGGACAACAAAATAAATCCTAATGTGTGTGCCTTACCTTCTACAGGAGTAGAAAGTACCTCTAGGAGCAGCGGACTAAAGCCTAGGAGCAATACAAGGAACAATAGAGTCCTGTCTGCATCTAAGTGTGAAATGAAGAATAAAATGGAAGAAGTAAAAGAACACCCTAGGATTTTATCGCTTTCCAAGAAGAAATATATGTCATCTAGATGTAATGTTAAGGACAATATTTCAAGTGCTTGTAATGAATCTATTTGTTTAATGAGAAAGAAATCTTTGTCTGACAATATTTGTGATGATGTTGTTTCTAATGATATGAATGTGAATGCTGTGCCTAAACAGAAAGATGTGCCTTCAAGAACTAGTGCTAGGTCTAGATACATTAAAAGGCTTATTACAAAATCTAGGAAAACCACTAGTAGCCTATTACCTAAGGACCATCTTAAGTTTTGCACATGGAAACCAACGGGTAGAATGTTTACACCAAAGGATGGCACATTAGAAATTGCTTCAAAAGAACAAATAGAAACCATCTCTAAGTGTGATATACCTGTTATATCTAACCCCCTGGAACCAAATGTTAAACGATTTCCATATACAAAATCATCTGTTATTGGCAGGTCATTGAAATTTGTCTTTGGATCATTGACTCGGGTTGCTCCAAGCACATGACCGGGAATTTGAAGCTGCTGATCAACTTTGTATGGAAGTTCATAGGAACAGTTCGGTTTGGAAATGATCATGTAGCAGCTATTCTGGGTTATGGAGATCTACAGTCTGGGAACTTTCTAATCACTCGGGTTTACTATGTCGAAGGATTGGGACACAACCTGTTTTCAGTCAGACAGTTTTGTGACGCAGATCTAGAGGTTGCATTTAGAAGGAATACATGTTTCGTTAGGAATTTGATTGGAGATGATCTCTTAACTGGAAATCGTGGAACCAATCTCTATGCTATCGACATTAACCAAATAGCCTCTTCATCACCAACTTTTCTTATGACAAGAGCTGACGAAACTAATTCCTGGTTGTGGCACAGAAGTTTATCCCATCTCAACTTCGACACAATTACAAAGCTTTCCAAAGACGACATCGTCACCGGTCTCCCTAAATTCAAATACACCAAAGAACACTTATGTCCATCCTGTGAGCAAGGCAAAAGAAAACGGGCAACTTATAAACCTAAAACCGTTCCCGGTTCGGTTGATAAGTTACATCTGTTGCACATGGACTTATGTGGCCCAATGAGAGTTGAGAGTATCAATGGGAAAAAGTATATTCTTGTGATTATCGATGATTATTCAAGATATACATGGGTAAGGTTTTTGAGGTCAAAAGACGAAGCACCAGGCATCATCATCACCTTTCTGAAGCAAATTCAAGTTCTACTTCAAGCTCTAGTTAGGATTATAAGAATTGACAATGGCACGGAATTTACCAATCAGGAGTTAAGAACATACTTTGAAGAGACTGGCATTACTCACCAGACATCAGCGGTTAGAACTCCACAGCAGAATGGGGTAGTTGAAAGAAGAAATAGAACTCTTGTGGAAGCTGCTCGTACAATGCTGATTTATTCCAGTGCACCGTTATTCTTATGGCTGATGCTGTTTCCACTGCATGTTTTACTCAAAACCGATCCCTTATCCATCCAAGATTCAATAAAACCCCCTATGAATTAGTGAACAACAGAAAACCCGATATCTCTTACCTTCATGTATTTGGCGCTTTGTGCTATCCTACTAATGACTGAGAGGATCTGGGGAAACTGAAAGCTAAGGGTGATATAGGAATCTTCATTGGTTATTCAGATAACTCGAGGGCATTCAGGGTGTATAATAGAAGGTCTAAAAGAGTAATGGAGATGATAAATGTGAAATTTGACGAGATTTCACAAATGGCTTCTGAGAGACTCGCTCTAGAACCCGCGCTTAACCCGATGGCTTCTAATCGTATCGGATTAGGACCCGCACCACAAAGTCAAACTTCTGGACATATCAGTTCAGGACACATACCACAAGGAGCTCAGTCAACTACCACTGATAAACCTACAAATCAAGAACTGGATAATTTCTTCAAGTTTATGTATGATGAATACTATGGTGGAGCTTCGACAAATGCATCACAACAACGTTCTGCTGCACCCGCTCAACAACATCAACCACCACCACCGCAAGATGCATCAACAACAATTGAAGCTGAAGCACCAATTCCCTCAACATCATCTACATCTACTCCAGCAACTCCAGTAATTGAGATTTTGTTACCAAGAGTTGATGAGCAAAACCAAACACCACCAATTCAAGAAGAACAACAACAAAACGATGATGTGTTAGAAGTAGAACCATTTGAAAATCCATTTGCAACGGACTCTGCTGAATCTTCTTCTAGGTTACATGAACCACCCAACACGCATTCCTCATATCCAAGGTACCCTTCAACATTAAAGTGGACTAGAGACCATCCAATATAACATGTCATTGGTGAACCTTCAAGGCCAGTCCAGACGAGAAAACAGCTTGCCACCGATTGTGATATGTGTATTTTTGCCTACTCAGTCAGTCTAAAAGAGCCAAATAACATTCGGGAAGCAATGGTAGACAACGCATAGATTGAAGCAATGCAGGAAGAACTTCTCCAATATAAATTACATGACACTTGGGATTTAGTGCCGAGACTAATCGACAAGCTCGTCATTGATCTTAAGTGGTTATGGAAAAACAAAAAGGATGAAGAGATGACTGTAATTTGCAACAAAGCTCGTCTCATGGCCAAGGGATTCAGACAAGAAGAGGGGATAGATTTTGAAGAGTCATTCGCACCAGTAGCCAGACTTGAGGCAGTCAGGATTTTCTTAGCTTATGCGGCTCACAAGAACATCACGGTCTATCAGATGGATATCAAGACGGCTTTCTTGAATGGAACTCTGAAGGAAGAGGTGTATGTGAGTCAACCAGATGGATTCGTTGACAAAGATCATCCGGAATATGTCTACAAGCTCAAGAAGGCTATCTATGGTTTGAAACAAGCCCCAAGGGCGTGGTATGACGAGTTATCATCTTTCTTGCTGAATAATCATTTCACCAAAGGAACAATTGACCCGACCTTGTTTACTAAGAAATTTAAAGATGACATTTTGATTGTTTAGATTTACGTGGACCACATAATTTTTGGGTCCACTAATCCGAAACAGTCAAAACATTTTGCAAATCTCATGAAAAGCAAATTTGAAATTTCCATGATGGGAGAATTAAAATTCTTTTTGGGTTTACAAATTCATCAAACCCCACGTGGTATTTTTATAAATCAAGCCAAATATACAATTGAGATTTTAAAGAAACATGGAATGGAAAGTTGTGACTCTGTTGGTACTCCAATGGTCACTTCACCCAAAATTGGTGCTGACCTATATGGGAAACCCATGGATCCGAAGAAATATTGGAGCATGATTGGTTCTCTCATGTACTTAACTGCTAGTCGACCCGATATACATTTTGCTGTCTATTTATTAGCACGGTTTCAGGCAAGGCCTACCGAACTTCACCTCCAAGAGGTTAAACGGATCTTTCGATACCTAAGAAGAACCATTAACATGGGACTTTGGTATCCGAAGGATTCGGAGTTTACACTAACAGCCTTTGCAAATGCCGATCATGCTGGTTGCCAAGTCACTGCAAAAACTACATCTGGAGGAGCACAATTTCTGGGAGAAAAGCTAGTAGGCTGGTCATCAAGGAAACAAGACTGTATGGCATTATCAACTGCTGAAGCCGAGTATGTGTCTCTATCTGCGTGTTGTGCCCAAGTTCTATGGATGCGGACACAGCTCACAGATTATGGTTTCTCTTTCGATCGCATTCCTATCTATTGTGATTCGAAAAGTGCCATAGCCATCTCGTGCAATCCCGTGCAACACTCGAAGACCAAGCATATTAGAGTCCGCTATCACTTCATAAAGGAACACGTCGAAGAGGGTACTATTGAATTATTCTTCGTTAAGACTGAATACCAACTCGCCGATCTATTTACTAAAGCCCTCCCAAAAGAGCGGTTTGATAACTTAGTTCGACGAATTGGAATGCGAAGCCTAACTCCCGAAGAGTTAGAAAGTCTTCTCGAAACTTCTTGAATTTTATCTCAAAAAGCTTCGCATGTAAATATTTTTGAAAAAAACAAAATAGAAAATTTGAAAAACCCATAAAAACAAAATACAAAAATAGAAAATTTCAAAAATACAAAAACAGTAAAAAATATAAAACCAAAAAATATTCTTCTCACGACATGTCTCTCGTATAAATCAATATTCTGTACATACCTAGAAATGTCATTCAACAATGATACGGGCATGTACAGATACTTGAGCGAGAGTTCATTTAAATGTTTTCTAAAACATGTCGTCTCTCAAAATTTCTTAAATAATGGCTTCGGAACATCTCAGTTTCGGACCCGTGCTTTAAAGAAAAGAAAGTGCTTCATCAAAACAAAAGTTTTAAATACTTTTTCAAGCACTTATCCTAAAAATCTAAATGGCTTTTGTATAAATCTGTACGGAATCCGCGCTCTAATGACGGCTTTCGTATATTTCAGTACGAAACCCGTGCTACAATGATGACTTCTGATTATACCTGATCAGGACTCGCATTGTTAATGGCAAAAGAAAACAAATAATCCTTGAGCACATGATCAAGATTTTTCAAAAATATTTTTCAAAATCTTTCTCCAAATTTTGTGCTCAAGATTCTTCAAAATCAAAACTCCCTCAATACCCTTAAATGATTTTAAACTCAAAGTGTTTAAAAATATATGATTTATTTAAGGGGGAGTATAAAATGAAAAACAAGATGTTCCAAATCATGCAAAAATGATCCGTCTATCTCTCCAAAAATATTTCATTTTAATCTCAATTTCAAAAATATCACTACGTGCTATTTTGGAGGGGGAGATTAGGTATAAGGGGGAGAGGACGTGATTAAAATGTGATCATAATATTCAAAGATCGTGGATTGAATCTCAAAAGAGCTCTACAAAAAGACTCAGATTAAACCCTCGAATTGACGAAACTAAATGTCTGTTATCGAAAAGACTTGTCCGGGACGGGTAATAATTTCAAGCTGGTTATCCAGTAATGTAAACGTGTCTCGCAAAGGACTTGTCTGAGTAGAATGTACCAATTCGAGAGATGATCATTGAATATGACCGGGACAGGTAATAATTTCAAGCTAGTCTAACTAGTGATGTAAGCGTGTCTCGCGAAGGTCATGTTCTTTGAAAATCGATCTATTCAAAATGTGCGAACTCTACCCAACATGTGCAATTTTATGAAAAAATGCATGAGCACATGTAAAGGGGGAGTATTTCAAAAATGTAAAACTCTCGAAGTGTTAACTAAATGCGTTTTACTCGTAAACACTTTGAGAGATTTTCACATAAGGTTTTATGGCATATGATCAATAAATCTAGGATAATCATGGAGTAATAAGGTGATTATGGTTAGGTTTATGTCCAATGATCCGCCAGAGCCGGAGGGATCTACCCAAGGACAATTCCAATAGATTAGAATTAGAAGTCCTTAGGTAAGATTGAAAAAAGGAGTAAATGAGAAAGGGAAAGAAGGGGTTGAAGAATTAAAAAGAAAAGTTTAATGTAAGGGTGAAAAGAAATAGCCCTCCATGAAAACTTAGGGCAAAAACCGGGTCAATACATCTGCTATCGGAATTCACTAAGGTGATACTGATATTGAAGACAAGACGTCATGGACCCAGTGACGCGCTGCATCACCCCTCCTAGCCACTCAGATATCTCATAAAAGATATTTGTTTCATTTCTCACGGAGAACACTACATAATCTATTGGCCTCTCACTCCGAGATGTGTTGATATTGAAAAGGTGGCACTCTGCTCCATGCCTCCGACTACTAAAACTAAAACGCACTATCGATTCTAGAGCCATGAGATTCATCAAAATCTCTTAGGAACACTTTCATATGAATACCCTTGTGTTCACCAAAAAGAACACAAGGAGTACAAGAGTCTTAATGAGATCTTAGGATCTTGCCACATGATGGTTTCTATGCTTCAAACGGTCTACAGTCGTGGGGTGATCTCCAGCGACTCACTAAATTATGGGTGCGCTTCGGTGTGTCTGTGTAAGCCCTCTCGGGGGTATCCGGTTCAGAACGGCCTGGGGGAGATTAGAGAAAGTTTACACTCTATGCTGTTGACGATCTCGAAGTCCTAACCCGTAAGCGCTGGATGATTATTACTAACGGTTTTATGCAGCTACCTATAAACATTCATCAACCATCATCAGTTACGTCAAACCTCTTCACCTCAGCATACTCATACTTATGAAGAACATCTCCAACAAAGCTCAAGTGTAAAAAGTTCAAGGCAAAAGGATCAAGTTAAAGACAGAGTGTAACAACAAAGTCAAAACACTAGTCAAGATGTCAAGAACTAGTTCATATGTCAAATGATGAAGGATTAAGAGGAGATTGTTAGCAAAAGAAGAGTGTTTACAGCCCAAGATGTATGAGTATGTTGGAGGACACGACGCATCATCACGAGAAGAGTTTGATCAAGGCAAGAACAAATGAAAGACGATCCTTTGAAGATCATGATGGCATGAAGAAACATTAAATGAAGACTATTCTACAACGACACACAAAGATCAAGACATTGAAGACAAAAGACCATTCATTGGGAGCATAATGGAAATGACCATCCCTAGGGGGAGATTGTTAGCATTTATATTTTTAGAAAAAGTGATGGTCATTAGTTGTAATTTAAATAGTGTGTCGTGTAGATGTAATCAAGTATGTAAGGCTTGTGTTGGATTTTGTAATAGATATGCTTAAGAAAAGAACATAAGCCCAAGTCCAACACAAGCCCACCAAAGCCCAAGATAAGGAACCTAGGGCGTCCCATCCCCTTGTGTTTCCTATAAATACCACACACTCTCACATATTTTGTGTGCCTCTAAGTCTAGTGTAAGTGTGAGTGTGTGTGTGTATGTGTTTTACTTTTTGTATGTTTTCTTATGGTATTAATGAATCATTCGACCCAAAGTATTTCATACGCCTCATCTCTTTCATCTATTCTATTCTTCTCTTATTTATTTAGAGTGTCACGTTGAGTAGTTGTTATTTATATAGTTTAGTTTGCTGTTAAGGTTGGTTCGAATAGAAATATATAGGATTACAGGATCTTTGTGGCCCTATGCGTGTTCAAACTATCAATGGGAAGCGGTATATCATGGTAATTGTTGATGACTTCTCGAGATGGACTTGGGTATACTTCCTTCGTACAAAAGATCAAGCTCCTCCAATGATCATCACCTTCCTCACACAGATTCAAGTTCAGCTTCGCAACACCGTCAGAAAAATTCGAACAGACAATGGAATTGAATTCAAGAATCAGACTCTTAGGGAGTATTATGAGAAAGTGGGTATTGAACATCAAACATCCATTGCTCGCAGCCCCGAACAGAATGGCGTGGTCGAAAGACGAAACCGAACTTTAGTGGAAGCCGCAAGAACGATGTTGATCAATGCTAAACTACCAGATTATCTCTGGGCTGAAGCCGTTTCAACCGCTTGCTACACCCAAAACAGATGTATGATCACCAAACGGCACACCAAGACACCATATGAAATAGTTCACTACAGAAAACCGACTATCAATTACTTTCATGTCTTTGGAGCTCTCTGCTATCCAATGAATGATCGTGCTGACCTTGGAAAACACAAAGCCAAAGTGGATATAGGGATTTTTGTCAGATATTATGAAAATTCCAAAGGATTCAGAATCTGGAACCGTCGAACCCGAGAGATTCAGGAGACTATACATGCTAATTTCGATGAGCTCACCGATATGGCTTCTGAGCAAAACAGCTTAGAACCCGCTGCTAACCGTCTTAACTTCCCTGATCCTTCAGCTGCACCCTTCTCTCTTAATCGCAAAGACTTAGAAGATCTGTTTGCTCCACTATTTGATGATACTATGGTTAGTCGTGCTTCTGATGTATCCACAAGTTCCGCTGCACAACCACTCGTCGATAATCACGAACCTGATACTCCAGTAACTACAACCACAACAGTTGCTGCAGATGCACCTCAACCAGAAACATCCTCATCTGTTAATCACATAGCTTCTACCTCTGCGACTGCAGCTGGAGATCCCCCTCTACATTCTTCTGAAGTATCCACACCAGCAGATTATGATGGCAATGCTTTCTTTAATCCATTTGCGCTGGCTCCCACCATTCCTGATATCGCAGAGTCGTCCACAAACAATTTGGAACCGTCAAATATGCACCATAATTATCAACACTACCCATCCACTCACAAATGGACTAAGGATCACCCATTAGTAAATGTAATTGGTAATCCAGAAAACCCAGTGATGACACATCAAAGACTCCACACAGACCGTGAAACCTGCATTTATGCACTACTCACCGTTTATCAATCAGAACCCAAAAATATTAAAGAAACCCTCACCTACGACAACTGGATTGAGTCTATGCAAGAGGAATTGGATCAATTCAAACGGTTGGAAGTTTGGGAACTGGTAGAAAGACCAGATGGGGTCTACGTCGTCGGGTTGAAATGGATATGGAAGAATAAGTTAGATGCAGATGGAACGGTTATTCGTAACAAGTCCCGGTTGGTGGCTAAATGATTCAGTCAAGAGGAAGGAATTGACTTCGAAGAATCTTTTGCACCAGTGGCGCGTCTTGAGGCCGTTCAAATTTTCCTGGCGTACGCTGCTCACAAGAATATCACGGTCTATCAAATGGATGTGAAGACAGCATTTTTCAATGGACAACTCTGGGAAGAGGTGTACGTTACACAACCAGAGGCCTTCGTCGATCCAGAGCATCCGAACCACGTCTACAGGCTCAAGAAAGCCCTCTATGGCCTTAAGCAAGCCCCGAGGGCATGGTACGACAAATTATCTGATTTCTTATTAGCCAATCATTTTACTAAAGGATCTGTTGACCCGACGTTTTTAATACAAAAACACGTGGACGATATTCTCATTGTTCAAATTTATGTGGATGACATCATTTTTGGGTCTACCCATAAAAATTATTCAAACACTGTGAACTCAAGTTCTTCTTAGGACTGCAAGTTCATCAATCACCCCGTGGTATATTCTCAAGTCAGTCCAAATATGCTCAGGAAATATTGAAAAAGCATGGTATGAATAATTGTGACACCCAGAATACCCCAATGTCCTCCTCATCCCCGAAGCTAGATGCTGATCTACATGAGACACCCATTGATCCTACAAAATATCGTAGTATGATTGGGTTGATCATGTATCTCACAGCTAGCAGACCGGATGTTGTATTTGCCACGTATCTATGCTCCCGTTATCAGTCCCGACCAACTGAACATCATTTGTCTGCTGTTAAGAGAATCCTTCGATACATAAAGGGAACCATTCATTTGGGGATCTGGTATCCGAAGGATTCTGGGTTTGAACTTGTTGCTTTTTCAGACGCTGACCATGCAGGATGCTTAGACACGAGGAAAAGTACATCAGGGGGAGTTCAATTTTTAGGTGACAAACTAGTATCTTGGCAGTCAAAGAAGCAGGATTGTACATCACTGTCGTCTACCGAATCAGAATACATTGCCATGTCAGCATGCTGCGCTCAAGTCATTTGGATGAGATCACTGCTGATGGACTACGGATACGTGTTTAACAAGATTCCAATTTACTGCGACTCCAAGTGTGCCATCGCTATATCGTGCAACACTGTCCAACACTCAAAATCCAAGCATATTGCTCTCCGATATCATTTTATCAAAGAGCATGTGGAAATAGGTACAGTTAAATTATACTTCGTGGGTACTGAACATCAATTGGCGGATTTATTCACCAAAGCTTTGCTTCATGCAAGGTTTGTGGAATTGGTTCACCAAATTGGTATGCGATGTATGACTCCAGACGACTTGAACAATTTTCTTACCCAAAATTGAGTCAAATATCCACACTATCTTGTAAATATCATTATTGTTTAAAAAAAAACCTCATTAAGTGTGCAAAAGTGAAACCGAATCAAAATATGTTCTCGTCATTTCAAATTTCATTAATTTCAAATCACGAACATATTTTGAGGGGGAGAAATTTTTGCACATTTATCATCTCGAATCTTCATCAAAATCTTCATTGGAAAATATTTCTATGATCTCTTGGACTACTAGTCTTAAAAATTGTCACAAATAGGTCTTAGTTCAAGGGGGAGAAATGACATCTATTAAATTGGATCTAGATTTTAAACATCAAGGACTGAAACTTTCAAGATAGGAAAAGTTGTGGCTTTAGGACCTCAAATGTGTTAGGTTTCTAGTTAAAGGGTTGAAATTGTCACCTAAGGACTTAATGTGAACTAGGACACAAGTTAGGGGACTAATACTGCCAAACGGACAAGATTGAATTAATATATATCAAAATTTTGACTTCAGTCAAAACATAGTAAACGCATTTACTTTTCCCTCTCACCCTAAAACCCGCCAACACTTAAACCCTCAAGAACATCAGAATCTCTAATTTGTTGTTATATTTTCACTTGTAAGTGTTTAAATTAATCCATTAAGCTTTATAATCATTCGTTCATTATTTCCATGGCTTGATTTAATGATTTTACGAGTTAGGGTTTAAGGAATGATTTGGGCGTTTCTTGATTAAAGTTGTAGGATCTAATTAAGTTAGTATAATAGATTCATTAAATGAATCTGAGTATAGTGAACCTGATTAATTAGATTCAATAACACAAGATAGGGTAATTCGATTCAATTATGGTTTCAGAGGATGAAGTCATGAACTGAGGAGAATGAGTATTGTTCTTTGTTTTTTTACTGGTGGGATATGCTTACTTAATGCTATTGATTATGTGTGTAATGTCTCTTAGCTTAAGTCCAACAGTTTGCTATGGTCCTTGATATGAACTGTGATGATAAGTTGAACAATAAATTTCTGAATGTTTGTCTGAGTGCTGAACATACTTACTGAGTTTCTATGTGAGTTCATCTATCGAGTTTGTGTTTGCGTTATCGACTATGTGCTAAATTGATAATCTCTATCGACTTTGTTGGATACCTTGGAATCTATCGACTTTGTTTCCGAGTTAGGAAACTAAAGTCATGAGACTTGTCAAGTTTCTCTGACTTGTCGAGTTTCTCTGAATTGTCGAGTTTCTCTGACTTGTCGAGTTTCTCTGACTCATCAAGTTTCTCTGACATGTCAAGTTTCTCTGACTTGTCGAGTATCTTTGACTTGTCGATTTTTTCTGACTTATCGAGTTTCTCAGACTTATCGAGTTTCTCAGACTTGTCGAGTTTCTCTGATCTGTCGAGTTTCTCACTTGTTGAGTTTCTCTGACTTGTCGAGTTTCTCTAACTTGTCGAGTTTTCTGACCTGACAAGTTTCAAAGATTCACCAAGATTCCAAAACTTACCTAGTTGCTAAGAAGTGCCTAGTTTCTAGGATTTGTCGAGTTTGTGCTTATGTTACCAAGTTTATGTTGATGTTACTGAGTTTGTGCATTAAGTTACCAAGTTTGTGCTGATCTGTGAGAAAATTCTATCTACTTTGTTGCATAAAATGGATCCTTTCAATACTAAAGCTTCATAAACTTCCAAGTTTGTCTCATGCTTTCAAGTTTCCAAAACCTCCAAGTTTGTCTCATTTTTTCCAAGTTTGTTAAGCTTGCAAAATATGTTTCAAACTTAGAATTTTTTTTTTAAAACTTGGACATGTGCAAATACTTACAAGAACTCGTTTTTTTATGGCTTGCTTGATGAATATGTGATTGTTTTTCATGAGTTAATCTATCTATGTGATACATCATACAGTTAAGGTTAATATCATACAACAAATAACATTTACTAACACATATATGCGATTGCTATTGTATTGTTGTTGGTGTTTGTATGTTCAAGCAAATCATGTCTCAAGGATTTGTAACTCGACAGCAAATGATTCCAGAAGGTGATGAACGCAAAATAAGTTAGTCAAACTCAAGAGTTGATTTTAAGAATCTGCTTTGTCACGAGTCTTGCCAAATCATTGTGGAAATTCTCGAAAGACACTTCATCAGCCCAACACTGACTAATACAGCAAGTGTTCCAGAAGTATATCTCTATCAGTTCTGGCATTCCATGGTCATAGGAAAAGACAATGAGAGAATTATAGTCACAATAGACAACACGGATATCTAATTTAAGGTTGATACTCTTCGCAAAGTTCTATAACTTCCAGCAGAAGCATCAGGCCCAAGGGGCAAATTTCAAGATGACCCAACTTTTGAAGACATGGTTGAAACACTCAAGCTTCTTGGTTATGATAAGGAAGATGAAGAGCTCACCACACTCTCCAGAGTAGAAAGGAAATGCATCCCTCAGCCGTGGTTAACCTTCTACACCATAATCATTCACTGCATAACCGGCAAAACCACTGGACTCGAACACCCAAGATTAGAACACCTACAATTCTTCTGTGGGGTCGTCTGTCTCTACCACCTGGACTATGCAAAGTACATATGGAACGATATGATTTTCCTAAGCCAACAGTTTCACCAAAATAAGGAATACAAGGTACCCTTTCCCCGATTCACCAAACTCCTAATCTCACTCTTCATGAAAAGATACCCTGAAATCAATCGACACTTAAATGAAAAAGCACATACGGAACAAATGCATCACATGTTCACCAGGGTAAAAATACAGAAGACTAGCACAGAGAAACAGGGTTTGAGAATTCCTCAGAGCATGTTAACTAAAGAGGTGATGGAAACTGAGGCATATCAATTGTACGATAACGTAGAAAAGGCCAAAAAGGTGGGAATCATTGCCAAAGGAACAAAATCAACAAAGGGAAAAGGAAAAACAACAGGAAAGATTGTTCCACCTGCTTCTTCTCGGTCAAAGAAATGCTCTAGAACCGATAAGAAGAAAGTGATTACCAGTGAAAAGACCAAGGAATTAACACTAAGAGATGAATCCACAGATGCGGAAGGGGAAGAAGAAAGTGATCTTCAAAAAGAAAAGAAGAAGAAAGAGTTTGAAAAGATGAAAACAGTATTGGCAGAAAAAGACAAAGACTTGGGCAAAGGAAAGGGAAAATCATTCAAAATAGTGAAACAATCCTTCAAAGCCATAGAATCTCCAATGACAGAAAAAAAAGAAAAAGAACAGTTTAAGAAAGCATCCAAAGAAAACTTAAAGAAACATCTATCTGATGAAAGAAAGAGAAGAGGTGAAGGATCAGCTTCACAAGCTAATGAAGAACAAGAGGAGTCTGAGGCTACAAAGTCTAATACACTGGTAGAATCCGAAGGTGAATCAGAAAAGACTGATGAAAGAATTCATTCACCCTCAGGATCACGATCTGAAGAATTTGAATCAGATGAAGATGAAGAAGATGATGAAGAAGGAGATGAAGAAAGTGAAAATAATGATGATGATGATGAGAACAATGACAATGAAGGCAATGAGGAAGAAAAACAAGATGACAAAGATGACAACACTGTACCAACATCTCCACCACCATCATCAGTGGGTCAGTCCACAAGTGAACTACATGAACTCAAAGGACAACTCTCTGCACTTCAAAAGATGTTTTTAAGATATCAACAAACTGAAGAAGATAAGCACAAAGCTTTAGAACAACATCTTGTTGAAGTAGAGAAGAAGGTGGATAAACAAGAATTCCATGTCAATAATCTCAAAGCATTCGATCTGGAAAAGACAGCAAAGGAATTTCTTACAACTCATGTTCCACTAGAAGTTAGTGCTCATGTACCTCAAGAGGTCACCAAACACCTTCAAGACGCCCTCCTAGAAATCTTCAAAGAATATGTCAAAAGAAATCTGGAGAAAACGGTGGCAAATCTGATGCAAACAACACCGATAACAATTGAATTGTGCCACCTAAGCCATCTACATCTGATCTCAAGGGAACATTACTTGCATACATCATTGATAATCCCAAAGAGGAAGAACTTAAAAAGGCATTGCTAAATTCAATCAGAAAAGTTGAGAAGAAGGCTGAAGGATGCAAGCAAGATAAACCTGTCAAGCGTCGTCGGGATGATCATGACGATCAAGAGAAGAAAAAGAGGAAACCCTCCAAGTCAACTGGACCTTCAACCACAGCACATTCTTCTGGCACCACAAAGCAATCAAGCCAACAGATGTTCGTTCCACTTGAAGGAGGAGCATTCGATGAGACCGAAAGTCATGATGACATGAGTATGGATCACGAATTTTCTATTGCACCACCAAAAGTTCAGAATGTCACTGCACCACCCACAAATGAAAAAGCCATATCTCAACCAGAATGGATAAACCCAACTGCTCCAAGATTTGATTGGTTTGAGACGATGGTGGACGCATACCCTGAAACTGAAAATGATGCACCTGTTGAAGGCTCAATTGTGGACTTCACCAAATGACTAAAGAAGGCAATGAAAGTTCAGAAGCTGAGATTGCCTGATATCATTCGAGTTCGCAAAGATGGCTTCACAGAATTCATGACAGTCACAACTTCCGAATTAGAGTTTGAATACAACTTGGAACAAGTCGTAAGGGCTCTTTCTGAAAACATCAGCTGGGATCATGCGCGGGCTTCTCACCCAAAAGAACAACTTCAACTTCGTAACTACTCCCAACCATTACCTCTTGTTGGCCATTCGCACAACCCAAAGATACCCAAGTTGTACTTCTTCAATCACGACTTGGATTATCTGGTCTATGGTAACACTGACCCTGAAAAACGTTATGCAACTTCCCTCACCAAGTACCAAGTAGCATCTTATGCGTTAGAAGGTATGGAAGAACAAATCAGCGATTTATTTATCAATGAAGTTCGTGAATACAACGATGAAGCTGCTTTGGGAATATATCATTGGCCAAATCTAAGGAAGTGGTTTTATAAATACATGCTCACCAAAAGGTCAAAGACTGACGTGTATAACAAGAACAAGATTCTTTCAATAACAAGTGTAGAGACTGAATCGATGTTTGGTTACAACTTTCTAAAGAAGATCACCGTGAGGAGGCTGGATGATAAAGAATACACCTTTAGCGAAGCTGACTATCCTTGTTTACACATCCATGATATTGAAGACATGTATCTCCTGAAAATCCAAGGAAAACTCGAACACCTTCCTGGTCGTCTTCAGTATGACATCATCAGCTCAGTTCTATTATATATTCGCAACATAGTCATCAGATCAAGAGTTGAAGATGTGCACCTAGGGGTAGAAAGCTATCAAACGCAGTTAAACTTGGTCCAGCCAAATTTCAAACCTCCGGGAATCTACGATAAAAAACCTTACACGTTTGGTGATAGACCGTTTGGGGTGGCATACGTAAGGGATAGATGCTCAACAAGGTTCATGGGTTATCAAGATATCCACAAGTTCAGTGATGAGACTTTGGTACATGTCAAGTCTGAACTTGAAAAGATTCTGGAAAACCGCAGAAATGGGTTGAAGACGGGATGGTTAAAGCAAATGAGCTGGAGTAAGAATGATATGAAGCAAGCAGTGAAGTTCATTGATCGGATTGACAAAAGAATCAAGTTTCGGGTGACAATGAGAAGATTGGAAAGCTATGTGGGAGGCCGTGCCAGACTTCCTAACATTCTAACCTTCCGCAGACCTGAACAATAATCATTGGTACCATTGTCATAATTTATCATATTTCATCATTTATCAACATTAACTATGGCTTGTGTACACATAACAGTGCACAACCCGTTCCTGTAAAGAAAGGACCCTGAGGTACGCTTCAGTGCCTCAATTCTGAAAAAAGGAGCGAAAGCTTCTTACTTATGAGTATAATTAAACCATAATTTTCTAAGTTTTTCAAAAATTCTGCTCATAAGGACAAGTATTCCCTCATTAAGGGGGAGTATTTGAAAATTCATCTATGTTCCACAAACAAAAATTTCTTGAAATTCTTCCCACAATACTCAAAAGGCATATTTTTATCAAACGTTTATTAAAAACATCATATATATGCTATTTTTGAGGGGGAGAACAAAGATATGATCAAAATATGGTAATTCAAAAGTTGATATCTCACAAGAGCTCGACTCATAATTGACCCTGGAATTGACGATAGAAAAAGTCAGTAGTCGAAAAGACATGTTCGGGACGTGTAATAATTTCAAGCCAGTTTATCTGGTGATGTAAACGTGTCTCGCGAAGGATGTGTCTGAGTAGAATGTACCGATTTCGAGCGATTTTCCTTGAATGTGATCTGGACGGGTAATAATTTCAAGCTAGTTCTACTAGTGATGTAAACGTGTCTTACGACGATCATGTTCATTGAAAATCAATCAATTAAAAAGTGCTAACTCTACCCGACATGTGCAAATTTAAATTAAATACTTATGAGCACATGTTAAGAGAGAGTATTTCTGAAAATCTCAAAACTCTCAAAGTGTTAACAAAACATGTGTTTACAATCATAAGCACTTTGAGAGATTTTCAAAAGGTTTGGTTTATGGCAACAATAGGATAGTCATGGTGATATAAGGTGACTAAGGTTAGGAATAACCGTCCTATGATTCGCCAAATCCGGAGGGATCTACCCAAGGACAATACCAATAGTTTAGTACTAGAAAGTCCTAGGTATGATTGAAAAAAAGGAGAAATGAAATGAAAGGAGAAAGAAGGGGTTGAAGAATTAAAAAGAAAAGTAAAGAAAAGGGTGAAAAGAAGTAGCCCTCCATATGATCAACCTTAGGGCAGACACCGGGTTCAATACATAATCTACTGGTTGGTTGGGCATCACCAGTATTGAAGATAAAAGTCATCATGGACCCAGTGACGCACTGCACTAAACCTTCTAGCCACTCAGGTGTCTCTCAAAAGGCACTTGTTTCATTTCACACAGAGAACCCTTCATCATCTATCGACCTCTCACTACGAGATGTGTTGATATTGAAAAGGAGGCACTCTGCTCCATGCCTCCAACGACCAAACAAATGTGCACTAATCGAGTCTAGAGCCAAGAGATACAACAAAAGATCTCATAGGAACACTTAGCATTACACTGGTTGTTCTACATTATGGACGCCAATTGTAAAATTAAGAAGAGTCCTACGCAGATCTTAGCAATCTGCCGAGAACATTCATGAGAGAAACCACAAATGTGATTCTTAGTGATTGAATGGAAATCCTGCCAGGGTCAACATCAAACAGCCCTGACAGTAGGTCACTTCGGTAATCCCTTGTGGGTTACGCTTAGTGTTTGCTCCAAAATGGTCTACAGTCGTGGGGTGATCTCCAGCGACTCACTGAATCGTGGTTGCACTTCGGTGTGTCTGTGTAAGCCCTTTCGGGGTTATCCGGTTCAGAATCGCCTGGGTTTGGATTAGAGTAAGTCTTCACACTATGCTGTTAATGATCTCGAAGTCCAAATTTGTAAGTGTCGGATGATTTATTGCTAACTGTTTACATGCAGCAAATCATGGAGACCTAAATCTGGAGTTCCACTACCATTCCATCATGCTCATATCCTAAAGATATTTTCTCATAATGACTTAGAGATATCAAAAGTTTAAAGATGTTAAAGAAAAGTCAAAGTTCAAGCACTACAACCTTTCACAAGTCAAAGATTGAAGAAGTGAACCAGTTGAAGAACAAAAGTCAAAAGACATATGAGCATGGTGGAAAAGACGTAAAGACACCAGAATTGAAGACCATTGGAGGACGGTAGATCATTACTATACCATATCATATCACCTCAAGAACGAAGAACAAAGATTCAAATGACGTCAAAGCCGAAAGAAGCAAAGACGACTTCAAGCAACCTTGATGACCAATACTTAGGGGGAGATTGTTGGGAACATGTTTTTTTGTATTATCAAGTATTGATCATTATGTAATAGGTTACTTAGGCCTTTAGGTTTGTATTAAGGCCCAGCCTGTGTAAAAGGCCCATGGGCTGTGTCTGTTTATTTATTTTAGTTATTATGTTTAATTATGTTATTAGGGCTAAAAGCCCAAGACCTTGTAAAAACTATAAATACCCCCTCCCATCCAAGGGAGAGGGTTGGTTGATTGAAGGCTTAAACATTTCATTATTATCTTAAGCAATCTTCCACTAACTTTCTCTCTCTAACTTTCTCTCTCTAGATCTAGGATTAATTAGGTAGCTTGTGTGACAAAAGTGAATAACAACAGTAACTGGGTATTCAAACCATAGGGTGAACTTAGATAGGCCTCAAAATCACCCTAACATTGCTAGAATGACACCCAGAGCAGTTCTACTTAAGTCTGGCCCAAAACAAGTTAATACTGCTAGACCAGCAGTTAGTACTGCCAGACCATTTAGGCCTGTTATCCAAAACAAGCAGTTAAAAGTGCAAACACATCTTTCAAATATGCACCAAAAATTGCTAAAAGGCCCTTTCATAACACAGCAGTGGTAAAGAAACAAATTTCGAAACTTAAGGCTACAAATGCAAAGCCAGTAGTTCATACTGCTAGCCAAGCAGTTAGTACTGGGAACATCAAAAACACTGCTAGGGAAAAGATGGGTAAGGGTATTAAAGCCTCAGCATGTTGGGTTTAGAGGCCTATTAAATCCAATGGTGCATTAATTGTTTTAAAGAGAATTGACTTCATTGATGCAAGAGGCAAACCTAAGTCAATGATGGCTTGGGTACCCCAAGGAAATTAATTTCCTTATTTTGGTAGCACTGTTAGTCATATGCTTATAATGTTATGAGATAAGTGCTTTGCACTTTGTTTTCTTGGTTTTGGACTAACAATTGCACGTATGGATGATAAGCACAAAAGAGTTACAAATGCTTTACATTTTAGATAGTATGGTGCTTTGGAGCTTGAAGTGTGTAATCTCTGCACACAACAAATGGTTATTGGTTCACCATGTCTAACCCACATCAAGAACCAACTAGTCCAGAGTAAACGGTTTTTGGTAAAGACTTCTCAAATCCATTTATGGTTGATAGTTTACCAAAAACTATATGGTTATTAACTCACCATACTTCACAGCAAAGAGTTGGCTAGTCCAAAGCAAACGGCTATTGGTAAAGACACATCAAATCCATTGATAGCTGATAGTTTGCTAAAAACTATGTGTTGGCAGTATTGTTATTAAATCAAAATTGAGTTTATACTGCTCCTTAAAGTTCTTCTTAAAAATTAGTACTGGCAGTGTAAAGTTTGTACTGATAGTGAAAACTTTGTACTGCTGAACTAGCCGTTGTAACTGTTGTGTCAGTAACTAATTTTTATAGCCGTTGGGTAAATTCCGTTTGTTATCATATATATAGGGTTTTTCTTATGATAATTATCTTCTTTCTAAATATTACTTCTATTCTTTCTAAAGATAATTTTTATCCTTTACGCAAAAATCTCAAACCCTAACTGTTCATCTATAAAATCCCAATTGGCTTTTTCACACCTTCAATTAAACCACAAACGATCACTTTTCTGGTATAACTTGCATAAATAATCATGGCTAATTTGGAATTTGTCAAGACTCATAATCAGGTAGCCTACTTGGAGAAAACAGAGCAGGGTGATGGACCAATCTTCCATGAGATTGTGGACTTCTTGAACACAACTTATATAAGGTATGCTCTCACTATCAACCTTACTCTATATGTTTCTCAAATCACAAAGTTTTGGCAGACTGCAACTGTTGAAACTAGTGAAGATGGAGACATAGAATTACACTCTAATGTGGATGGTAAACAATTCATTGTTACTGAAAATTCTATTAGGAGACATCTTAAATTAGAAGATTCTGATGGTATCAATGATTTGCCAAACACTGAAATTTGGCAAGAAATTGCTTAAATGGGGTATGACACATCAAATCATAAACTGACTTTTCAAAAAGGATGTTTCTCCCTACAATGGAGGTTTTTCATTCATACTCTCTTACATTGTTTAAGTCCAAAAAGAACATCATGGGAGCAATTCGGTAGCAATATTGCTATTGCTCTCATCTGCTTATCAACAAATAGGACTTTTAACTTTTCAAAATCTATTTTTGAGAGTATGGTGAACAATGTAAAAAGCAAAACCAAGTTTTTGATGTATCCAAGATTTGTGCAAGCATTTTTTAACAAGAAAAAGAATATAAAGAAACACAAGAAAACCTTTCCAACACCTTGCCTGCAACAGAAGCTTTTTCAAAATATGGCAATGGCAAACAGACTTTTCAATGGGGTAGTAATACCTCTTTTTCCTGAAATGTTGGAAAGGATACAAGCTTTTCAGGGTGAAGGGTCAGTAATCCCAACTGAGCCCCAACACACACCCATTGTGGTTCCAGATGTTATCCATACACCCCCAGTAATCAGCACCTATAGGAGAAGAAACAGACAGGAAACTATGGTCCCTCAGCCTAGTTCTCCTCCTCAGACCTTTGTAGCAGATGAGGCTATCAATTTTGATAGTATGGATGGGGCTTACACTACTGCTTCAGGCTTAGTAGCTGGGCAGGGCAGTGTAAACATCATTAAGACCCCTACCATGGCAACATCTAATGTGCCAAGTCCTCAAAGACTTGCCACAGGTGATGTAACCCCAAGCCAAATGGAACGTATGGGTGGCTCAGGAGTAGCTCCTAGTCCAACTAGGGAAGAAACTGAGCCTATGCCCCAAGATTCATCTCTCTTAGCAGGTAACACAGCTAGAAGTGATGAGGGAAGTGATAAACTCAAGGAATTGATGGTTTTATGTACAACTTTGTCTGGGAAGGTGACATCTTTGGAAGCAGAGTTAACAAGTCATAAGAAGAATTTTGCCCTGGTGTACACAAAATTAGTGCTAAGAGTAAAGAAATTGGAGGCTCAAGTCAAGAGGTCCAAGGGCAACAGATCTGCTAAGATGGTGCTTTCTACAACTTCTTCTGACTCAGATGATGATGATTTGGGTGATTCTCCCAAACAGGGGAGGAAAAGAGGGTCAGAAACTCAAGGGAGGAAGATGATATGGATATGAGTGATCAACAAGGTACTGAAGAGGTTCAACAACAAGAAACAGAGGAAATTGCTAAGGATATTGATATAGAGATTGTTGATTTGGAAACTCAAGAAGAAGAAATCTTAGATACTGCTTCAAGTTTTAGACCAACAGTTAGTACTGCTGGCATGGAAGAAGGTACTGCTGAGCATTCAGAGTATGAAAGAAAGAGAGCAATGAAAGGAAAGGCACCAATGACAATAGAAGAAGCTGAGCAAGAAGCTGAGCAACAAAAGAAAGTCAAGCCAAGAACACAAGCTCAAATGGATTTGGATGCTGAATTGGAAAGAAAAATGCATGAAGATGAAGTTGCAAGCTTTATGGAAACTCAGATATTGGAGAAGGAAAGAATTGCTTATGATGCTATTATTGCTCAACAATCACATGAAGAGCAGATACAACATTTGATTGATACCGATCCAAGTGTGAAGGAAAAGGCTATAGAACTGATTGCAGATGAATGTCTAAGTATTGAAGAAAGATCAGCTCTACTTGCAGATTTTATTAACTTAAGGAGTGATGAAGGAGCTTTGGATGAGATAATGCAGAATATTAGAAAGAATCAAAGTCGGAAGAGAAAAAGAAAACCTACAAAGGCACATATTATAAGTGGAATGAAGATGTATCTTAGGAATCAAGCTGGTTGGAAGGCAGGTCAGTTGAAGGGTAAATCAAATGAAGAAATTGAATATCTGTACTACAATGCATACAGAAGAGCTCAAATAAAGTTTCCTATGGACACAGAGAAAAGATCTTCAAAAAGACTTAAGACTGTTGAGAAAGAACAACCTGAGAAAGTGGAAGCACAAGCAGAAAGAATTGAATTATCACAAGAGCAGATGAGTAATATGTTAGTTACTGTGCCAGAGATTCTATATGTTGATCCACTTCAAGCTAGACATCCAATAATGGACTAGGAGATTTACAAAGACAAATTTGGAAAAGCTTCGAAGGTTACTAGAGTTGGTGGAGAGACAGCAGTGTACAAGAATTTTGAAAATTTGCTAAGAGCTTATGATAGAAAAGATCTGGATACTTTATGGAGATTAGTTCAAGATAAACTCAAAACCAAGAAGAGGACTGATGTGAAAGAGCAAGAGCTTTGGGTAGAATTCAAGAGGTTATATGAACCATATCCTACAGATGTTTATTGGAATTTTCCTTGTTATGATCTATCTACTTCATGGGAGTTCTATGGTTCTTGTAATGTTCATCATTTCTCAACACAAGGTGGAGTTGATATCTTTATGTTAGCTGAACTGGAGTATCTATTAAGTTATGATGTGCTTGCAGTGATGATTTCTTCAAAGCTCAAATGTGAAGAAAATACTGAGGTAATTCAAAATCTAGTTCAGAGAAATTATGATCAGTTTGAAAGAAAGAGACATAAGTAGATGAAGTGTTTGGAAGAATCCCCCCATCATCAAATTTGAAGTTTAATCTAAGAAACTTAGTGATTTGCAGAGAAATCATAAGTTTAGAGGAGGATTGTTGGGAATTAAACTAACAGTTAATACTGTCAGGTTTAAGGTTTTAACTGGTTCAAGTTAGAACTAGCAGTACTAACTGAGTTAGTACTGTCAGTACAAATAGTTTGTACTGCTTATGTGATGAATACAAAGATGAAGATTCGTGTGGATAAATATAGAATAGATTTGGTGTATATCTTCTTAATATAGATTGATGCAAATATTGTAGTTTACTTGTACAGGACTCCTTGTGCTATAAAAGGAGATCCAAGGTTAGATTCTGATATATTGTTGTTTAGGATTCAAGGTTTTGTAACCCTAGTGATAAGCTAAGATCACTCATATTATTCTTAATAATATTGAATCTTTTGGTGTTTACCATTGTCTTCATTGTTCATACACATACATTACTGTTCCATCACTCAAAGAAATATTCTTCTAAGTATAATCAAGTAGATTCCGCATACTTGGTTATATTAACTCATAGTATCATATACACATTAATAGGACTAACATCCTAAGTGTATCAAAATCCTCTAACTTATGTTACCACTGACCTACTCTTCATCTAAGCTAGCAGCAGTAGTAGCAGCCCATTCCAAACTACCTCCCTTCTCCTTATGAGTAGCCTCATCTTCATCCATACCAACACTAGCCTGATGTAGCTCAGTGCCCTTTTGGGGTTTCCTACGGGTATAGGTCTTTTGTGTTGAGGAAATGGATAAACATTTTCACTGTCTTTTCTTGGATCCTCATTATCTTTCTCTTCATTTGCATTAGAAGGTTTTGATCCATGATCCTAAGAAATTTTTAATCCTTGAGAATCATCCTTTTTATCATCTTGAGAACTCTTTGAACTTTGAGAGATTAGTGAATCAACATTACACAATGGTAGCAAAATGAAATCTTTGCCAAGTCCTGTCTCCTTTCTAGCCTGACCTGCATCATTACTAGCTTTTGTACCTGCAAAACCATTAGACTGTGTACCTGCAGAAACTAGCTCATAATTCATTATTTTTGTTAGTGCATCAATATCAAACAGCCAGTCTGGTCCACTACCTACAACATTAAGTGTACTTTCACTAAACCTAATGTGTAGATTCTCTTCAACAATCCTGGTTCTACTATTGAATACCCTAAATGCCTTACTATTCAAGGAGTATCCAACAAAGAATCCTTCATCAGCCTTGCCATCAAACTTGCCTAAGTGATCTATGGTATTGAGGATAGTAACAGGACACCCAAATGGTCTTAAAAAGCTTAACATTGGTGTTCTACCATGTAACAGTTCATAAGGGGTCTTGTTATGAGGCTTAACTACTAAACTTCTATTTTGCACATAGCAAGCAGTATTAACTGCTTCTGCCCAAAAGGTTGTTGGCAACTTAGAATCTGCTAACATAGTCCTAGCAGCCTCAATTAGTGTCCTATTCCTCCTCCCAGCAACACCATTTTGTTGAGGAGTTCTAGCTACACTATACTGCCTCATAATACCTTTCATCTCATAAAACTGATTCATATCCCTATTCTTGAACTCAGTTCCATTGTCACATCTTATCACCTTAACCTTATGATTTACTAGGTTCTCTATCCTGGTTATGAATGACTTAAGAATGCCACTGGTTTCATCCTTAGTTACTAAAAAGAAAACCCAAGTAAACCTAATAAAATCATCTATGACAACTAGGCAATACATCTTTTTCATTAAACTTTTCACAAATGTTGCTCCAAATAAATCCATGTGCAACATATGTAAAGCCTGACTTATTGAGTTCTCTGTTTTGGACTTACAAGAGGCTCTGTGCTGCTTTCCCTTCTGACAAGCAACACAGGTTTCATCATTTTTAAAAACTTTAGAAGGAAAACCTCTTACAAGATTTCCCTTAACTAATTTATTCATTGTTTTGAAATTTAAGTGTCCAAGCCTTCTATGCCAAAGTTTTGATTCATCAAATGTGCCTGTTGCAAAGAGACAAGTTAAAGCTCCTTTGGGAACCATGTTCCCTAAATCAACACTGTATATATTATCTCTTCTAGGAACTTTAAGCAAAACTTGACTTTCATCAGTTAACTTAAAGTCAGGAGACAAGAAAATGCATTCAGTGTCATTAAAGAGAACACTATTATTTTGTCATACATTTGTGAGACACTAAAGAGATTGAAATTTAGCTCTTTGACAAAATACACATTCTCAAAATCTAGTTTACCAGTTCTTATTGTACCTTTGCCTATGATTTTCCCTCCTTTGGGATTACTCCTAAAAGCAACATATCCTCCATCAAATTCCTCATAATCAGTTAGATAGGACATGTTTCCTGTCATGTGCCTTGAGCATCAACTTTCAATGACTCCTTGATCTTGTAATTCCAACTGTGGATTTCCCTGCACATAAAGTAATAAAATCAGTTTCTCTTGGGGACCCAAGCCATTACTGACATAGATCTGCCTTGTGCATCAACATAATCAAATTTTTTAAAAACTATTGATGCACTGTTGTGTTTGGAAACATGGTCTAAAACTTTAATTTTTGGTTTCCAAACCCAACAAGCTGAGGCCTTAACAGCATAAAAATGATCTCCCCAAATAGTATCAATTACTGCTTTTGGCTTAGCAGTAGTAACTACTGCTTTTGACCTAGCAGTATTAACAACTGTATTCTTTTGAATGGGCCTTTTTACAGTTGAATGTGCTGTTTTTGAAAAACTTGACAATGTTTTAGCACCATTCACTATTAGTTTTGTGTGAGCAGTACCAACTTGTCTAGCAGTATTAGTTAATACTGCTGTTTTAGAAACATTTTACTTAGAAGTATTAACTGATACTTGTCTAGATTTCATTTGCACTGCTCTTGGAACCATATTTCTTTTAGCATTGGGGTGAGTATTTTTAGAAAAACTTTGGTGATTCACCCTCTGGGCATAGTTCCAAACAGGTTTTTGATAGTAATGACAATTCAAAACTACCACAGAAATAACAAGCCTTGTTAAACATCTCAAACTGACTTCCTAATCTTTGAGACATCATGCCATTCCAATTCCTTTGGTTCCCTCTAGGCCTGTTAGTATGCACCCTAGGTTGCTCAACTTGATTGACAGTGTTCCTAGTATTTTGATCTTGTGAAGTAGATTTGACAAACTTTATCTTTTCAACACTAGGTCTAACTTTTTTTCTTTCAACCTTTGGTTGAGGTACTTCCTCATTCTCATCATCTGACTCCCAATCTTCAATAATTGGGGCATCAGGCCTCCTAACTGTCTTAGACTCTTCTACCTTAGTCATCTCAACTACATGTTCCTTAAACTCTTCTAGACCGGTAAAAGACAAATCCTTTGTTGGAGGCAAAAACTTTCCTGTAATGGGAAAGGGTACTTCATTATAACCTAAACCTGTTTTGCATTTGTTAACAATTTGAGAATCTATTATTTTGTTAACACTTTCAGATGCATGTTCATACTTATTTATTGTAAGCTGAATACTTTCTTTTTCCTTCTGAACTACATCTTTTTCCTTTTTAGCAACTTCAATTCTTCTTCTAAGCTCTTTAATAAGTTCATCTCTTACATAAATTTCACTCTTTAAAAAATTAATCTTTTCTACATACTCAGACTCATTTTTTTTTAAGAATTCAAGTCTTTTCTCCACTGACTCTAATCCTAATTTATAGCCTAAACACTACAATTCAGACTTTCTTAAATCTTTTATCAGTTTATTATTCTGAGCTTTAAGTGACTCAACATTATCTAAACAAGATTTATAAGAACAACTAGAATCATTAGATACCTCAGAGTCAGAACTTGAAGATGAGGAAGAGTAAGCCATCAAAGCATAGTTGGGTCCTTCTGCAGCCTGGTCACTCCAGTCATAGCCACCCAAACCATCACAAGATACCAAAGCTGTGGAATTACTTGTTTCCACAGGCACAGTTCTCCTTGAGCTTTCTCCATTCTTGTAGTCTTGGCTCCTTGGTGCCCTGCACTCTCTAGCAAAGTGTCCCCTTTTGTGACAGTTATAACATTCCACCTTGGACTTGTCAAAGCCAATGTTATCATTCCCATTTACTGTCAGCTTCCTTTCAGTTTTCTTCAAGAATATCCTAGCTCTCATTGTCAATAGAGCCATCTGCCATCTTAAATCCATCTCTTCCACATCGTCTGGATGGATTTGTTCCAGATCCTCATTAATCAGTTAAGGACTATTGGGTTGACCAGCCAAAAAGGCATAAATCACATCATCACTCAAGTTGTCAACATTTGTTGAGTTAGTAGCAGTCACTTGAGTGCTAGCAGTAGTAACTCCATGAGCAGTAGTAACTGCTTCATTGGTACTGCTAGTGTTGTTATTAGCAGAGGACATAAATTCCATATTCTGTGAGTTTGTACTGGAGCTAGATGATCCGTTGACCTCTGGTTCATACACCTTCAAATTATTGTAAAGATCATTCATGCTCATTGTGTCAAGATCATATTTGTTTCTCCACATAACAACATGTGTGTTCTATTTAGAGGACAAGCTTCTCAAAAACTTTAGATTCATATCTTCTTGAGAGATCTGCTCACCCAAAATCTCTAGTTGAGTTATAAGCTTTTGAAGTCAATCAAAGGTTTGATCCAGCATCTCAGAACCTTGAGCAGAGAAGTTTTCATACTGCTGTTTCAAGATATTCTTCCTTGTCTTCTTTGTAGCAGCATTACCTCCAAACCTCTTTTCAATAGCTTCCATTAGAGACTTGGCATCTTTAATGGAGTTGAACTTCTACTGATTTTCATTAGGAATGGCCATCATCAAAGTACTCCTTATCTTAAGAATGATCCAATCCCACCAGGGGATGAAGACGATGAATTTGATTTCGAATCAGATCTGAGAGAATTAGAATATTTGCTAAATCGTGATCCATCAATTGATTCTTCTTATGGGAAAACTAATTGTGTTTCTTATCTCGAGGAGTTCGCCGATGAACTCGCTCACATCGATCCATTTCCACTGGGAAATGATGATGATCTCTTTGATTTTGAAGCCGATCTTAAAGAATTAGAATATCTTTTACATCGTGATCCATCACTTGATTCTTATCCCAACACCGAAATTAGTGATTCACAAAGTGATGACGATCTGTTTGATTTTGGAGCTGATCGAAAAGAATGGGAATATCTATTATATGACAAACCTTCTGATGATAAATCCTTTGAAGATAAAGACTTAAAAATGAAAACTGTAACTGAGGAACCTACAATTGATCCATATAACTTATCTCCTCTATCACCCGAGGGTGATTTCCTTTTCTCTGTTGAGTCTTCCATCAAGCATCCTGTTGAGTTTTCTTGTGAAGATAAAGTGTTCAATCCAGGCATACTCGATGGTATTAAAATTCATTATGAGATGAAATTGACTCCTGATAAGAATTTAAAGTTGCAAACCTCATCTAAGCAACTTTTAATTCTTGAGAAAAGTAGTTCCCCTCTGTTCTATTCTGATCATGAACTCCTATTATGCATAGAGTTATCTTTGACTGAATGACAAAGTTTTCGATCCCGGAATACTCATAGATGATTAAATTCACTCTTTAATGAATTCCAGGGCCAGTCAAGCTAAACGACTCGTTAATAAACAAGCGCTTCTCGGGAGGCAACCCGTGTTTCTATCTTCTTTCTATTTTCTAATAAGTGTAACGTGAGGAGGCCCACCTCTTCCATTTCTCGTGTGTTGTGCTTGTTGTTTTATGTCCAGGATTTGCCAGAATTATGAAGACTCTCATGCTCGTTGTTTTGTCTTTCATCCACTCGAGTTTCATCCTTCAGTACTTATTGGGAAATCCGATATCCAAAATCTTATCGATTAATGTTTATCTATTAGCATAATTAATAAACGGCTTTAGATTTGCGTAAGAGGACCCTTATTTTAAAACATTAAGGACAATGTTTTTTTTTAGTCTTGGGGGGGGGGGGGTAATCTTTAGATTTGATTTTACCTTGCATTTTGTTTTATACTCTCGCAACCCCGTTTTTCCTCCAAAATTCCAAAAAAATGAAGAAAAAAAATTAAAAAATTATGCAAAATTATAATAAGTGTTTTGACACATTGTTGACTTTCCGTTGGTGAGAGTAGGAATAAAATTTTGACTTGATCGAGCGTGTTGAGCTCTAGCTTGTCCCCTTAACCTCTATAATTGAAAGCTTTTTCTAGTCTTTTATACAAGAAGCTTTAAAACGCGAATTCTAGCTTAGAATTTGCAAGTTTCCATAATTGACTTTAAAATATGCAAAGCTTGATTTTATTAGACTAAGCATTCGCGGATCTTTTTATTTAGGATTTTAAATTTGCGAAGAACGAAAAATGATATAGGGTTAAATATAAGTTAGATGATAAGCGTGGAGTAGTTGCTTCTCTTTAGAGCTCATAGCGGTTAAATTGTGGCTTTTTGCTCCCATCAGCTAAATAAACGCAAAAATAAAAAATTCAAAATAATTAAAGGTGCACGGTTTTGGCAATAGTTATTTTTTACTCTTTCTTTAGAGAATTCTTGCTTATGAAAGTTGGGTATACATCAAGGTACTGCCAGCGTTACGGGGAAATAATACAACTAATTCCTGATAGTTCGCTGCTATTATTTTGGATGTTGAAAGACCGTATGACTCGGGATTTGGCGCCATATATGTAATAAAAAAAACCGAAGCCATAATAGACTACTGTGCCCTGACGGTTCGTTCCCATTGACATGGTTGTTCAAAAGGTGGAAGTAATAAACTAAATAATCCAAAGCCATAAAAGTTTTATGTTTCCTGACGGTTAGCTCCTGTTGACTCAGACTTCAAAAAGGCAGAGGAAATTCCTAAGGTCATAATAGGCTAATGTTTCTTGACGGTTCGCTCCCATTGTTGCAGTTGTTATAAAGGTCTGAGGGCTAATGTGCTTAATAATGTTAATAATGCCAAATTTTGACTCCGGGGATATCTAAATAAAGCTTCTGTCTCTAGACTCGTAGATGAGTTGTTTCAGTCGAAATAAAAAGGATATCCCCTAAATCGTGTTAAATTAGGACCTTGATGTGGACCTCATTTTTAAGGGCAGCGGTTCTCGAGGAAAGGATGTTTAAACTAGTTAGCGTCTAAACTTGGTGCCTTTATCAGACTAAAAATCTATCGAAATAAAAAAAAAATAAATAAAAAATAAAAAATAAAAAAAAAAACAAACTCATTTTTCAAAATAAAATCCTTAGAGGAACTAGGAATAAGGGAGCCAGGAGTAGCTACGCGTACACAATTTGCATCTATGGGTAGTGATGTGTTTCAAGGGGTATACCCGTTAGGAGTACAAATTTTAAAATTTTTAACACGATTTACCAATGATTCAAACGAAACACATACGAGCAAGTATACTCGTCCGTGTGTAGTAAGAGATAATTGAGGTAAGCCGAGGTCGTTCACTAGGATTTGTTTTGTTTGTATGATGTGAAATTTTTGTGAATAAAGAGCAATCCAACTTATCGATTCTAATTAGCAAGAAAATGAAAATGATTTAAATTCAATAATTAAAAAGACTACACTTGCCTAGACTAGTTTGCACAATTCCTTTGACATGATTATGACATTGGTTCCATTTGATTATGATCAACAAATTAGATGGTGTTCTAATTCGATTAGTGGTGTACTAATTATATTGTTTCCCACACTTTCAATCCTCGTCAAGATTTAGAGATTATAAAAAACAATATTTCAAAATTGATAAATCCAAGATTAACACAACTCAATTACCCGATTCGTTTTCGTTTCACAAATAATCGACAACCACACTATTTAGTTTTCCAAGTTAAATTAAGTTTCTTATGAAATGGTCAATACATAAGGTAGAACCCTCATAGACAAAGGTTTACAACTAATTTACTAACAATGTCTTTTTCAACCCAATACATTATTAGAAATTACCCAAACTTAACAACTCTTTGGTGGAGAAAACTCAAGATAGCACAATTCGTTCTTAGTGTTAACTTTTCTTTTGTGTTAGAACCAATAAGTCATAATCAATCAAATAAATCATAAATCAAACATCATCTAGGCAAGTGCATAAGGCACTTAGCCACTCATGGTAAACAAAGTAATAACCATAAGAAATTTATCACTAGTAAACATTATTCTTACAAAATGTTGTAATGATGATTACAAGTAATGAAGAACACTTGTGAAATGATCAACAATGATCCTTGCTTAATTGAAGTTATGATTGGTAAGAGTTTGGCTTCCTTTTTCCTGCGTTTTTCTTCCTCTTGTCGCCCCAAATGTAAGAGAATATAGAAGAAAATCACACTCATTGCTCAGACATGATCTAAATATTACCATAAGCTTATACAAGAAACAAAACTCAACCGACGTGGCGTAAGCACCAAGTGTAAACATCTAATAGGACTTTTATTCGGGTTTAAGGTTTTAAGGGTTATATAAGACTGATGTGAAACTATCTCATGCAAAACATAATAGCTTGCTAACATCGAAGTCTCGAATTATTAAATAACGGATGGTCACCAAGGATAACCTTAGATCGCTAACAACGCTATCTCATTCCTCAAGAAATCGGATGGTCACTACATGTCATTACACTTGATAACTTCACAAAGTCAAAAGGGTAGGGATAAGACATGGGATATATATATAATTGGTTTTAATATTGAAAAAACTTTACAAATAGCCAAAGTCTACAACCAAGTGCTACTAGCTACATCAACCACATTCCTTTGAAATTGAGATTTCTTCCTTGATATCATACATTCATAGCTCATTGGCTACTTATTCTATTTCTCTCTTTCTTTCTTTTTTTTTTTTTTTTTTTTTTATAAGATACCAATAGATCATCCACGAGATTATCATGGAGTTTGCAACTTTCTCACTTTCAAGGATTCCCACGTAACAACCATCTTTCCAAGTAGCTAGTAACCAACCAAGACTTGACTATGGGTAAGGTTAAGGCTAAAGGTGAGAAATATTTTTATATTTTTCTGGTGTAACAAAATGAAAAGACTGGCTCAGAGGGTGTACTAATGGAGTCTAGCACTTAAAATGAGTACTAACAAATGGGTCCATGGAAGGTTAACTAACCAATTTGGCTAGCTAATATATCAATATATGTAAAATGGAAGGCCATTTGGTTTAATTCCTAAGGTTGCCTCTTATCACGCGAATACACTTATATCACACGAGGTGATCTCACTACGGTCTGGTAATGATTTGCATGTACAAGGTTCTAGAATAAATAAGATCACTGGCACACTTATAGCAAAAAGATTAGAGCATAAAAGATATATGCTATATAAGAATAGGTTCAAATCCTCACATATTAGTTGAATAGGTTATGGTTGTGCTGTCAATGTTATCAATCCAAAAATGGATTGCAATGCCAATCAGGACACATCTCAAATTTTCAAAAATTACATGTTTTATTAGTGGATTAATCTAGTTATTCTTTATCAATTATTCTCAACGTACGAAAACAACTAGATCAAAGGGGCAAACAAATTAAAAAATAGGCTCAAATTTATAGAAAAAATTAAAAGTCTAGATCATTTCCTATTTCCTCCCCCCACACTTAAGTTTGACATTGTCCTCAATGTTAAGAACGATAAATCAAAAACATAAGAGAAATGATATTGCCTGAGCTTTGGAATAGGAGGATTCCATTTGTTTTCAAGATCAAGCATCCTAACCTGCATAATCATCAAAACAAAAACACACAAAAATGCAAAATATTTTTGTATTTTATTACTCATAATATTAAGGCCCCCACACTTATGGTGAAACCATCGGGGCATAAAAAAAAACACACAGGTTGCCTCCCGAGAAGCTCTAAATTTATTAATGAGTCATCAGCCCGACTCAATCTCTCTTTACTTTTGTGGTTTGTATTTAGGATTCTTTCCTGACGTCTTTGGAATATACACCACATTTCCTTTTACTATTCCTTTTCCAGTTTTATCAATATCATGTAACTTCGCAGTATTGCAAGTTCTAGGGAGAACATCCCAGATGTAACCAGTTTCCGCAGCCCATGGTATTACTTTTTTATAATCGGCTGGAAAAGGTGCCATGAAGGGAATAGCAGTATATTTCTTTTTATCGAGCATTTCAAGTGGAATTTCCTCACTTGACATTTCATTCAATTGCTCCTCATCATGGTATAATTTAATTCGACGTCCATTAACAATGAAAGTTCCACCCTTCTTGTCATATAGTTCAACATATCCGGATGGAAAACCATGTTTTACCACGAATGGACCAAACCATTTGATTCTGAGTTTAGGAGCTTTGAATTTATACTTTGAATTGAACAAAAGAACTTTGTCTCCAGCCTTGAATTCTTTACGGATTCTTAGCTTTCTATCATGATAAGCTTTTGTTCAAGCTTTGTATAGTTTTGAGTTTTCATATGCTTGGAGTCTCAATTCATCGAGTTCATGCAATTGCAAGAATTGTTTTTCTCCAGCGATTTTTAAATCAGGATTACATTGTCTCAATGCCTAATAAGCACGATGTTCAATTTCAAACGGTAAATGACAAGTCTTTCCATATATGAGTCTATACGGGGTTGTACCAATTGGAGTTTTATATGCGGTTCTAAATGCCCATAGAGCATCATCGAGTTTCCTTGACCAAACAGAAGGATTATCCTTAACTGTTTTTTCAAGTATTCTTTTTAAAGCTCTATTGGTGTTTTCGACTTGACCACTGGTCTGAGGATGGTATGCTGTTGAGAAACGATGGTGGACCCCATATCGTTTCATAGCTTTTTCCATTTGATGGTTGCAGAAATGAGTTCCTCTATCGCTTATCAAAGCTTTTGGAATTCCGAATCGAGAGAAAAGTCTGTTCAGAAAATTCACAACTACTCGTGCATCGTTAGTGGGTAGAGCTTCTGCTTCTGCCCATTTGGAAACATAATCTACTGCAACGAGGATGTATTCGAATTTATGAGATTTAGGAAAAGGACCCATGAAGTCAATTCCCCAAATATCAAATATCTCAGAAACTTGGATGTTTTTTTGTGGCATTTCGTCTCTACGAGAAAGATTACCAGATTTTTGGCATGCGTCACAATTCCGCACAAGTGTATGTGATTCTTTCAAAATTGTTGGCCAATAAAATCCCTCATCAAAAACTTTTTTAGCGGTGGTGGATGGTCCATAATGTCCTCCGGTTGGGCCGTGATGACATTCATCAAGAATTTTTCGAGTTTCGAAACCATACACGCATCTTCTTATTATACCATCGGGGCACATTTTGAATAGATACGGTTCATCCCAAAAATAATATTTTAAGTCTGCAAAGAATTTACTACGTTCAGCATGAGATAGACCTTTTTGTAATATTCCTCCAGCTAAATAATTTGCATAATCAGCAAACCATGGAACTTCTTCATTTTCAATTTCCATAAGAGTTTCGTCGGGAAAGTAATCATCAATCTCGTTTTCATCGATTTCCTCTAAATTTGGATTTTCTAATCTGGATAAATGATCTGCCGCCACATTTTCTGCACCTTTCTTATTTTGGATTTCTATGTCAAACTCTTGAAGCAATAAAATCCATCGGATAAGACGTGGTTTTGCATCTTGTTTAGCAAACAGATATTTCAGAGCTGAATGATCGGTGAATACAATTGTTTTTGATAAAACAAGATAGGAACGAAACTTGTCGAATGCAAAAACAACAGCTAACAGTTCTTTTTCAGTCACTGTATAGTTTTGTTGGGCACTATTCATGGTTTTGCTAGCGAAATATATAGAGCGAAAATGTTTACCATCTCGCTGTCCTAATACTGCTCCAACAGCATAATCACTTGCATCGCACATGAGTTCAAACGGCAACGACCAATTTGGTGAAACCATAATTGGTGCATTTGTTAGCTTGTTTTTTAGTGTTTCGAATGCCTTGATGCACTCTTCATTGAAGTCAAAGACCGAATCTTTTTCAAGCAATTTCGTCATTGGACGAGATATTTTTGAAAAATCTTTAATGAATCGACGGTAAAATCCCGCGTGTCCCAAAAAACTTCTAACGCCTTTAACGTTAGTTGGGGGTAGTAACTTAGCAATAGCATTAATTTTTGCTTTGTCAACTTTGATTCCTTTGCTCGAAATCTTGTGACCAAGGACAATTCCTTCTGTCACCATAAAATGACATTTTTCCCAATTAAGTACGAGATGAGAAGTTTTGCATCTTTCAAGCATTTTATCAAGATTGGAAAGGCACGACTCAAATGATTCTCCAAATACTGAAAAATCATCCATGAATACTTCCATGGAGGTTTCAAGCATATCTTGAAAAATAGCAATCATGCATCTTTGAAATGTTGTTGGTGCATTACAAAGACCAAAAGGCATACGCCTATAAGTATATGTGCCGAACGGACACGTGAATGTAGTTTTTTCTTGATCAGCTGGATCAATTGGAATTTGAAAGTAACCGGAAAATCCATCGAGAAAACAAAAGTATTTGTTCCCCGCAAGTCTTTCCAACATTTGATCCATGAAAGGTAATGGAAAATGATCTTTTCTGGTGGCATCATTTAATTTTCTATAATCAATGCATACCCGCCAACCAGTGATAGTTCTTGTAGGAACAAGTTCATTGCGTTCATTAGTTACGACAGTTGTTCCTCCTTTCTTAGGAACACAGTGAACCGGACTCACCCATGAGCTATCCTCAATAGGATAAATAATTCCAGCGTCAAGAAGTTTGATTATTTCTTTCTTAACTACTTCCTTCATATTTGGATTGAGTCTTCGTTGTCTTTGAACAACTGGTTTAGAATCAGTTTCAAGATTTATTTTATGTTTGCAAAAGTTTGGACTTATTCCAGGAATATCAGAAGTTTTCCAAGCAAAAGCTTCTTTATGCTTTTTGAGTATAGAAACTAGTCGTTCCTTTTCATCTGGTTTAAGTTCTGAAGATATGACAACTGGAAGAAGAGAATTTCCTTCCAAAAATGCATATTCCAAATGATCAGGGAGTGGTTTCAAGACTAGATCTACTGGTGGTTCCTCAATTGAGGTTGTGATTCTCATATCATCATTGAATTCCAACTCTTCAAAGTTAGTATTTTCTTCCTCCGAAATTTCTTCGGTGTTAATCTGCATAAATTCAGCGAATTCTCTGTCGAGATCTTCATCACTGATTTGTCCAGATGTGTTATGAATCTTAATTCTTTCATCAAGCAACTCATCGAATGTTTCTTCTGTTATATCATCGATAACATCAATGCTATAACAAGTGTCATCATTCGCATGAGAATACTTCATTGCTTGATTAATCGAAAAATAAATTCTTTCATCCCCAACTCTAAGGTTGAGTTCTTTGTTTTTTACTCGAATGATAGCATCTGCAGTATTTAGGAAAGGTCTTCCTAGAATTAATGGAACTTTTCTATCTTCCTCCATCTCAAGGATCACAAAATCAACAGGAAAAACAAATTTCCCAACTTGAACAAGCATATTTTCAGCTACTCCAACAGGATACTGGATAGTATGGTTGGCTAATCGTATACTCATTCTTGTTGGTTTCAATGTTTTGATTGAAAGTTTCGCATACAACGAGTATGGCATAAGATTTATACTTGCACCAAGGTCGGCTAAAGCATCACAAGTTATTGAATCTCCCAAGGTACATGGAATAAGAAAACTTCATGGATCACCGAGTTTCTTTGGTAATTTATTCTCAATTATTGCAGAGCAATCTTCATTTAAGAAAGTAGCGGAAATGTTTTCCATTTTGCTTTTATTATTAACAAGTTCTTTCAAAAACTTCCCGTAATTGGGCATTCCAGCTAGAACATCAACAAGAGGAATGTTGATTCTAACTTCTTTAGTAAAGCAATGAACTTTCCATATTTTTCTTCCATCTTTTCCTTCCTCAAACGTTGAGGGTATGGAATTCTTGGTTTATATGGTTTGAGTGTTGGAGTGGATTTAACAACTGGTGTAGAATTTGGTTCATTTTCTTTAGATTCTTCTTCTACTTCATCCTCACTATCATTTTGGACAACAGGAGTTGTTTGGGTTGGGTTGGGTGGTGGATCATAAGATAGACCACTACGAGTATATACAACATTCACCTGCTCATTTCTTGTTTGAGGTGGACGATAACTTCCAGATGATGATGGTTTCGGATTGGTTTGCGTATTGCTTGGCAAGGTACCGGATGGTCTTGCAGCGAGTTGATCATAAAGACGACCAAATTTGGTCTCAAGATCTTGGATAGAAGCTTGATGATTCTTTTGACCTTGCTCAACCTTGCTTTTGAGCATAAAGAATTGATTTTTCATGAATTCGTTCGTTTGTTTTTGAGCATGTACAAATTCACGCATGGTTTTTTTCGAATTCGGATTCTTCGTTTTTTGTTTCACGAGATCGATTTTCATCATGAAAAGATGTCTGATGGTTTTCATCACGAGTTTGGGAACGATTATCATCCCTTGGTGGACGATCTTGCCAATCTCGAGAATTCCTACCGTAGTAGTTTCCACGATATCCTCCTCCTCGATATCCTCCAGAAACATAATTAGCTTCTGCTTCGGGACCTCCCATGGGTTTATCATCACACTCGGATGAGGAGTGATTTCCACCACAATGAGTACATCCCTCACGTATTTCTTTGATTTCTTTTTGGATACTTTCGAATTTGGAATCAATTTTAGAGGTAAACTCTTTCATCATATCCAAGATTTTGGAATTTTCATTTGTCGCTTCAGCAAATGCAACCGATTTTCGTTGAGGTTTAATTTTGGCATCTTTAGACCAATCAAGCTTAAGAAGTACGCGGTCTTCTAGTAAATTGTAAGCTTCATTAGGAGTCTTATAAAGGAAAATTCCTCCGGCATCAAGTATGCCTTGAGTTGCGTCATCAAGACCATGGTAAAAGATTTGGATAATATTACCACGAGACAATCCATGCCCATGACAACTACGGAGCATGTTTTTCATTCGAAGCCAAGCTTCAACAAGATTTTCTCCTTCTTTTTGAGTAAAACTACGAATTTCACCCAAGAGACGATCAAACATGGCTGGTGGAAAGAAACGTCCAACAAACGCTCTTCTCATTTGGTCCCAAGTTGTGATCACTCCGGGGCTTAATTCATTATACCAAATTTTCGCTTCTCCAGTGAGAGATGATGGAAAAAGTTTAAGTCGGATTGAATTTGGATCGGTAGTTCCATAACGAAACATGTCACAAATTTCAAGGAAATCGGCGATATGTTTATGTGGATCAGATTTAACTCTACCATCAAATTGGTTGTCTTTAATCATCGAGAGATGATGACCTTTGATAGTAAAATTTTCTCCTAGATTCACGGGAATAATTGCTGCTTCGGGTGTAGGAGCTACAACCCTATTAGTATCCCACATGGGTTGATCGTCAGCCATTGGAAATGGTAATTCTTGAAAAAGATTAACGATTGGATGAACTTCGAAAAGGTTTTCAAATGGTGGATTAACGGTTTTTGGAATTCTTTGATCGGGTGGAATGAATGGATTTTTCTTTTTGCGAAATAAACGTTCGGGATTAGAAAATGGTGAACTTAATTCTTCGTTAGAAGAACGAGTGGTCATACACGAGAAAAACGAGCCTATCGAAAAGGATTTAAAAACTAATTTTTTTTTTTTTTTTTAAATGGCCAAGCCGGCGGTTTGAAAGTGAAACCGGCGGTTTGGTCGAGTTGCGAAAAAGAAATTTGGACAGAAAGCTCAAACCGGCCGGTTTGGATTATACCGGCGGTTTGGGACTTAAGAAAAAAAAAATTATACGAGCGATACCGGCGGTTTGGAATTAAAACCGACGGTTTGGGCAAACAGAAGGGTTCAAACCGCCCGGTTTATGTTTATACCAGCGGTTTGGGAGTGAAAGTTTTTTTTTTAAGAACCTAAAGAATACGCTAAAGAGTATCAATACTAGTAGAATTAGAGCTAATGAATTATAAGCAAAAACTCACACAAACGAGATCAAATCCCCGGCAGCGGCGCCAAAAACTTGATGTGTTTCAAGGGATATACCCGTTAGGAGTACAAATTTTAAAATTTTTAACACGATTTACCAATGATTCAAACGAAACACATACGAGCAAGTATACTCGTCCGTGTGTGGTAAGAGATAATTGAGGTAAGCCGAGGTCGTTCACTAGGATTTGTTTTGTTTGTATGATGTGAAATTTTTGTGAATAAAGAGCAATCCAACTTATCGATTCTAATTAGCAAGAAAATGAAAATGATTTAAATTCAATAATTAAAAAGACTACACTTGCCTAGACTAGTTTGCACAATTCCTTTGACATGATTATGACATTGGTTCCATTTGATTATGATCAACAAATTAGATGGTGTTCTAATTCGATTAGTGGTGTACTAATTATATTGTTTCCCACACTTTCAATCCTCGTCAAGATTTAGAGATTATAAAAAACAATATTTCAAAATTGATCAATCCAAGATTAACACAACTCAATTACCCGATTCGTTTTCGTTTCACAAATAATCGACAACCACACTATTTAGTTTTCCAAGTTAAATTAAGTTTCTTATGAAATGGTCAATACATAAGGTAGAACCCTCATAGACAAAGGTTTACAACTAATTTACTAACAATGTCTTTTTCAACCCAATACATTATTAGAAATTACCCAAACTTAACAACTCTTTGGTGGAGAAAACTCAAGATAGCACAATTCGTTCTTAGTGTTAACTTTTCTTTTGTGTTAGAACCAATAAGTCATAATCAATCAAATAAATCATAAATCAAACATCATCTAGGCAAGTGCATAAGGCACTTAGCCACTCATGGTAAACAAAGTAATAACCATAAGAAATTTATCACTAGTAAACATTATTCTTACAAAATGTTGTAATGATGATTACAAGTAATGAAGAACACTTGTGAAATGATCAACAATGATCCTTGCTTAATTGAAGTTATGATTGGTAAGAGTTTGGCTTCCTTTTTCCTGCGTTTTTCTTCCTCTTGTCGCCCCAAATGTAAGAGAAAATGGTGACAGATTTTTGTTGTAGTTGATTGTGTATTGTCTTCTTTTTTTTCTATGTATATAGGGAGATTACCCTTGGCCAACAAGCATACATCTTGGGCTCCAAGTGTCATAATGTTGGAGTTGAGTTAATAGATGAGTAATGACACTTAACTCTTTCTTTTAATGCAACTTAGAAGTCTTTAATATTGCTGGACCTAAGGTTTGGATACTAAACCTTAGGCATGGAAGTGACTTCTTAAACCTTAGGTTTGAGATAGAAACCTAGGGTTTAGAATATGATCTCTAACATTTATCTTTTCATGAACTTTTTCTTCAACTTGAAAACCATTGTAATCTTGATTCTCCATCTTTATCAATCCTCCCAAAGCTTTTATTGTGAGATGATACCTACATTTGTGCATAAGCTCTTGATTTGACAACTTTTCCACATCTTTTAAGCTTTTCCTTGAACTTGATTGTACCTGAACTAAAATACATCTTTTGCACTTTTTAAGCATAATACGTTCATAAATTCAACCAAATACAATGCATAAATATAGAAATAACGCTATTAAAACATGTTAGATTTGAGCGTTATCAGGTAGTGTTAGCATCTAATTTTTTATTTAGCTGTGATTTCATTTTTAAGCTTGGTTTAGGGACTTGTGAAAAATAAAAGAAGATGAATTTTATCTATGTGGATGCTTTTTCATGAAAAGTGCTTCTTACTCCGTGATACTAAAAGTTATTTATTAAATAATGAAAGTCAACATCCCGTCATAAAAAGAAAAATACAAAAAGATATTATACATGATAAAATGCTCAAACGGGCGTTTTTAGAGCTATTGATTTCTTAATCTCTTTTGAGGAACACTTTGCTACTTTTCAAAGTTTTTAGTAAAAAGAAGTTTTATTTTTTTTTCAAAAGCGTGATGTGATGACATTGCGTGAGGGCACGACAATACCTTAGTCTGGGGGATTTTGGTATGTGTGTTTTCACATACCTTTTATATATCAAAACGGACTCAAAAGATCAAAAATGTACCATAAATGCCAAATATATGCTTGTTTTTGTGTTCGCGTATGTGCAGGTAACGGATATGAGAAAAGGACAAAAATAAAGACAAAACGGACAAAACCGAGCACGGGATTGGAAAGAGCGTGAAAATCCGAAGCCGGGGATGAAATTCTACATTTTGGATCAAGTTTAAAACTTAAATGATAAATCCTAAAGCCTACTGTTAAATCAATTTCACCATTCGTCCTTATACCCTCGCACCGTTAGTCCTAAAATTACAAAGTTAGTCCTTAAAAGAACTAACGGATGTTAACTAACCTATTAATAACTCAGCCCAACATAAACCCCAGCCCAATCCTACAACCCGACCAGCCCACCCATAACCCAAGTCAAACAACCCGGTCAATCAAAAGACTCGTAAAAAGGGCGCGGGAAAATCCGTTTTTTACTATTCATCCATCTCCCCCAAATTAACCCTACACACGCCTGACAATTACCCCACACACGCATCCAATTAAACCCTTCTAGAAGACCTTTGACGTCATCCATGACGTCTCAGGTGTCCAAGCTGGCAATCCGTGTGCATTTGATTGGACGAAACACCTAGCACATGATCCAAGGGTGTATATTGGTGCTTATGATTGAAGCAATCATTGAGGGTCATGATTTTAAGATGAGGACGCTCCTCAGGTTCTGGAAGGGTCCAATGGAGGTTATAAATAGACCTCCTCACCTCACACACAAGTCGTCCTGTCTTTAGCTTATTTTACTAGCTTATTTAGTTATTTGTCATTTAAATTATGTATTTTCCTTTCAAAGTATTGTAAACCTTTTTAGTTATTAATAAAATTCAGTTTAATTTTAAATTCGAGTTCAATTTTATTTATAAGCAATAATGTTGTTTGTTTTTTGTTAAATAAGCTCTTACTTCTCTCAAATACTTCCTAAAGCTCAAATAAGCTTTTATAAACTGTTTAAGCTTATATTGATGTGGATATTAAGTTTGAAAGCAGTTTGAAATTTTGGTTCTTGGTTATTGGATTTTAAGAGTGAAATAAGGAAATAAGCTGTGGTTATTAAATGATAAGCCAGATCTAGAAGGGCTTATGGGTTTACCAACATATCAGTTAATAAGCTAGAGCTTGTAGAGTAGCTCATCGAGCCTTATTTGATCCTTGTTTGAGCTAGGATCAAGGTAAAAGTCCTAAGTTTTCATTTATAGTGTAAAACTGCTTACAGCTTATTAGTACTGCTTATTGCTTTAATATGGTTATTATCTGCCTGTCTTGCTTTTATTTGTCTTATTTGAGCTTTTGATTGTTAGATCTTATTGTTTTATAGATAATTATCAACTTTTATAGTAGTTGCTTTTTAGAGTGTTAAAACTGTCAAAATAGCCAATAAGCTTTGCTTATTGGTTGAGTGTTTATTTCTCTAAAACTTTTGCTTATAAACCTATTAATATACTTAATGTTCATCTGTTTTTAATAAATCATGAGTTTTATAGCCTAAATCAATTTTGAAGAGCTTTTGAAAAACTTAAAGGAGTGTTTGGATTAGCAGTATTAACCATAAGTTAATACTGCAAAGGTTGGTTTTTGCTCTCAAGCCAATTTGATTTAGCTTAAACTCAATCTTTATAGTAGTTTTGATTATTAGATTTCAGTTTTTAGCAAGTTTAATTAATTTTAATCAAGTTTTCCAAAATTTTAAGAGAAATATTAAGTTTATGAGCTTATTTCTTAGATCTTCATAAAAGTTCTTTTGAGTAGTAGTTTTTTGAGTTCAAATTCAGTTTTATATGTTAGTTGAGTCATTTGAGTCAAGTTTAATAGTCAAATTCTTGTCTGCAAGTTTCATTCTAAGTTTTCTAAAAAAATAAAATTCAAAAAGTCCAAAAATTAGTCTAACTGTCCAGTTTTATCAGCTTATTTTTAAGCCTATTTTTAGTCTAAATTGTTTGAAAACTGATTTTTTGAGTTCATTGGCCTATAAACTTGAACTATTTTTTAGGTTTGATAGATTAGCTTATTGATTAAGCAGCTTAAATAGTAGCTTAAAAGTGCCCTCTTAGGCTGTTCTTATAACAGTTTTGGGCTAATAGCTTAGTTTAGTTTTTAAGCTTTTTGCTTATTGTTCTTAAAACTTTGGGAAATTGGGAAGCCAAGGGTGAACTAGGCTCGAACCCTGGACCTCAACCAAGTTTTATAACACACAAACCATCTGCGCCCTTGGGAATTTCCTATCCAAGGGTGCATCCCTTTTTTACTTAAAGTCATTTTTTTAGTTTTAGCATATCAACATTTTTAGCTTATTTCCAGCTTATTTCAATAAGCTGGATCATCATTTTTATTTTTCCTAGAATCCTTATAGCTTTAAGTACTATTCATAATTTTTTCATATTTTTCTTAATTAGTTTAATATTTTTAATAATATTTTTAGTTTAAAAGTGTTTTTAATTCATAATAAATAATATAAAAATCAAAAAAATATAAATCTTTTTTCTAAAATTATTTTTAATCAATCAGGACTTTTAGAAATTAAATTTGCATTTCTAGAGTTAAATTTTGATAATTTAGGTTTTTATGCCCGTTAAGTTCCCGTTAAGTGCCCGTTTTAAGTTTAATTTGCGTTAGGACTTAATTGTGCTTTGATTTCTTGATTTGTGTGCTTATTATTTGCTTCCTTGTTTATGTATTTATTTTAAGTACCATAATCCAAAATATTTTGATTATTCACTCATCCGATTTTCCATTCACACCTCGTTGGGAAAATAACGACCCGGGAATACTAATTACTTTCGGAAATATATATAGTTTGACTTTCTTTGACCACTTGGGATTTTCACTCTTTGACGAGGGCGAATTGACTATTTGGTCGGTTAAGTATCACTGACTTTATATATATATATATATATATATATATATATATATATATATATATATATATATATATATATATATATATATATATATATACATATTATATATAACAATATGACCATGACGTCATTAATTGTCAGATTGCCCAGTAATGCCATGTCATAATTCCACCTAAGCACAATTTGTTTAAAAGTTTCGATTTTCTTGCCACATAAGCATTATTTATTTTCTTTAAATCGAATTTCTTGCCACATAAGCATTATTAATTTTTTTTAAATTTCGAATTTGCCACACAAGCATTATTGATTTTAGTAGAAATTTCGGATTTGCCACATAAGCATCATTGATTTTGCTAGAAATTTCGCATTTAAAAACTTAATTAAAATTGGCCTTTGCAAGAATTGAACCCTGGCCATTTGATCCACATATGAATACTTCAACCAATGGACCAAGCATTTTTTTGTGATCTACATAAGAAAATATTTATGTCATGCTTAAAAAAATGATGTTGCTAAGCTATAATTATGGAATAGATTAGTATATGCTTTCTTATACATATAATATACCCGAACCCTAAAAGCATATACGTAAAAAAATCTGCACTTCATTCATAATATATTTTTTCTCAAAAACCCTAATATCCTTTTTTTTTCCTCTTCTCTTCTAATGTTCGGTTTAATTTTTGTGTTTTCTTCATCACAGGTTTGCAACCATGAACGCTTCACATGCAGTGTAATGTTTAATTTCTTTGGTCTATTACTTAAAATTATGCATTCTTCTAATTAATAACAACTCTTATGTTTTTATAAAAGTTGTGTTGTGGTTAACAAAAAAATGGTAAGAGGAGGGGATCAGCAGGTGTAGTGGAATCTATGATGCTCCATTCAGACAGGTTCACCTCACTCACTTTCTCTCTTTATACATTTATGTTTTTTATTTTTACAAAACCCTAAATCAAATGTTTGTTTTACTAAGAAGGAATTCAGATTTTGATTATTAATCATAGTCTCTTAATATATCTCTTTTTCTTCCAAAATCTTTTTAGGGTTTTAAGAATGGCTGCCATGATTGAAGTGTTCATGATATATATGCTCCAGTGAGTATAAATGGAACATCTAATGAGGTAACCTTACGTTTTATATCATAATAAAAGTTGCGAGATCTCTTCTGATATAATCAAACCATATTACCAACACACTAAATTCTATTACAGATTGGTATGCTTTAGCATGGTTTTGAGTTCAAGCTCCATTGGTGAGTTATTTCAATTTTTTTTTTTGCCAAATCTTCGATTGAATTGGTTACTTTTTTTTTAACTTTGATGATTGGATGTAAATTGGTTTGTGGGTTTTGTTTATGTTTATGTTTGAATACGTTATATGATATCAAACGCCCCTTATTGTATGACATTATAATGTAGGTATGGCGGTGAAATAGCAGTCCATTGGTGAGTTATTCCACTTATTGATTTTGTCTGATTTGTATTATTGTTATTAAAATTATGCATTCTTAATATTATTGTTATTAATCATAGTCTCTTAATATATCTCTTTTTCTTCCAAAAATGCTGTGCTGCTTGATATAGGTGCTTGAAGTATAATGAAATATCAGTATTATAGTCTTTTTGGCTCAACTATTCTTCCGTTATCTGTTTTTGCTACTATGAAATCAGATTTCAGCTATTCATTCTCGTATTTTTCTGTAAGATCTAGAAGTATTAGCATTCATGGATATGAAAGATGAATTGTTAAGATTTTTCTTTTGTTTGCATGAATTTCAAGTTGCATACATGTGCTTATTATTCTGATGCTATGAGGGTTAATAAAGATGTCTGAGGGGTAACAAAATGTCAGTGTTTATTTATCATGTGGTCCAGATATAGTTTATGTCCTTATTTAATTTGCTTATATCAAGTTATATCTCAGCACATTTCATCTGTTTGCTTTCAGAGAGAAGCAGTTTCAACGCTAGGCGCCTCACGAAGGCTACTGCAATCTGCAGTACGAGACGCGGTGGCCACTTCTAGGCCCTCTAGCTTAACTTCAGAGCCATCGTTTAAACGTTTGCGCTCTGTAGTTTCAACATCCATTGAGGACTCTCTCCTTGAAGAAAGACGTCCACAAAATCCGTTCGGTTGCCAGAGCACCTGCCATGGCGGTTGCCATTAAAGCTGTAGCTGATGCTGCTAAAGATGCTGTAAAGATCAAACCCTCAGGAAATGTATTTGACCGGCTTGGTCGTAGTGCTGATATACCAGATACTACTGACCACTTCACAGAAGATAATGGAGAATACGAGGGGTTTTTACAAGTTAGAGAGGCTACTGCTCCAACTTATACTGATCAGTATGACGAGGATATATCCATGCTGGAACATGATGCGGAAATAACTTCTGACTTTGGATATAGTGATGAGGGGTATAACAACATGAACACTCAGCTTGGCAGATCAGGTGGACGTTTGGGTAATGATTCTGTGATCTTACACTACAATGCAGCAAATGTTGTGGATCGGACTTTTAATAAAGCAGAGAGAGATCAGAATACTCCTCTTTCCATGGCTAATTTCTCGCATAATTTAGTAAATACTTCATCAAATATAAATACCTGGAAACCAAGGGGGGTTTCAGACATGGACAATCAGAAATTTGTACAGGAGACTGAGTTGAGTGGTGGCAACTATGGTCCGCGTGTGATCAAGGATAACAACAGTCTTGTGACTGCTAACAATGGAAATGTATTCCATCATCTGTTTTACTAGAAATCACATTGTTGTGGAAGAAAGCATATAAAAAGTATTCCAGCAGCTGCTAATTAACTATGCTGATGAGAGTCTGCTGCAGTACTTCATTCGGCACCTTTGTAAGCTTGAACAAGAGGTGAGAGTCAATGGTCTTTCTATAATCATATCTGGAAATTATATTCTTTAGCTTTATTGTAAAAATGCACAAAATTATCAATTATGATATTTGTTAAGTTCTCATATATTTTTGCTTTACTGCTGCTACTATAATCATCAGGAGTATGAATTGGAGGGGATCCACTGGAAAAAGGTAGAGTTCGAAGACAAAGAAGAGTTTTTGGATCTATTTGAAAAGGTATCAATTATGTGCCATCGTCATGCAATTTTTAACAAATTTTCATTAGGATGTCTAAGGATACGATCTTAAATTTTTTTACTTGTGATTGACTGAACTTTTTTTACATTTAACGGATGGGTTTATTTTACATCACTTGATTTCTGCAGAAACCAATGGGGTTAATCTCAATACTGGATGAGGATTCTAATTCCTCCAAAGCCACAGATGTTACCTTTACTGATAAAAGTAAACGGCAGTTGAGTTCTAATTCATGCTTTACCTGTAGAGAGCAAAATGGGTCAGTTGGATTCAAACATATAAAGTTATACTAATAAAATAGTAAGTAATTAATCAGTAAGAAGTCTGGAGATTGTAACTTCATAGCATTTTAGATACACTCTTAAGTGGTTTACACCCCGTTTGACTCATTTGACATGTTTCATGCTTTGCTGTGATTTTATATATTACATTCAGCAAGTTTTATTAGTCACTGAGTTCTTGCCCTGTACCCAATTGACCGGCAGGGGTAAAATAGAAATTATAACTGACCCATTTTTAGGTAAAGTAGCCGAAATTGCTACGTCTAGGCAGGTAATATCCTATGCATATTATTATCCGGCGTCCCACAGTTCTAGGCAGGTAATATCTTGAAGAACACTATATTGTTGGTTTGTTGTGTTACATACATAATAACATGGCTTATGCAATATGCATTTCATTGTCGTATTCAGGTGGTTTTACGCATATGTTGAGGGGAAAACTTGACTTCAGTTCTGAACCATGGCCAAAAATTTCGAAAATTGCAAAAGACTTGATAACAAAGACGCTTGACAGAAGACCACAACAAAGAATAAAAGCCCATGGAATCCTATGTAAGTGGCAATGTCAAAGTAGATTTTTCAAATTTGTTCATTTCGTAGTGGGCCATTTTTTTTTTTACTTTTATCAGGTCTGAAAAAAATATGAGAAAATGGTCCAAGTGCTGCTCTGCTTAGTCTTCGTTCATTACTTTATTTTATCATATAGGACGTCTGATCTTTTTCAAGAAACACCGATCTTTATTTCAACACTCTAAATTGGCAGGTGATCACTAAGTTTTGCTCAGAGCGTATTGCAAAGTATGCCTTTGAGTATGCCTACCTCAACAACAGGAAAACAGTGACAGCTGTGCACAAAGCAAATATTATGAAACTCGCAGATGGTTTGTTTCTAGAATCATGCCGAGAGATAGCTAGCAAGTATCCCAGCATCAAATGCAATGAGATCATTGTGGACAATTGCTGTATGCAGCTTCTTGCCTTCTTTCAAATCCTGAACACTTTGATGTTATGGTAAGTTATTGTACTGATTTTGTTTTTCATGATTCTTTATCAACAGTGATGTCTGTTATTACCAATATTATTAAATGGCAACCAAAACGACGTAGTTTTTACCCCCATGTGCAATATGACTTAAGTTATCCTCACTTACCTCTCTAGAAAAATCTACCATCTCAGACTATCATCATCATCTTATTCAGATGGTTTGATTCATCCGCCAAGAAGCCGATGAAAAAGCTAACGAGATCTCCGTTTCCGATGAAGAAGTAAGTCAAACCAACTTTTATCTTAATGATCTATTGTCTTAAGTGATGTTTATTGTAACATATGGCTTTTAAGTAATGATGTTTTCGAATGTTGAATACTTGAATTTATATCCACTTCTTCTGCGTTTTGGCCTAATGATCAGTACACATGGTAATTTGGCATCATCATTTGATCACTATATATGACCCCACATCTTTTGCTGCTAAATTAGAGGATACTAAATTATTCATGTAGGTTTAAAATTATAAGATAGTTGTAGTTAAAGGCTTTCTGTTATTTGTATGAATGGGTGTTTCGGGTTATCTTACTTTGTTCCTTTCCTTAAAGGTCTTATAAAAGCATGTTTTTATTTGTTGATGAATTTTATTCGTATAACAAAAAGCATGTTTCTGGCCTCATTTAAACTGTAACCCGTACCTGCTCTATTTGAATATGCATTGACAGATTATTATCCTTTAAATTGGAATGTATCTCATTATAGTATTTTAAGTCCTCTTCTTCGGACCCATGGTACAATGCTATAGCTTAATTCAGTTTTTTTTTTTTTTTTTTTTTTTTTTTTTTTTTTTTTTTTTTGTTAAATCATTACTTTTCACTTCACTTACATGTTTGTATTATTTTTGCATCTTGCTTTTAGGAAAGTTACAAATGGTTGAATGATGCAGTTGAGGGTTTCAATTGCAAAACATGACTTAAAGTTCTACTTATAAAGCCATTATATATTTATTCAGAAATGTTTTTGTGTTGCGAGTTTTGACAGGGGCCACACATCTGACTTGTGTGGTTTGCAATTGAAACCCTTCAGAGTAATCAGCACATTATCCTTCAGGTTGTGTATGACATCATTTCATCTGTTAATGCTTACTATTAAGTTGTACATTTATGTGTTCAAAACCTTCAGAGTTGTATTTGAAATTTACTGTCGCATGACTGTTTCGCAATGGGCTTACTATATTCTTCTCAATTTATATCTAATTTCGAACTTAGTCCAGTTTGCTTGATCATGGACAACTGATATAAACCTGATACTTCAAGAAAAAAGGTAAGATGGTTATTTAATTGGAATTTAACGGATATGTGTATCAGATGTTGTAATTGAAATGCAGTAACATGTTTAATTAATGAGCTTCAAATAATTTGTTTTTGGGTATAATAAAAGAGAGTTTGTTAGTCAGTTTTCCACGTCTATATTTTGAATGTTATATAAGTGTAAAAGTCAAACTTGAATAATGATGATATTAGCACCCTTCTCATTAGCTGATCTCACCAGCATGCAATGTGAAGACATAAAAAAAGTGGTGAGAATATGTTTCTGTAGTGCTAATCAAATCAGAGATATTAGCACCTAAACGGTTTTGACTACCTTTAACAATTAGAGCAGCTGTATCTTTTAGTATAATTACTTTTTATTTTCTATAGAATATGGTCACATGGTGAACATAATAGAAAAGAGCAATGTCTATAGTTATGGGGTGGTGTTGATAGAAATCTTAAGTGGGTGCAATGTAACTAAGAATTGGCTAAGAGAAGATTTACATATGGTAGGGCGGGTGAGAGTTTATACTTTCTGATGTAAGCATCTCCATTAAAGTTAATCTTTGTATAGATTTAAATGTTTTATTTGATAAATTATTGTTTCACGTTTATAGATTATAAGCTAATGCGTATTTTTTATTTTTGTTTTTGTGTTGAAGGTGAATGGCTAATGGATTAAATGGTTGAATAATGGATCGATTTAGTACGAACATGATAAAAGAAAAAAAAATCATAATAGTGAATTAGTGAATACCCACTTGACTTATATGCATCTCATTTTGTATTCTTAATATGTCTTTTAGAAGTATATAATATATCAAAAAATAGTAATTTTTTTTAAATATCTGATAATTTATATATGCAACTTCAAACGCTAATCATAAGTCACTTTGAATCTCGATCATTAGGTATTGTGTTCCTTAAAAGTATTGATTTTTTATAAATTTTGCACCATAACAAGGTTATGTTAAAACAAGACGTATATGTTTATGATTCTGTAGCAGTTAAGACTCGACATAGTTCCATGTTTGAAAGTGACACACGAGGCAGAAGATCTGGAAAACATGATTCTAATGTTGTTACCCAGCCAGAAGGTAGTTTGTTGTTTAACGTTTTATTTAAACATTAAGAATTGTGCTTAGACTATGTTGATTAATTCAAACAATTTAAGCGACCATCCAAAAGAAAATTTGGAAAACATTGTTCTATGTTTTTTTAGTAAATTACAAGGATTTTTTTTAATTATTTATTCATTACGCATGCTTTTCTGTAATAAGTGAAATAAGAAATACCGAGCCCTTGGTAACATTCACAATGTAGTGGGTGCTCGAACCAGTTTTGACATTGGAATGCCAATCATAAGGTTTGTATTCCTCCCTTCTCTTGATTTGGCAACCTAATGATTAGGTCAAGTTGAAGTCACGAGTCAGATGGGTCATCCCACTCAAAAAACGCGGGTCAGACGTGTCACTTTACGATGGGTCACTACAGTTAAAAGGCACGGGTCAGACGAGTTTTTTGTATCAGGTGTGCCAAGTTGTATATGCTAATCCAACACATTGATGGTCAAGTTAAAGATACGGGTCAGACGGGTCATCCCATTAAAAAACACGGGTCAGAAGGGTCACATTTGTCAGACGAGTTTTTTGTATCAGGTGCCAAGTTGTATATGCTAATCCAACACATTGATGGTCAAGTTAAATACACGGGTCAGACGGGTCATCCACTAAAAAAATACGGTAAGACGGGTCGCATTAAGATGGGTTACTACAGTTAAAAAGGCACTGGTCAGACGAGTTTTTTTTATCAGTGTGCCAAGTTGTATATGCTATTTCCAACACATTGATAGAATACATTCAGATGGAGTCCACCTAGATCACATTACAAAAGCCAATACATGTTGCGCGGGCTTCGACAACTATTAAGAAAAAATATGACTAAACATACACTAATACATTTTAAACAATGATAAAAAACACCATACTTAAAAAACACATTTCCGTTAAGTAACACCATCAGAAGTAAAATTATAAAAACCCAATAAATAGTGGCTCGGTACGATATTAAAAATAATTTACCACTTACTAACACCATCTAACATCTTATAATTATGATATTAAAAAAAAACAAAAAAACAAAAACAAACGTCCTTAAAAATAATTTTAGAATAACTAAAACCATCCAAATTATAATTACAAGTCATGCCCGTTATTTACATGAAAAATAGTAACTGAAATTATAAGATCAACATTGTAGTTTCATGTTTTCTTCTTCCGGATACACATTTTTATTGTCAAATGTAATTTAACTTATTAAACTTAATAGTAATAGTTATTCTCTTGAAAGTAACAAACTAAAAATAGTTATGTAAAAAGAGCATATGTAGTTGTTTACTTAGTTATTGTTGTAAAACGGATAGTTTGTAAAACGGATACTGCATGAATTCTTTTTTCATTGTCAAATATAAGCTATTCAAGTTTAGGTTGGATACACTTATATGCCTCCGGCGTGAAAGAAAATAAAATGCTTCGTATTAGTACAAATAATAAAGGACGAAATATTCACAACAAAAAACAACCAAACAACAAATATGGGTGGCTATATTTTATTGTTTTTACATATACGTCACTACATTTTATTGTGTTTCGTGTAACAAAATTGGAACATAGTTTAAATACTACAAAAACAACCCAAACTATTATCACAAGTCATGCCATCCAAATTATAATTACAAGTCATGCCCGCCCATTGGGCGGGCCATGAAGTCTATAGGACTAAATCCTTAAAAATGATTTCATAATAAGTAAAGTCATCCAAATTAAATTTACAAATCATGCCCACCCGTCGGGCTCCTTAAAAATGGTTTCATAATAAGTAAAACCTTACAAATTAAAATTACAAGTCATGCCCGCCCAACGGGCGGGCTTGGAAGTCATATATATATATATATATATATATATAATATATATATATATATATAATATATATATATATATATATTATATATATATATATATATATACACACACACACACACAGGGGGGCGTTATTGTGGTGTGCAAGCTTAAAATAGATAAAATAGGTACACACGTGTACCGTTGGATCAAACATGATAGATGAGATTAGAGATTAAGTAGATGAGTGGTACAATTGTAATTAAGTGAAAAAAAATGGCATTTGTGTACCATTTTTTTATACGAGCTTATATCTTTTGTTGATCGTCATTAATGTATCAGTTAAAATAAACAGGTTAGGTAGCCACAATAACCACCCCCACCGCAAGTATACATATCATGCTTTTCAACATTAAAATCATAATAGTCCGACGAAGTGGAAGGTTGTCAAATATTAGACGACCAAACATAGATAATGAGGAATATGAAACAATCGATCTAACTCTTGTGAAAGGTATTTCTTATTAAAAATATACGTTTTTTTAATCATTGGTTTGTGATTCAGTTGATTTATGTGTACTAGCTACATGTTGTGTATGACTTGAATGAGTTGTATAAGTTGCTTTCCTAACTTATGTGTATGAGTTGAGTGAGTTGTATAAGTGATTAGATGATTATGTGTATTAGTTTTGAAAATAAGCTATTAGATATTTTCAAAATAAGCTATTAGTTTCATAGTTGTTTTGAAAATAAGATATTGGATGTTTATGTGTTTTAGTTTCATATGGTTGTTTTTGAAAATAAGGTATTTGTTGATTATGTGTATTGGATAGTTAGATATAAACGTGTGATAGCTGGTAATGATACGTGTGTATTAGTTGCATCCGTGTGTATTAGTCGGTAACATCCGTGTGTATTAGTTGGTAATGATTCATGTTCATCAGTTGAGTATATGTGTTGTGCTAGTTGAATTTTGGTGTATTAGTTGATATCGGACTACTCATAAAAGAGTTTATTGTGGATTGACGGTAGAAAACCAGACATTATTGTGTGAGATTTTGTGCTGAATAGAGTATAGATGGTTGTTGTTGTTTCGTATGGGATTGGTACTTGTGCAAGGCATGTTGGATATGAATAAGTAGTAGGTGATATGTTTTGAGTAAGTGTAGTTTGGTATTATTATGCGACTGCTTCAATGCTTTATGTTTGGTTCTCTTAATTTTGGGAATAGCTTGCGTTTTGATTGGTTTTGAGTTCAAGTTTCAGATTCTACTTAGATTAGATGCACATATAAGCTATGATTAACTAAATGGGAT